>VYXB01001667.1:64906-78094 GCA_013397135.1 Pachyramphus minor
GGGCGGGCCCGGCGGTGAAGTCATTGCGTCCGCCGGCGCCGCTTTGTTCGGGGAGGCGGGTGAAGGCAGTGGACGCAGCGCTGGGCCGCCCGCTCCCGCCGCTCCTCGCCCGCCGCCCTGGCCCGGTGGCAGCCCCTCCGCCCCCCCGGTGGGGCTGGCTCTCGCTTCGTGTGAGGTCTCCGCCGCTCGCTCGTGCGACCCTCACCCCCATCGCCTCCTCCTCACCCCGCGGCGCTGCCCCCCGGCCCCACAAGCGCTGCCGGACCTCCGGTACGCCCCGCGCGGTGCAGCGCGCCGGACCAGGGTGCGGGCCGGCAAACCGCCCCCGATCACTTAATGTCACCTAAACACACCTCCCCTTCTTTGCCGCCTTCCCCGAGTGATTTCTGCCCGGAGTTTCCACCCCTCCGGGCTCAGTGGGAGTAAAGCAAAGGTTACCGTGCCCGGAAAGTACCGCGATGTGCGGGCCAGGAAAGCCCCGCCGGGCCAAGGTGCGAGCTCTGGCCGCAGCCCCGCCCGGCCCGACTCCGCTCCCCGGACCTCCTGCCGCTCGTGTCACTGTGCTCCTGCCGAGGGCTCCGCGCCCCGGGGACGCGGTGCATGGAGGCGTTTTCCCGGCAGGTGAAACGCACCTGGGCACCTCGCCCTGTGACAAGATAGTGGCCGAGCCGTCGCCTCCCTGGGTTACCGGGCGGGTGTGCCGGCCTCGGGTCCCTGGACCGAGCACAGAGCCAGCCATGGCTAGCCCGTGTCATCTCTTCATTTCTGATCCTAATGACAGAACAGATATCAGTGCACGCAGGATCCCAAAATAGCATGTCGATGTACCACCCAAGTCTGCCTGTGCAGGGTACAACGTTAATAAATCCTGCAAATGCGAGCAGTGTAAATAGTGTGCTGTTTTACTGTCCTTATGAAAGAAAGGCTGTGAAAGCCTCTTCAGACCCTGTGCTAAGCCTCATGGACCTAATGGTTTATCATCTGCATGTCAAAGGTCAGAAACTGAACCTATACTGTGTTTGTTCAAGGGTACTAAGGAAGAGTTGGCGATGGAACAGTCCTACACTTTCACTCTTGGGAGTTTTTAAACACTGTATCATCTCCTCTGCTTCACCTTGGAAAAATCCCCGGTTTCAGACATCTGACTGTCATTCCTCGAGTGGCCACAGCCCAAATGGGGGTATGGGATGTGAGAAAGTCACATGCAGTGACAGTCACATTAAAATGTAGCATCTACATGACTTCAATTATTGTGGCATTTCTGACCTAAAAGCTCTATGATTTCAGAGGTCACAATCTCAAATACTGTAAGTGGTGAGCTACATGTCCCATGTGAGTTCAGTTAGGTGCTATTTGAAATAACATACACTTGTGACACATGAACTAAACTCAATTTGCTCCTGTTGGACACTTGATGTTTAACTCCTGGGTCATGGTGTTGCAAATTTATGGTGATTTAAATGTATTTGGAAAAAAAGGATTCAGGATGAAACATAAACAAATTCAAGGAAATAACTTTAAACAAAATACCAACAGAAGCAAAACTCACTGAAACTGAGATCTCTCTACTTTGTGATTTTCACTTGCATAGTCTAAATAGTGATGATGGAAGCGTGCAGCTGATATTCTGTACAGATTCATTCTGTATGAATGTTTTTATCAGATCAGAAGGTAAATTATCATGAGCGTCATAAACAAAATGGCTCTGTCCTCAACAGCATGAATTATGGTGAGAGTTTCTAAGCAAAGGCTGTTCATCATACAAATAGGAATTGGAGTCATTACATGCTGTATTCCTGATGAGAACGACATCCAAGGATTTGGCATTCTGGGCAGAAAGACAATACCTATGGTATGATGGGGAAGAAAAAAATTTGGATTTTTTTAATATAAAATCAGAGAATACGGAAACCAGAATGAAAACAGGCTAGCCATTAATCTAAACACTGAGAACAGAATGAAAAGGATGTCAGTATTGGGTGAGAACTATGCACCCTGAATAGTTAAAGTCACCAGTCAGCAGTAACAAGCCAAGAGCTGAAGGTGCCAATAGTTAAGGCCTCTGTGTGTGCAGGCCGCTGTAACTGTGTAAACTATTCTGCTGGTTTACGTAAAGTGCAGCTTTTTCCTATTTTTGTAGCTTCATTCCCCCCATGGTGGGATCCAAAGAGTTAAAAACATTAACTTCGCAGTGTTAGCATCTTTGAATAAATAGTTGTTCAGACAGTGTTTATAATGTAATAATGTAATTATACAGAAGTTTTGAATAATAATTCTAGTTTTGCAAGTGGAGAAACTGAATCATCCAAGGTCACATAAGAGACACGGATCAAGGAGTTTAAGACAACCAGAAATGGATTTAAATCTCAATCTATTGTTCTATCCACAGGGCCATGAATCCTTGAAGTGATGTGGTTGTGGAATCTCTGTCCTTGGAGATATTTGAAACTCAGCTGAACAGGTCCCCAAGCAGCCTGAACTAATTGAATCTGTTTTGAGCAGAGAGCTCATTACACCTCAAGGAGCTTTTTCCAGCCTATGCTATTGTATGAATTTCTGTGGTGGAAAGTGTGTCGTTTTCTTCTCTTTTATTGCGTGTATACCAAATTCCTTGAAGTGTTATAACTGTGGCTTCTTTTCAGTATTTACATTTGTTTTATTGAAAATAAAATACAATTGTCTGTCACAGTGTTAGTGAATAGCCTCTCTTTTCAGGAAACAGCTAGAGCTGGTCAAAAACCCCAAAACATTTCTTACAAAACCCATGTTCCTTTTTTGGTTGAATATTTCCAACCATCTTTAATGTGCCATTTCATGGGGGAGAGTCCAAACCAAGAGTGCAAAGGGAAGATTGATGGTGTTTTACAACTTCTAATATCACAACTTTTTTAAAATAAAAAGTGCACTGTGTGTTCATCAGGAGGTCCTGTGATTTCTTACATTATCATGACATCTTAGACACAATTAAAATCCCCGTAAAATGCATTATGGTGTACTTAAATTATTTGTACTTTCCCCCAACTTCCTTATTTTAATAATATAGAATCCTGCTAGAGTATAGTAATTGTTTTGGATTTGGTGGCTTCACCTGATCCCACTGACATGCAAATTGTATTTCTTTGCTAAATAACTAGCTAAATGGATCATATGCTTCTCTATCAGATACAATTGCATTTGCTATAGCTTGAGTTCATTTTTTTATACAATATTTGAATCTAAAAAAAAAATCATTGTATTATGCAAATCTTTTATAACCCATCAAATAAAAATGATGCAACAATTCAAAATCAGTGGCTATTCAGTTGCCAGAGAGTCCATAGGCTTCTTTCCCAGAAGTGCAGACTATGAACAATCCACCTATGCTGTTTATTATATCTAGGAAAATTATGTATAAAATTCCAATTCCCTGATGCATTAACAAATTGTGATTTTCTTTTTTTAATTTTGAAAAAAGTTGTGATGCCTTCCCACATCATATATTAAACTTATGCACGTTGTTTTTTATTTATAGACTCAGTTCTCACTGCGAGAACAGGTAATGTCAGCTTTTGAAACAGAATCTTCACTCCCCAAAATAATATTTTTCATTATTTGTTTCATTAATGCTTGCCTTAGTTACCAGTCCATGCTACTGAACTTCCTGATGCACATGGCACAAAGAGAAAATGGTCAGTGTTAAGGTAAAACAATAATCCAAAATGACCAGTACTCTATTTAATTTTTCATGAAGGCCTCCATTGATTTCACATGGACATTTTATGTGAGTTTACAAATCTTACTTGAGTTTGCAACTTCAGTGGCTTCAGTAGGCCTGTGTGAAACTATCTGGCAACATCTGAAGCATTATATTTTTGCATTTACCTTCTTGATGCTAACAGTTTGATCAATTTTATGCAGAGACTACCTTCTATTTTCTATACACTCAGCTGCGTATTCTGTGTCTGTTGATTTTATTCATCATTTATTTGTATGGGTTTTTCTATAAGATTATTTTCTTTTCTGGTCTATATGGCAGCAATGCCTCACTTCTGCTTTTCTTCAGAAAATTACTTGCAAAACCCCGATGGTACACTTCTCTTCCTTGTTTATATAAACAATTGAATTCTAAAATTTCTATATTAAAAATAGAGTATGTAATCCTCTAGAAGTCCCAGACCTTGGTCTTCTGTACTTCAGTGCTTGCAACAAGCCCACTAAAGTCTGTATTATAAGACAATAAACCTAAGATATTTCAGACCATTGCAAGAAAAAAAAAAGGCAATGCAGATAGTTGAAATACAGAAATGATCAGCAAGCATTTCAGACAGAGATAGCAGTGGCTTCTCAGGTGAGAAGTTATCACTCTTTTTAGGGTTTACTAGGTCAAACCCAATGCTTTAAGTTCTATACAGACACTCATTTCCTAGGACATCTGTAGTGCAGACAGCTGATCTGTAAATTAGCATTGAGGGGGCCTCAGTGATGGTGTCCCTGTCCTCTGTTTAAGAAAGAGTAAAATGATTTTTCTAGAGACAAGAAAGCAAAAAAGTTATCTAAAAATTTCACTAGGATTCTTAAAAGCATAAAAGTATGCATGTAACAAGTGGTCAAAGCTTAGGTTGTTTATTGAAATGCTCTAAAAACCTCTTTCTGGAAGTAATTACTGAAAAACCCCAGCAGTATATTCAGTTGAACAGATGTACTCTGAAAGAACATTTTAATTGTTGTCACATGAAGAGTTTTAAAGAACATTGCTAGACTAAGATTTTTTGGTACTTCCACTACACATTTTTATGTGACGGAACCAGTATTTTAGATAGAAGTGTTTTCTTCCTTTTGATAAATACTACTGTAGTTTGTTTTGAGAGTCTTTCTGACTTCAGAGAGTTGAGCTTCCCTGAGTAAATTTTGAAGAATAAAATTTACCTGGGGTTCTTCTAAAAGCTGTCATTAATATTTTCCAGATATTACATCAGATATTTACAGGCACCATGGCTTGATTTCTGAAAGGAACAGATACAAGAGCAATAGGCCAGATGAGTTATTTCATTAACCTTATTTCAGTGGGACTTTTGCCTGAAGGACCAAAAACCAGACCTGTGTTACTAATCTGTGTGCCATTTTCCTGTTTTCCTTTAGTGACTAACAAAGAAAGAAGAGCATTTAGTTTTATTTAGTTTTGTATTCGCAAAGGACTGCAGTCCACCCAAAAACAGTCATAACAATTTTGATGCTATGTTGTTTTCCAGCTCCATGGAAGATGGATGAAGGCCAGGTTTCATCTCGATAGATGTAGGTGTAGATTCACAGACACTGAAGCTGCTGAACTCTGAAAATATACATTTCAAAGAACAGTTTCTGACATAAACAACATTTTTATTTCTACAGAGGAGCAACGGCCACTGTGCAGTTTAGCAACAGTCACACATTGTTATCAGAATTATTTTGTTATTATTTCAAGCTCAAACTGTCCATAGAACACAGTACTCCATGTGTTTTCTTTCTTTACCGCCCCCCATTTCCTTCTGTTCTTGTTGCCTGTCTCCTACCTTTCTCTCTGGTACTTGAAAAAGGTATGTAATCTCCACTTACTGCTGAGAGCCAGCTTAGGTGCCAATCAAGTGATGATATTACACCTCTGGTGTTTTCATTTCCTTCTTCCTCAAAATTTAGTTTTTACTCCTCTCAATTTTTTATTTTTATTTTTTTTTTTTCCTTCTCCGCTCTCTCCCAGTCACTTTGGATGAATCCTCAGATACTATACAGGCCTCTTGTTTTCCTAATCTACCCCCTCCTTATGTCTCTCACTTCCCTAATGGAGTCCTAAGGTCATGACTGCTGCTGCTGCAGCATTGCATTTTCTTCCTCATCCTCTTTCCATGGTGATTTCACCCCTTCTCTGTCCCCAAGATCTTGTGTTACCGAGGGTGGAGATGAAATATTCCATAATTATACAGCAGGCCTGACAACATTTTGGAAAGTTTTCAGAGAAAATTCCCATATTTGCCCCTGTCACCATTAGCTCACTTGTTATTTCCCAGAGGTTTCTTCTGTAATGTTTTACAAGGAACTGGTAGAAAGGAGGTAGATTATAGTATATAATTAATAAGAAATATTTCTTGGGACTTCTGAAAGACTACAGTTCCTGTTGAGGAAATTAGGTGTTAGAGGTTGAAAGGGAAAGTTAAGTTGTGGTTTAGAAACAGCAATGGTATTGTTTACAGAAATTAAAGTTCATTTTTAGTTCAGTATAGCCTCTATAAATCAAGCTCAAAAGTATCCCACAGTTGCAACGCAGGAGTTTGTACTGGGCTGATTGAAGAGTGCAAATCATTTCTCCTGTCCATAGCTGAGGTGGTGCATTGAGCTGTGTTTGATGAGTGGAAAAATCCCACGGGCACACTCTGTGTGCATGTGGCAGAGGGGGGAAGGGTGTGTGTGGAGGGGGCGACATGGAGAGGGAGCGTGTGTTTTTCCAGAATTATCAAAGGTTCTGAACCTCCCTGACAGGATCTGATCTTGTTCTCAGTCTCGAAGCAGGGTGTGCACATTACAACCTGGATGCTGTCTGTGGGGGTGTTTCTCTACATATCCCCTCCCCTGTCTTACCAGATTGCTACTCAAGACTCACTACTAAAATGACAGCCAAAATAAATGAAGAAACATTTAGTGGAAAAATCAGGAAAGAGTGGAGGCAAATGAATTAGAAATAATAAAAAACATTACTTACTGATTTTTGTAATTGTTTCAAATATGTGTCTGCATATACATCTTTTCGCCTCCCACATCCTGCTTATCCTTAGACTGTTTTCATTTTGGCATAGAAGCATATATGTTTGGGCAGCACCTCACACAAGTTCATCTTTAGTTCTGAAAGATATTCCTACTTCTGAATTTTTAATTCATATCAGTAAATCTTCTCTTGTCTAATTCCAGGCTCCAGCAGAGCTGTAGTTATTAGTTTTACTGTTCTTCCTTTATGCTATAACAAAGCTAAGATTCTTTTAAAAATAAATTATAATTAACTTGTGGAATTCATTGGCTCCAGGTAAGAAATTTGCAGGATTTAAAAATAGGTGAGATATTTATATGAATTTTATGTGTCTTTATACTACCCAGGATAAAAGTTAATGACAAAGGTAAGCTTTTGTGCTTCAGGACAAGAATCACTGTCAGTGGCTGCAGAGAAATTTCCTCTTTGGCCCCACAGTAATGTGTTCCTTTAAAGATGATTTCCACCTTTGCTGTAGCAACTGATCCCAATTGTGACAGAGGTCAGGGTAAGGCATGAGAAGGACTGTGGGATTCATGTATTGCAAAGGAACAGACACCACGTTTTTGGGGACAGATACTTCTAGCCTGAGTTGAGGCAGTCTAGAAGTAATTGAATTGATCAGCAATATATAAGGAGTCAGTATAAACTAAGGACCAAAATTAAGGCCATACTGTTAACATGTACTTGAATAGAGTACACAGCTATTTTAGGATTTGACAGATCTTATCTTTTTATGTCAAATGGAAATATTTTACATAATTAAGTTACAGAAAAGCTAGTAATTTGTTCCATTAAAATTTAGTTAATTTCATACTGTAACCAGCAAATAATCTTCATGTGACATGTCACAGTAATGAACACTGGAAGAATGAGGGGAAATAGAGATTGCAAAGTTATTTAGTAAGCCTAAGTGTGTTTGAAGAAAAATATTTTTGATAAAACTTCTTATTTGGCACCATTTTCCACCATGGGTGGTCTTGAATTCAAGACTCAATGGTTAAATAAGAGAGAGACTATAGATCAAAGAGATGTGTTCATGTTAAATTGCTAGGTGAATTTGTATAGCCTATATAACACAGGATGTCAGAAAAGATGACCATTAAAATTTTTTTCTTGATTTAAATTAAATCAATTCTATTAATTTCACACTTCTATAGGCAATTAAAAAAACCTGTATAACTTGGAAGAGAAAATGGAACACAAGATGGCAGTTTGCAGGAGATGTGTCCTGGCTGGCTCTGAAAGAAGTAAGGATTACATTACGTCAAATTAAGCTAAAATTTAACCATGACCAACAGAAAAATACAGTGCAAAATGAAAGTAAAAGAGAGAAGAGGTAGCACCACAGGCAGTATGGATACCAGTGACATGTACCTTGCCTATGCACAAACTATCCTAATAATAACTACCATGGGAGGTTATGATCTCAAGAGATGTAATCCAGGTAATAAGTTTAAATATAACTATGTGTGCCACAGAAGACATAGATACCTGGACCACTCAAAAGGACAGAAGAGAATGACTAGATCTTTTGCCCTTAGCCATTGACTGTCTCCCAGGGAATACTGCTTATACCAGTGATCACAGCTTGAAAATGCATAGTTATGAATTTACTGATGGCTTGTGGGTTTTCATTTTTACAGTGGGGGCCAAAATGCTGTTGTCACTAAGCTTCTTCCCATGTGTGGGTGGAAACCACTCTGTAGATTCTTGGTTTATTTTTTAGTGCATCATTGTCAGTTGGTCAGTCCACTTCCCTATAAGAACATGAGAGGTGTCATTCCTGTAGGAGGAGAGGATGAACTGAAAATAAAACAGATCAGATCCTGTGGAGAGTCAAAATGGAGTTGGATGTGTAAATCAGGATTAAACTTCAAAACCCAAACCATAAGAAATACAGTTTTTTGTTGTCCAGAAATTCTTTGAGGCTGTGATGGTATAAGGTTTTTTCCCCTCCTGAAATATCTCCTACTTAGTATGTTCTTTTGTTTGCTGTTTGTGCTCCAGGATGTAATACATGTATGATGAACATATCACAGAAATGATAAGGAGATTGTTCATTAGTAATACTCTAACACTAAAAAGTTGACTAGAAATCCATTTCAAACTATGGGTTGATTCTCTGGTAGTTTGACATTAATACTATGTGGCCACAACATTTCAGAGCCCTCATTCTAATTCAGATCCATACTCTATATTCTACAGCCTACCAAAAAAATTGGAGGAGATCCAGTTACACAAGAAGCAAAAGGTAACATTTACCATATAATATTAGAAATTCTAGATATGTTAGAAATAGGTTTCCCAACAAATCATTTTATTATGTAAAATTGACAGTTCATTGAAATTGAAAATTTTATAATAGATTTCAAAAACGTGTGAAAGAAGTTAGTATTGCCCACCTAGTACAGACAGGGTGGATAGGATAACAATTTTGAGTTAATTGATGACAGTTATAGATAGTTGCAGCTGGATAGAGGGTTGAGGCAGAATTCTGCCTATTGGTGCCAAAAGGAGTCATGGCCAGGGTTTTCTTTTCCATCAGCTCCTGCTATTTTCAAGTAGCTTGAGTTTTGAGAGTGTCTAGGGAGGAAAATCTCTTCTCTGTGGAGTGCATAAGAACCTGCCTGTTGCCTGTGTTGTGTTACCCAAATAGTGGCTGGGCATACCACCCCTTTTTGCTCTTGAGCCATCCATTGCTCAGCAGTTTATGCTTTCTTTTATATGTTTCTTTGTTTTGGCTGTCTTCTTTTACCAAAACCAAGTAATGTGACCCTTTTTTTTCTTATTTTATTTTTAGATTGGCTTTCAAATCGAAAGTATATGCAGAGAGAAGAAATCATTCTTTCTTTAACACTGTTGCACTAGCATGGGGTTTTTACTTCCTTTGTTTTGTTTTGGTGTTTTTGGTTTTTTTAGAGCAAATTTTTTTCTCCCTTAATCTCTTTTAGCAATAACAACCACAGAGGATGCTTGTAATAATAGCAGGCAAGTATTTTTCATTCCAAACACGGGAATGGAGTGTGATGTTATCCTCTAAAGAGGCATATGAAACCTTTAGGTGGCAGTCAAGGGCTGCAGTTTGAATCCCTAGATTTATTTGTAGTGTGGTTTATGGTCTCTGCCTCAGGTGGCAAGAAGGATATGATGAAGAATGAATTTCTAATTAATCCAAAATAAATAAATAAAAAGTCGCGTAGATCAAAAATTTTTAAAAAGATATGTCTAGATGCACCTGGGAGTTCTCTTTATGGTCTGTTACCCTTCTACCAAACTCCTTCAAAGAACAGTTAAAAGCACACCCTCAAGCCTAATGTCTTACTCCTGTTGATAAATTTATCATAAAATGCCATTCAATGTAGCGCCTTCGTGTTGTGCTCAGAACATGAATGATAATGTATGTCTAGTTCTGTTTAGAGGTCGGAAACTCTTGGTGGTCTCTTGGCATGTATCTGCTGTGCCCCATGGCCCATCACAGCAGAACAGTGGGGGCTGCTGGTCCCCTTGCCTTTCCCACATAGTAATGCTTCTGCAACCCTCCTGAGCAATTTGGGGCATGCTGAGGGAGACTGCATTTCCAAAGGTGGTCATTCAAAGGATATCAGCGGGAATTATAGTTCTGGCTTATTATTCCCATTCCACTATAAAGTACAGTTTTGTGAAAATGGTGGGTTATTGTTTTTTTCAGAAAATGGACTCGTTCAAATCCTGAGTTTACTGCAGTTATGCAGTAGATGTGTTGAAATATGTTCTAACAATGTGCAATTAAGTTATCTAGAGGTATCAAAATGTTTGTTAATGAAAATAAAACTCTTCTAAAGAAACTGTAGTCTTGAGGGACTCTCTTAGCAAAAAAAATGAATCTTTGTTGTTACAAATAACTGCACAATATCTTTCAATACAGAGCTTACTTTTTTTTAATTTACTGTCATTTTCATGCAAGAAAACATGAGTGCATTTGTGGTTTGGGAGTTAAAACTAGAAAATGAGAGATTTACAAATAGCCTCATTTGTTAATTGTACTGTTACTAAAGTTGTTTTTTTCTTTGCATAATTAACAATTATGCAGCTACAAATCATGTTGCTTACCTCTGCAGTTTAATGCAACATGCATCATCTCATCACCCCACAGATAGACCCAAGTGTTCAATATTGCAATGACAAAAACCTGTATATATGCAGAACAAATATCCAAATATAGCATTGAGAGAAGAAATTGTACCCTGATTAAAATCCAGATGTTAAAAATCAAGCAGTTTAATCTTAATGAGTAGTGGTTCAGTGACTAGCGGTTCAGTGACTAGCAAGATTTGTGTTATAATATGTTACTTTCTTTAAAGCAGTTTGTGCGTGAGTAAGGTCTACCTGAGGATGTGGACATTTATTAGTTAACAAGATTATGTTTTTCTTCCCTTTATGTTGTCTTCTTTTTTTTTTTTCTTCATATTCTCTATTTTGTGTGAGCCCATGTGAATGAATGGAGACACATGTAAGCCCCATTTCCAGTATTTCCGAATCTTCAGCTGCAAGTGTCTCTTCAGAAAATGTACAGCTGTTATAAAATACGACTGGACTGGAGCTAATACATTTACCTCCATGCAGAGCCTGTTCTCTTGTTTGTGTCTAGTTAGCTATGAGTGGAAGCAGAGTGGAAAGAAAGAGGTAAGCAAGCCTGTCTTTTCCCACCTGTAGAGAGGTGCCATGCTTTTCTTATTAAGGCTGTTAAGCCCTTATAGCCATGGATTTCTCCATACTAGTTTTACAAATTCTTTGCATTTTAATTGTTCACTCCCATTATCTGTCCCAAACTTCCTCTCTTTCAGGTCCCTGCTTGACTGGCTGTAAGACTTTTGCATTCACGTCCAGAAAGGAAAGAAGGCGGCATCTAATTCACATGATTGAAATTAATTAGGAAACAAAATGGTCTGAGCTGATGTGGAATAGAGCCAAAATACTCTAAAAGATGCCGTTGTTATTCAAGAGGCACCAATAGATGTTTACATGATAAAAACCTTAAGGATAAAAGTTTTCTACCCATAAGACACCCACTCATCTTGTGTGTATATTCCTTATTACTGGCATTTTGTTTGCTCATATAACAAAACACTGGAAGTTGACTTACTAGAGGCAGAATTGCTAAGTGGTCCACTTACTTTTTTAGTTAAATAATTTATTCCTGCATAAACATTTTCTTCAAGTAAAAAGATGCCCATCTACTGCTCTTCAGACATGCAGTCTCTCTTGGAGGAAAATTTATTTGGAGGCTCTGTCTCCTAATAAGGGTTTCCTAAGGAACAGTGATCAGCTGGGCATTCATAGGCTGTCTCATTCTGAGCTACACTAAGAAATTTTGTGGCACATTTCCCTGCACAGGGAATACTCAGGATATGGGGGTGGTTTGAAATGTTTACTTGGATGAGATGAGAAATGATCTCACAAGTTGCCAGAAAGAAGGGCTTAGTGAAACGGAAGGTAGCAGAGGACGTGTCCAGTATGGTGAAGAAGGAATTACACATTAGCTCATATAAATAATAATAGCAGGTGTGGGTAATTGCAGTTTAGCAAACCCGTATTTGAAAGGAGTTAAGTTGTAGTTTCTTAGCAACTGCTGCTGACAGCCATGTTTTAAGTGGCCAAGGCTTTCAAATAAGGCAACACCCACAGCCTCCTATACAACACTATTAAATAGAGGGAAATACTAAAGCAGAAGTGTTCTTAGTCTCTAAACAAAACACAACAGAGAGCCAGAGCCACAGAGGAGGTGATGAAATAGAAAATACTAGAAATTACGTCTATATTTCTAGGTAAGCCTTTTCAGGAACAACTGCTTAGGAAAACCATTATGGAGAAAGGCATGATCCATGGTCTACTCAGTGCAATGGGTAGGCTTTAGGGAATGTTGACAGGGGCATGATTTTTAATTAGATAATTTTGTTATTATGATGGCAAATTTTGTTCTGTCTTTTTATATATTTGTCACATAAAATCTGTGTCTGCGTGTATCACGGTGCATGTAAAAGGTTTTACTTTATTTTATGTGAATGAGTGTATCTATGTTTGGTCTGAAATGCAAATGTTGTAAGCAATGTTCATCACTTAAGACCATGCTGTCAACAAGATGATTTTGAATCTTGGATAAGAATATTTCCTGGAAGAAGACTGTGATAAAGCCGACGAAGAAGAGTTGAAGCAATATTAAAGAAAAGAATCACAGAATCATAGAATCATAGAATAAGATGGGTTGGAAATGACCTCTGAGATCATCAAGTCCAATTCTTGATCCACTACCACTGCAGTTACTAGACTATAGCACTAAGTGCCACATCCAGTCTTTTCTTGAACACCTCCAGGGATGAAGAATCCACCACCTCCCTGGGCAGCCCATTCCAGTGCCTGATTATCCTCTCTGTAAAGAACTTCCTCCTGATATCTAA
>VYXB01001667.1:79624-157239 GCA_013397135.1 Pachyramphus minor
TCAAGACTTCCTTCTTGAAACATGTCCATCCCTCCTGGACCCCTTTGTTTCCAAGGGTTTTTTCCAAGGTACGCTCTAAACTAGTCTCTTGAAGAGTCCGAAATCCAGTGTAGGTGTTTTAATGATGGCCCTTCTTGCATCCCTGCAAGAAATATTGAAAACTCTATCATTTCATGGTCACTCTGCCCCAGACGTCCTCCGACCACCACACCTCTCACCAGCCCCTCTCTGTTTGTGGACAGAAGGTCTAGTGGGGCCCCATCTCTGGTAGGCTCATTCACCAGCTGGAGCAGGAAATTATCCTCTATACACTCTAGGAATCTCCTAGACTGCCTCTTCTCCACTGTGTGGAGTTCCCAGCAGACATCTGGCAGGTTAAAGTCACCACAAGAACAAGGGCTGGCAATTTTGAGACATTCGCCAGCTGCCTG
The DNA here is from genome assembly GCA_013397135.1 of Pachyramphus minor. Lineage (NCBI taxonomy): Eukaryota > Metazoa > Chordata > Aves > Passeriformes > Tyrannidae > Pachyramphus > Pachyramphus minor. The sequence continues at coordinate 80,056 of VYXB01001667.1, forward strand.
TAGAAGAATTCAGCATCCTCATCATCCTGGTTGGGTGTTCTGTAACAGACTCCCACCAGGATATCAGCCTTGTTGGCCTTCTGCCTGATTTTGGTCCACAGGCATTCAACTTTGTCATTGCTGACTTCAAGTTCTCCTGAGTCAAGAGACTCTCTAACATACAGAGCCACCCCTCCACCTCTCCTACCTTGCCTGTCCCTTCTGTAGAGCTTGTAGCCATCCATGGCGGCACTCCAGTCATGCCACTCATCCCACCACGTTTCCGTGGTGTTGAAAGGGGTCATCTTTTTGACTAATTGATGAAAATTTACATTTGGCTGATTCATACCATAGCATCTCAGTTGTTTTCAATTCCTTATGTATACTCCATAGGAGGAGTATACATTGCTTGTTAATATCATCCACAGTTAGCTGGGTCATATTCCAGCAGGCAATAACACCCTCTTAATTCATTATCCATAGAACCATCAAGAAGTTAACTGTAATTTTTTTTCCTCTTTTGAAACCATTATATTTTCTGGCAGTACTTAGGCTTGGATAGATCATTCTGGGGAAAAGTTCTCCAACCCAAAATGGAAAAGCTAATGTACTAGTTAAGGCACTCCCTGGATTAATAAGTTTCAAATTCTGGAAAAGCGCCCTAACTTTTAGCTTACTATTCTGGTGAGTGGGAATGTGAATCAGTCTCTTACATGAATAGTATGGTGTAGTGCGCCCTTATTCTGGCTTTATAAAATTCTTATTTTTTTAAAGTAAAACTTATATATGGAAAAGATGAGTGGAAGTGACTCCTACAAGTTTTCAAACACCTTAGATATTTCCATATTATCTTCCAAGTGCAAAGTACATTTCTCGGGCCTGTCTTTCTTTAGCAGATTTATAGGTAGACTTTTCTGAAAAGAACATGCTCCAACATGACATGCCATTGTGTCCTTCATGAGGACATTAGTGTTTATTTAGAATGAGATGAGGCTATACAAAATAATATATGCAGTCCCAAGAACTGATAAATAGTAATCTGGTTCATTAGTTTTTAACTTTTTAATGTTTAACTTTTAACTTTCAGCTCTTTAACTTTTATCTTATGTATCCTCATACAGCCTCCAGTATGACATGGATTCCAGTACAACCACAGTTAAAAGTCATTTAGTTATTTGTGATCCAAAGCACACATAGGGGCCTTCTAGGATGTCTCCACACATTTAGAGATGGTTCGTGGATTTGGAAAGAAGAACTTATTTATCCGTGACTGTTTGCTATTAGATGGGGAGTCTTCAAGTAATACTTTAGTATGAAAAGGCTTTTAGCCTTTTAATAGCATTTCATTGAATATCCACCAGCTTTTAAAAAGCTTAATGTGATACTTGCTAATCACTGTAATTTATTGAAATGAATCTCATGTTTTTTCTTCTCACATTTCAGTGTTTTATTCCTGACGTGCTTGTTAATTCTTCTATCTCCATGGGACATAAAAACGTCTTCCAGTACTTCACTGCATTATTTTTTAAATTTGTATTCCATGGAGTTGATGAATGCCCATGGTTTTCCCTGTGGCATGGTACACAGTTGTTATACTACAGGATATATTTATCAACTTGAATTTTAGGACAGAAATTTTAAGATAGACATTTAAACTGCACAAACCTGAGTAATAATTTGTTTCCAATTCTGGTGAACATGCTCCTCTTTCTTTCTGCAGGTGTTCTTATAGTTTTCTAACAGAAGAACTGAACTACAGGTGTGAGTGGACTGTGATGCAGTGCATTCTTTTTTTCAAAAATGGCCCAGGATTCAAAGTAACTTGGAACTGAACAGCATAATTTTGGATATTCAGCTTAGGTAGGAGTTGATTTTCCTTCCAGTTCCTACTGAAATCAAGTGGACTGCAACCTGAAATCTGAAGATCATTGCATGCAGATTGAAATAATAAAAGTCATACCTGCCTTGTGGAAAGCCAATCTTGGTTCCAAACAAAACTGCCATCCTTTTCTGTGTTCCCTTTTTTACATGGCTGAACTAGGAAAGGTTGTCTGAAATTATTAAAAATAAATTTTTACAGATATTTCTTAATTTGTTTTTTTTCTTCCCCTGTGGAATATGAATTTGGTTCTTTCAGTATTTATATTCAAAATTAATGATACCATCTTTCCTTACTCAGTAGCTATTTCTCAGTTATTTTTGTATGATTCAGGCATATTGTTCTGAATGATATTCAGGAACCACTTCCATAATTGTATGTCCTGTTTACTTAGGTGATGTAGGGCACCTATCCTGTAAATGAACATGGTCTTGCAGTTGAAAAGAGATGATTCTGTCTCTGTACAGCCTTTGTCTGTTATTGCCAATTAAATAATTGACACTTCATTTCTCTTTCATCGTCTGTAGTCTTTGACTGAAATGCAGCAGTGACTCACTGTTAAATAGAACAGGTCCATATTTTGCTTCTTAACCTTATGCTTTTCAAAGTATGAGCGTGCCAGCTCTAATGTGCATATGACATCACTGGGAAAGAATTTGGAAGCAGAATAAAAGTATTCATTCCTTTCACCAGAAATTCCACCTATTTAAAGATTTTAAATCAGGCATATGGGAAATGCCTAAAAAAGTACAAGCTGAGGGGAAGCAGAAAAAGAGCAGGTTGGAATGGACCATCTGTGAAAACTTTCTGAGTATCAGAAATAAGTCTTGAATAGCTCACATAGAGAATGAAAGCCTCATTACCTCCAGATGATGCAGATGCTGGGTCTGCCTTAAAATATTGCAAAATGGAATGAGCTTTGCAGCAACAATTGTGATAAGTTGGATGAAAGGTGTTATCTGAGCTGGGTTCAATAGGCTGACACCACCTGAGCAATAAAACAAAACAAGGGTCCTTTCTTCCATCCCAGTTTACATACAGGATTTTCAATCTTGCTGTATTGTGCAATGCAGGAAAGCTAACAATTTTGGTCAGACAAATTTGGTAATTCCAATAGAATTTGTGAAATTATTTGACTGAAAAACTACCTGGATGATTTTACTATTGGGCTTAAAAGACTTACTGATCTATAAAAATTTATGATAAAATCCCACAGTATGTAATTAGGAATGATGGAAAAACCCTCCTTTTTTTTTTTAATTTCTCTGAGTGCATACATTTGAAGAAATGAAGAAACAATTTTTTCATTAGCGTTAATGCTAAAGAGCAATTATCTTCTTTTAAACCCCCTATTTTTAACAGTGTTATCTTGTAGCAATAAATGATTTTCAGCCATAGAATCTTTCACTGAGATGAAAGAGTGAACAGCTACAAATACGAACAGGAAGTGGTACTGGTTGTAATTAAAGAGATCCTCTAAAGTGAACTGTAATATTCTGAAAGTAATTTTAAAGTCATCTTGCCCTGGTTTCTTCCGCCTCTCCTCATGAGATTTTTGCTTATTGGGAGATTTTTAAGTGTAGATCCCAGTTTCTGAGTAAAAACTCAGAATGTGTGTAAATAACAACATAGTTAGTGGATGCAGTGAGCCACTGAAACTGGAATGCAAAATTCCCCTCCAGATTTTATAACAGCTGCTAAAATCATGTGGATAAACCTGCTTCCAATCTGAACATCACGGGAAAGATAGATCAAAGGATTGTTCAGAGCTAATCATGCCTAGAGTAGGGCAAAAGAAACAACAGCAAAATTATGTTTATTTTATTAGTTTTTTAAAATTACTTTTGTCCATAATTATTTTATAGAGAAGAGAAACCTTGTTTTAAAACTTTCAGGCTCAATTTGAAATTATTCACCCAGATTCTCCATAGGAACAAATAGGTTGCTATGGAGATGGACCAGAGCAAAGACAAAATATAGATACATAGATTCCCCAGAGGAATGCAATTTGAGGCATAAGTACACTGCTTTAACAGTATAAATACTGTCCTGATATGCCTTGTTTTCTCCATCAAATGTACAATAAAATATTCCTAATCCTGAATTATCTGTTGTTGTTTTAGGAATAGCTTTTAAAAGATTAACCATCTTTTTCTGACATTTCATTCTTTTTTTAAAATTATTTTTATAAGGGACAATAAAGAAACTTTTTTGATGTTTCCAAAATGCTTTTAAAAGAAAAGGGGAAATCAGCAATAAGCTGTGTAAAACTTTTCAGAAAAAGCAGTGGTGAGGACTTTGCTGATGTAAAGGGATCTTGCTTGCTGTGAGTTCACTATTCAGAACAAACATGTAAAAATGTATTCCTTTTTCTTCATTGCTGTAAAATATGCTGAGCCCATGTGGAACTTCTGAGGGAGAGAAGATGAGTTCTTCTGCTCTGAAAACCATGCATCTGCCACTTGGCATAAGCAAAAAATCTTCATTAAGTTTTTGGATAAGAGGACCTCTAAGAAGTAATTCACCAAAGGGAAAACTCCGCCAAGGTCAGCACTGCGTGTTTGGAATTGTAACAGTCCCTGTATTTTTTTCTTATAAAGCGTTATTTTCACAGGTCTTTCATTTTCTGCAAGTAGCTTGTGGAATTAAGCATACATGGTCTTTTATAGCATTGTGTCACTGTGTAGCTCCCCAACAACAGACAACTGAGAGGGGACCCCATAAATGTCTCTAAGAATCTGAAGAGAAGGTGTCAAGAGGATGGAGCCAGGCTCTTCACAGCGGTGCCAAGCAATAGGACAAGAGGCAATGGGCAGAGACTGATACACAGGAAGTTCCACCTGAACATGAGGAAGAGCTTCTTTACTGTGTGGGTGACTACATACTGGAACTGGTTGGCCAGGAAAGTAGTGGAATCTCCCCCACTGGAGATATTCAAGAACATCTGGATGCAATTCTGTGCAGTGTGCTCTGGGATGACCCTGTTTGAGCAGGCAAGTTGGACCAGATAATCCACTGTGGATCCTTCCAACCTCACCCATTCTTTGATTCTAGGAACATGAAGAAGAAAATATTCAAGCTATAAGTTAGATAGACCACCTTCATTGATACCCCATTCTTAACATTACATCTGGAAGCTATTAAAGAAAGTGGACTTCTCCTCAGGGATGCTTTATAGACAATTATGCACAGATTTTTAAATATTTGTCTACAGCTGTGACCACCATCCAGGTACCTAAGTGAACTTGACTGGGTTTTTTTATAGTATATATATATATATATAGTATATTTTTTCTATAGTATATGTATTACCTAATATAGATGTGTATCTGTACTCAGAATTGATCTCATTGGAGAACCAAAATACTTGAAACCCTTCCAAATGACTGCTAGATCAAATGGGAATTTAGCAGTAAAACCCCTCCTTCAGAGTGCTTCTGTATATGCACAAATACTTCTTCTTTAATGAGTTCCTTAAAAACTTGATGCTTGAATGTGAGTTCTCTGGATCTCTTGCATTTTCATTTTTAAAAAACGCATTTTTGAAGCACAATAATTTTTTTCCCCTAAATGGTCACTAATGTTTGATTAAGAATTATTGTCACCTCCTCATTCAGTTCTCTTTAAACAGTGTCCTTAGAAGTTCAGAAATATTGTTTGCTCCTATTCTTTGCCTAAACACTAGTATCTCATTCTTAGTACCTCTCTCTCTAGTAAGATCAGGTTTAAAAGAAATATATTTATGCCTACAGAGGTTCATGAGGGAAAGCCTAATTTCCAAGATATGCAAATGTTCCCAGCGCTGTCTGAACCAGCCTAATTTATGTGTCTGACAGAAATGGTTTGGACCTTGAAAACTGAAGAGGAATTGACTGCAGCTTTGGTGAATTTTACAGTTACCAAGTTTCTGTAACCAAGATGTAACTATGAGCTTAAACAGGAAGGGAAAATGCTAATGCTCTGTAAAAGATAATTAGTTTGAAAGTTTTGCTTTCATCAAAAAAGGTATAGATATGCCACCGACTGTCTGTCGGAAGAACACAGATCAAAAAGAAACATGGCAAATGTAATCTCTGGGAACTCTTAAGCATCACAGCTGTATTAAAATCCCATCAAGCGAAGAATGCATACTCCGCACTACATAGATAACAAATCAGGGGCTGGTGGCAAGGTTCTTCAGGCAGAGAAAATGCATTAAAATGATTACACTGGGCAAGCTCAGATACTACGTTCTGAACAAATGTACTTTCAGTGTCAGCAATCAAGACTGATTTTAATCAGATTATTGTTTCTAAACAAGCTGTGGTGATGGTCAAGCATGGCATGAAAGTGGGATATTTGGGTATTGACAACATAGAACAAGATAAGTGGAAGTCCAGGAGTCAGGAATGGGCAAGTAAGAGGCAATGCTGGAACCTCTCCTGCATTGTAGAGTGTGAGCTCTCCTCTTGAACAGCCTGCCAGATGTTTGCACAGTGGCAGAGTTGGAATTCTTGGACTGTTTCAACAGGACCAGAATAGTTCCTTACCTTCCCTGGGTTGTTTCTCAACACAGAGGCTTTTTGAAATATGTAGCCCTCTGTCCCTCTTAGACAATGTGTAGAGACAACTGTAAGCTGCTGTACCTCCTTCAAAGTAGGCTTTAGGAGCCAAGGTGGTTTTTATTGAAAAATCGACCATAGTATATTTTGGGGTTCAACAGTTTAAAATGCCCTTAAAATTAAAAGTGCAAATTTTAGTTCAGCTTGGAATAATGGAATTGAATAAAACTAAGCAAAGCAAGATGTGGGCAACTAAAAAAACATGAAAAATGTAACTGGAGCATGATTTTATAATGAAAAAAAATCCCAGGAGGGCCATTCTGCACTTCAGGTTGTTGAAATTTGATTAGCTTAGATGTTCAAATATTTTATAAAGGCAAGTACACATGCTCCCTATTGTCTAGATGTGAATACTGAAACTCTGAACTGACTATGGCACATTTTTAATGTTATCAGCAGAATAATTAAATGAGTGTGTTGTTTTTCTTTGCCTCCAGGGCCCCAAGGAGTAGAGGCTATGAGAAAAACTCTGAACAAATTAGGTGATATCACTTTTCTTTAAGACTGAGCTTTTGTTAGAGTGCTAAAAACAATACAGGATCATTTAGTCAAATAAAAAAGAATTATGAGAGGTTATTTTCCTACAGCTGCATTTTCACTTGCATGGGAGCATAATTAAAAAAAACAAAAAAACCCCCAGCCAACCAACCAAAAAAACCCACTGTAAACTGTCTGAAGCCATATAATGAAGTATTATTTCAAGGCAGGGATCCAGTGTTAGAATAGATTTGACTCAAGTCAAGCAGTATAAATTCCTGTGTCATAAAAGGGGCATGGGATTGAAGCCAGTGAGAACATTGTTCCAGACACACCACTGCTAATCAAATAGAAGACAATAAATGTATCAACAGGTATTTCAAAATCAGATGTCCTATAAACAAATTGTGAAAAGTGTGAAAATCAGGAGGAGTAAAGTACTCTTTTCACATTATGCATATTTCTAACAGCAGATGACCACTCATAAAAACTCATCCAGTCTTCCCAGAACTTGCCCATCTCCCATTTTTGCATTCAGCTTCTCCTTTCTTCAGCTATAACCTTTTCATCTTGTCTGATTTAGGGTTTAACGGTTTGATATGTTATGGTTTCTTTATCAGTCAGGCTCAATACCAACCTGAAACTTTGACATCAGTAAAAATCTTTAGGTTTTTTCCTAAACCAAGAATAAAAACACAGCTTTTTAATGAGACCATAACTTCTCTGTCCCAAGAGTAGACTCTTTATTCTGCTGTTGAGGAACAAACATACTGTAACCATATAAGAAGATTGAACAGCTCTTTAGTTCTTAAGCTGACGTTTTTTTCTTGGCAGGGGGAGTAGAATAGGTGTTATTGGCTTTTTATTTGTCTTTCATGTTATCTAATGCAAAGCTACCACCAAGCATAATTGGGCATGATATGCTTTGCTGTGATATATAACATGAAGTTGCTGCACTGCCCAAAGAATTTCTTGGGAAGAGCAATATGTCAGTATGATTACTGAATGTCTGCTTCATAATCTTATGATAAGGAGAAACTCATATTAGCACAAACCCCAAAGTATCTAGATCAAAGACTATTGCAGAAAGCAGAGGGGTTCATGTATGCTGCTACAAAATAGGCTTCCAAACTGTCTAGAGAGGTAAACACAGACTGGGTGTTGAGAAGAGGCCAATGTATGATCTCTGAAGCTGGAATCAGGAGCCATGATAAAATATTGTATTTTGTATATTTGTGCCCATTATGCAGAAATGAAAATAAGGTGAGAATGACAGCTGGGTGTTTTCTGGTGTGAAGTTTTTCTGTCAGATAAAACTAATCTGCTGAAAATCAATATATCCTGGGGAATGTTGATATCTATAAACACTTGTTTGGCTTTTTCACGAAGTGCGTTTTATACCTTGGCAGCTGATCTAGACATCAGGATCCCAGAGTTTTCATCAATTGGCTCTTCAGGTACTTGCTGGGTCTTGAGTACCAAGAGTTCAGTCTTTCCAGGACACTGCAATGCAGTGTGAGAAAGGACTGGGAAGCTCAGAGTCCCTGGGAACTCACTGCCCAATCACCCATCCAATAAAGAGCCCAGGCAACAAAGATGGCTTCAGACTAAGTTCTTGGAATGTTTTGCTTTTAAAACAATTTTAGTTTCTAGACTCGCATTAAAAAAAACCCCACAGTTTTCAAAATCGCATTTTGATTTGTGATGCTTAAAAATTAATAAATGTTGCTTTAAAAATTACAAGAGAGGAATGATGGGAAAAGTTGGAAAAAAAGCCCAAAAAATCAAAAGAAGCCCAAATCTATGAAACGATTTCAAAGACAAATGATGGGAAAGTTAAGTGGAGATGGACAAACTGGAAATTATTATTATTAAAACCGATGAGCTGGGTATTAAATGCAACAAAATGTGTCAGTACTAGTATGTCAATGCAACCCTTTTAAAATATTCACAACCTCAGGTAAAAAGAGCATCTTCACATCTGTGCTTTTAATTTTTCCCTTTGCATCATCATCTATTGTATTCAGCCTAGAGCTGCATGTTCCCACAGCATTTATTAGTACAACACCCAGAGCAGGGCTACTTACAAAAATATAGACCTCCTAGGGTGACTCTCAAAATTATCAGCATTTTGGAAGAAAACCCAGGGGTGGAATTCTGGTTTGATTTATATCCCTGATTATTATTTTTAATGAGACTATTATTGCATACTATTTTCTTTTTTCAAGTGCTATGCAGATATATGAAATTAAGTAGTCTTATTATCCTGGTTTTGGAGTCAGCAGATCTCATTCATTAATTTCAAGTTGACTACAATTTCTTTAAGTTCTTTCTATTCTTTCCTGTGATTTCTTTAAACTTTTATAATTTGAGGCTTTTTTTGGCCATTATGCAATCTTTCATTCCACACAGCTATTCTGTGAGAGGGGTTCCCTCGACTAGGATTAAAATTTCTCTGCCCTTTTATGCAAAACTCTCCCAAGAAATCTCATTTTCATTCTATGCAGTAGTAATTTGTTTGCCCTCCTTTCTGGCCACCAATTTGACATGTACTTTGTGACTTGCTTAATGATTGTCAAATTCACTTGGCATTGCAGATTATTTAGCGTATTCCTGTTGTGGGGATTTTGTAATTTAACGTTCTATTCATCCTGACCACTAACATTTAAACTAACGTTGTTATTCACAATCATTACCCATCAACTGAGCTATTTCAATTCTTGTGTGATCTTTATACATAAGCAGAGGTATTTGAATGCTTGTATAATCTCTATATAACTGAATTTTACTGTGTTCTTTTTGTTTTTCTCATCATAAGATACAAGTTTTCTTCTGCTAATCAATTTTTAAAGCATTTTCTTTTCATGTGGATTTCTATAAGCCTAAATATTTTTTCAGTTATTTACTTTCATAGTATAATATGATCTTTGGCTCACCCCAAGTTCTGATGTAAATAAACTTCTGGAATTATCTAGTTCAACTTCTTTGTCACATCAGCTATGGGGGCAGACCAGGCTGCTCTGGGGTTTTATCATGGTCTTGAAAACAAAGGATGCAGATAGCACACCCTACTCATAACCAGGTAACTTGTTTTGGCTATTGAAAGTTTTTCCTTCTATCTAGTCTGCACTTTTCTTGTTTCAGTTTATACCCATAGTCTCTCATCTTCCCTTTACCACCATATTACTCTGAACAGCCCTGCTCCACCTTCTCAGTTCCACTCCATTCATTTTTTAGATAGTTCATTCAAAATCCTCTCAGCAGCATAGCCTCCTTCTCTTTATTTGCCCACAGAAAGATGGCCACTGAACCACAATCTTTGTGTTTTTTGATCACTGACCATCATTTTAAAAACCTAAACTAATGCCAGTATGTGTGATTTTTCTACTGCTTTACCCTTTGCTGCAGTCACATTGTGTCCTGTGCTTCAGACAGAAGTCAATCAATTTACTCCACTCAGTTCTCGCAGGACTACGTTGCTAAGTTTTAGACCGTTTTCTCTTGTCAGGAGATAGATTGCAAAAGGAGGGAATTGTTTTTTCATTTAATTAACCTCCCCCTTTCCAACGTGTATTTTGACAATAGTCAGTCATTGGACCCTAACTGACTTTCCCTGGGCAGCCTCCTTTCTGGTTCTGAAGCCAAGACATTCACTGCAGACCTTGCTGTGCTTTCCTGGGCAACCCATTAAGTTCTATCATCAGGTGCTGAACTTCTGGGATTTTGCCACTCTTTTAGTTTGAACCTGTCTTCAGTTTCCCCTCTTTCTTTCCACTATTACTTTTTTTTTTATTTTATTTTGACTTTTTTTTCCCAAAATATCTCAGATATAGATTGAGATTTCATGTGTAATGTGAACTTCATCAACTAACCAAGTACCAAGCACCTTAGGTTAGAACACCTCCCATAACAGGGAAAATAATAGAGATGCAGTTTCTATCTGCCATTTGCAACATTTTCTAGACATAAAATTATTCATTAGCTTTCTGAGACATATTTAAGAGACTAAAGCAATTAATAAGATTAGTCTTTTCTGATCTCTCCAACCAAGACAGAAGCCTGCCTTTCTTAGTCTGTGGTGTGAATCTCCAGAGTTTAAGAATCCTGGAGTCAGGATAAACAGAGTGGTGTGTGTACACAAAACATACTCCTTAGAAAATTTTGATCCATTATACTGAGTGGACCATAGAAAATTCCTTGAGGATCTCTAGGGGGACTCAGAATATTTTGTTATTGACTTTGATATGTGTAAGTATAAGACCTTGTCAAGAGCTGATGGACAGTTCTTTTTCCTTTGCTTATAAGACAATGTTATCACACCTTTGAGTCAAACCCTAAGGTCAGTGAGAGATTTAGCAGGCAGGTAGGGTCTGCATGCTGCCTCTTGAAAAGCTTCATTACAATTAAAAGAGGGCAAGCTCTATGGATATTTGACCAGCATGCCAGAAAAGGATTACTAAAAAGTGGCAGCAAGCTGGTCACGAAACTGTAGGGGAGATACTTAAGACCAATTTGTCCTTCACACTGAGTCTGATTAGTTGATTCTTTAATTTTAGGCCCTTGCTGTGTTTTTGCTCATGTAAAGTCCTGTTACAATTACCTTAATCATAAGCCCATGACTCACTTTCAAAAGGTCACCCAGTAGGTGGCACTCCCCATCTGACTTAAAACTGATCCAGGGGCCAAGAACAGAGAACCTTGGCACTTACAAGACAGGGCAGACCTGCCAAGTGTCATGTCCTGGGTGGTAGATCCCTGCCTTCATCTCTGTCATTACTTTCCCACACAACACGAGGATGTCTTTTCTTCCTTTTCTGTTGACCCACTTGCAGGGGAACCTTTCCAAGTTTCATATCCCTCTCTAGCATTTTTATGCTGTGTTTTCTTCCCTATTGCATGACCTGCAGCATAGTCTAGAAAAAGGATGAAAAGTCTGACTGACTCAAAGGAAACTGGAAGTAGCAATGACCAGAAAAGAGCTGGAGAAGTGAGCTGAAGGGTGACATGGAAGTCTGGGAAGTTCATGTCTGAAGAATATAAGCTTGGCATTGGACTGAATACAGATAGGCTGACATGCATACACATCTGTCCCAAGATGTATAATTTACATCTCAGTCTTCTGTAGGTTTTTGTGACTATTTCTATATTTCAAGTTTCACATAATTAACATATGTCTTATGATTAGAGAGACTGAAAGGTTAGAAAGGTTGAAATCAGAGATAAATGGATATCTCCATTGAGTCAACTGATTTAAAAAGCACAGTGTGACATGAAGTAAAATATAGTTAATGGAAAATATGAGACAGGAAAAAAAGCATCAAATATGAAACAAAATGTCAAGTATGTAGAAAAGCTGACTCTGAGGTGGCTTCCCCTTAGCCATCGAGTTTCTCTGTATTTTGGTGGCTTTCATCCATCGACCTCTCTCTTTTCCCCACTGGAAAACACCTCAAATGTCTTTTACAATCTTCCTCTTGTTACATATTCTGTTCCCTATGCATCTCCAATTGCTTTACTATTCTCACGTTCCACAAAAAATTGTCATGATGTCTTTTCTTGATTAACCCAATTGCTCTACTTCCTTCCACTTTGTACCCTTCCACAGTAATTTGCAAATGAAATGACCCCCAGACAAATCATGCAGGAGTTCTAAATTTAAGTTAGATTTTTAGACATTTATTTTTTACATCTGAGCACGTTAGAGGAAGATCTCTTTGATATACTGGAGGGAATATTCCTTACAGTCTAAATAGAGATACCATTTTGTTTTTCTAATTGAAGATATACTTCAGAGTTAAGGGAGCTATTCTTCATTTGTGAGTACATATTTTAAACTCTAATGACTAATCATGCAGATGATATGATCTGAATGTTCATGTCTACTACTGGTTCTGCTGATTGTTCTAGATGTTCTTATTTCTCACCTGTATCTGTTCAATACATCGGTGCCTGCCATCATATTTTGCAGTTTATGAAACCAAGCTTATAAAGTAGAGAAACCCTGTATGTAAAAAAGGTACATCAGAGATTGCTGTATCAGACTTAAAAACACTGTCCAGAGTTAAATGTTTGACAATTTGAGAGGTACAACAGGATTTATTTTCTCGTGTGATGCCGGTGAGGTGCTGAAATGCTGTGTGTGTGTATGTAAAGGAATGCATTCTAGATGTATTTCTAGAATCAGAAATTCTTATTTTTGCCTTTCAGGCATCCTTTATTCTACCATTATTGCATTATGGATCACAGCTATGAAACAGGGGATCAATTACAGCACATCTTCTACTTGCTAAATATTACATACATACTTATGTCATATATTTTTTCAGTGTGTATGGCCCTGTTCTTTCACTATGTAAACTCTAAATGAATTCTAAATTTATGCTACATAAAAATGAGAAAATGCTGCAACAAACTGTGGATTCCATAATTACTATGTCCTAGGCAGTATTCCAAGACACAGAGAACTACTGATGTTATTTCTATTACAGAGTCATTAGTGTCAAACCAAAGCCCTCAACATAATAAGTCATAACTCATTTTCCCTGAATCGTGAAATTATATCTTTTTAATTTGCCTCTCATTTTTAAATCTTGGGGTTATTTTTGTTTTTTTTGGCCTTTTGTTTTGTTTTGTTTTTTAATTTTCAGTCTGTATAAATTGAATACACATACCTATGCATACTTTTCTACATTCAAGCATAAGTATGTGAAAGTCTGTGCATAGTTCTTACTTTTCCATATATATATATATATATATAAATTCCAGAGGAAAATCAATTCCAGTTGCTCATACCCGGAATGTCTGTTTTCCATAGTCTGTCTGGCAGAAAATACTTTGTTCTGTTGGGACCATGATAACAGAGAACTATATAAACTCTTTCATGTCTGCATGCATATTCTCAATTTTCCATTTAAAATGACCTATATTGTACTTTAGATCTCTGAAAATGTTCTGATTGAACAGGTTTGTCATGACAATTAAAAGTAGCCTATTTTTTTAGTGGTTATCATGTATTAAATTCTAAATTAGAATCTTAATTTACTGGCCGTGTCTTGCTTTCAAAGACAGAGACTGACAAGTCTGTAATTATAGTTTGTACAGTTTCATAATTTTTTCCCAGCAAGAACAAATATGCAGACTACATGTATAATGCTTCATTTACAGTCTTACTAAAAAAGTTTTTAAGTATCTGACTGCATTAATTTTTTTTTTTTTTATGATGTGTAAGATAGAAAAGTCTTGTTATTGCTACTTTACATACCAAAAATTGGTACAGAAGATAGAAAAGAGAGATTAAGGTCTCACCTTCAAAAGGTTTTAATTTCCTTAAAAAAGGAAAAAAAAAATCTGACTTGTTCAATGTCATAGGGGGAATCTGGAGCAAAGTAAGGTCTCGAATTCCAGGTTAATACCTTCCACACAAGGTATAATATGCTAGGTAGTATACTGCTAGAAGAAATCACTGAAATCCCTTTAGGGAAAAGAAAGAAAAAAAAAAAAAAGGAAAAGGGGTCATATCCTTTTGAAAAAAGATGTTAGATGTATAAGGTTTGAACCTGCACTCATTTTCCACTAATTTTGATGAGAATTGAAAGCACGTAGTATATTGCAGGACTGTTCATCTAGAAGTCTTCTTCACTCCTTGTGCTGGTCCGTAGAAATATATGAGTGCTTTTTTTATTGTGCCAAATAAATGCATGCTGTAGAGTGTAATCACTGTTTAAAACATTCTTTTTTCTAGGTTGTCACTCATGTATATGAATTGCATTTTTTCCAAATTAACTGAAAAATCTTTACCCAGTTTTTTTCTAACCCTTTATGAGAATTGGACAAGTCACTTGATTAAAGATCAATTTTTTCAAAGCTCCCCATCCCAAAGCTTCCTCAGGTCTTATACACACTATTTTTCACATGTATGTGCTTGAGTCTGTCACCAACGAATTAAAACTGACTTTGCATTTTTTCTTTAAGTTCAAATCAAACATAGGAAACAACAAGCACAATTGCTGAATTCAAGGTTTTGCAAAAGCAAAAGTTTAGACATAAAACTATAGTAGAAATACTTTTACAGTAATCTTCATAGCTACTCAGAAGTTCAGTCCATTTTTTGTATGAGAGGCTGATATATTGATGATAGGCCAAAGCACAAAGCTTAATATGCAAGGAATCTGTAGTCTCTTGCTTGTTACTGCTTCTAGGCCTATAAATTACACAAGAGTCTTGGGTATTCTGCACATTACCTGTACGGTAAATGCTAATACACCAGGTAAATAGCATCTTCACTTTCTATTCTGATCTAACCTAATAAAATTCCCAATATACAGGATTATGTTTCTAGTTAATAACTGTGATTTTGTTATAAAACACGCTCCTTTAAACCCTATGAGAGACTATTATCACTTCTGAACCTGCTGAGCTAAAGAAGCAGCAGAGGTCATGCAATGTGCACTGCAGTGTACAAATGACTGGGACATCTTTCACTTTCATTTTAGATCATTTATTTGATTTTGGAGGGACAGCCTGTGAATTGTACATTGCATTGACAGACACCATGACTGTAAACTATCACTAATATATATTCTCATGATTATAATGCACTTTTCTTCTTGCCCCATGTTACAGGCTGAGTAGTCAGCCAGCTGACTGGGAATGACTGCTCCTCCTTTGTATGCTCAGAGGAACCTAAGCATCAAAAGCTTCTCTCCAAGGCAAAGCCACTCTGCATTATATTGCACTCCCATGACAAAAATAGCCTGGAATTTATTTTCTTTTAGAAAACCCATTTTGTATATTACTTTCTTTGATGCAGTCTTGAAAAGGAAAGTAAGAATCTTAGTCAAAGTGGGTTTATAGAATCACAAAATATTCTGAGTTGGAAGGGACCCACAAGGATTATCAAATCCAACTCCTAAGTGAATGGCCCATACAGAGGATTAAACCCATGGCCTTGATGTTATTAGCATCCAGTTTTAACCAGCTGAGCTAATCCCAGGGTTTACATCAAGTTTACTTTTATCCATGGTCTGATTCTAAAGAGTAAAGAGTGTAACACAGTCGTCCTCATGCAAAACAGTAATGTTATACTTCAATTAGATATCTGCCTTGAAAACCTTTAGCAACTCTAATTGACAACTGTGAATTTTTGGTTCTGAGATTTCTGGAAAAAAAAGAGATAGCAGGATGAAAAACTGCAAAAGAAAACTAGAAGTGGAATCATTTTCCTGTAAATGGAGAGTTTTCCAAGTATTAATTGCACTGTACATTTTAACTGTACACCTAACTTGTTACCATCAGCTCTCAAGACCCACACTTCCTATTCTAAGTGACAAATTGTCCTTACAGAGCACACAGTAAACATGGATTTTTTTGTTTTGTTTAGGTTTTTTGTTTGTTTTGGTGTTTTTTTTTCTTGTGTGCCATCTGTGTTCCCAGTATTTTTACTGCCAATAATGATGAGAGACATTCCAGTTTTACAGTTTTTTTAAAATTTTGCCAGTACTTTAAAACACAGATTCTAGAACTGTGGCTACAGACTACTGGCGGCCAATAACTGTCCATATTGAGCACTGAAATATATACACAAGTCACATTTTGGTGCTAAGACTGCTGATTTTTCATGAGAAATTTGCCAGACTGACAGCAGTCACTTTTCCTGAACAGCACTAGAAAGCTCTATTCACTCATTGTGGTGGAGGATAAACAGAATAACTAAGAATCAAATGTGCATTAAGGGCATCTTAACTATTTTCCTGAGAATTTTCATGTAACCTGAAAGAGATGATTTCCTTTCAAGTGTCACTAACACAAGGAAAATACAATTCACATCCCATAGAGACCTGGCAAATACCTCATTAAAACTGTGTTGCTTCCACCTAATTAAGACCATTTGTGTGCATGCTCACTCTTCTGCCATTCTCTGCTCCATTCAAAATTTATGTTCCAAATCAAGGGCTCAGAAGTTAGGAAATAGTGCAGCTAAATTTGTTTTGGTGCACAGTTACACTATTTCAAGAAATTTTACCTCTTCTAGGAGGAAATTTCTTTGCAGATCCTAGTGACCAATGGGATTAATGACTCTCAAACTCCTTTAAGGGTCTGTTACAAGTCCTCCAGTGAGAGACATTTCAGGCAATCACAAAAGTGTCCTCATTCTCCTCTGCTTCTCTGTTGGTTTCTTCTGGAGTATAATTACTATTAGACAAGAGAGCAGATACAAATCTGAAACAGGTAACCTCAAATATTTGTAGGTTTTTCTGGAACAACATTTTCAGATTTTTGCAGTGTATCTGGCAATGATCAAGTGTGAACCCTTGAGTTTTATCTTCAGTCTATATTATGACAAGAAATCACAGAAAAGCTACTCTGGAACAAGAAGAAAGCTTTTCTTTCTCCCTTAAGACAACGTGTGCAGTCTGAACATCAAACACTGCTACTCAAAAGATGCATGAACTCTGTTAACTTATAGATGTTTAACAATATTTCGCTTGGATAATTGGGTGACATCATTAGAAAAACCCACAGATCATTTCTGTTTAATGGGAAGAGGGTACCATGGCAACAGAGCCTCAGCTCCTGTCACTCTTGGCTACTGAAGCTGATGAGGTTACTTCAGCCAGCCAGCACTGCCACAAACCACTGGACCACACCTTTTTGCCCACTGAAATGTCATGACTTCTGCAAAAACCTTCTTGTGTGCCATCTGTGTTCATCCTGTTTGGTAATGAATGATATATACGGGAGCTAGTGATAAATTATCAGGACGATACTGATGCAAAAAATTCGGCCTTCAAATATTTGTTAGAGTTGTGTATTATTCTCTGCACACCAACTTGATTTAAAGTGGGTCCTCAGGTCCTTTTAAATAGGAAAAAAAAAATCTAAAAAGCTGCCTTATTATTAATCACTGCATGAAAATTTATCTTGAGAAGTCTCCATAACAAGTCTTTTCTTGATGCATTTCAGTCAGTTAAAATTATGACATGGTGCTAACAGGTCTTTCTACATCTTTCATCCCATTATAAGTTCTTTCAGGCCTTTCTCCCCAACCCTTCAGCTGTGTTAACACAGTGTTACAAACCATCCCTGGCCTGCTCTTTGTTGCTGTAGTATATAAGACCATTCTTCACTCTATAAATTTTCTTTATAGGCTTGGCCATATTTTGTCTCAATACTTTTCAGAACTTTGTGGGATCCTTCATTTTTCACGGATCATAGAGGCAGAATGGACTGTTGAGGTCATCTGTTTTGCCCTCCCAGGTAAAACATTCCTCATAATTTCTCTGAAAAGGATTGCACTTAGATGGACCTGCCCCAGGCCTATCTCACAGCTGTAGGTAGGTTTCCTGTCCAGAAATGCCAGGCAAATATTTTGATAGAATACTTTCCTCACTTTCTGAACTCTTGTCTGCTGGCACTGTTTGTGATAGAACCTCAGTAGTACAGATCTGTGTGGCAAATTGCACGGTTTCTCAACGGTGGCAGGGTGCCAGGACTGCTGGGTGCTCTGAAGGTCATCACCTGCAAGCAATTGTAGCATGCAGCAGGTCTCTGCTGCACTCTTAAAAAGCTTTGTTCCTGGAACAAAAGCTGGAAGGCACAAACATGCCTGATTTACATTTGTTTTCTTAATTTTGTGTCTACAAATAAATTGGAATATGTAAGCCAGAGATAGATTGATTGTGGTTTTTTCAGTACATTAATAGGTACATTTTAAAAGAATTTGATGTAAACTAAATCAAAGCTTCATTAGGTTTTGAAAATTCTAAGGTTTTTAGAATATGTTTTATAAACTTCTTTTACTTCTGTTTTCTTCAATAGTATTTAATTCTATATCTAATGATAAGCACAATTCATATTTAAAATATGAATTCATTGACCAAAATATAAGTAAAAGCAAAATATACTTTTATTTCTAATTGCATTATCTTTTTACAAGAAGGCTTTTCTGGTGATTTAGTACACTGTGTTTCCAGCCTTGTATTTTATAGGGAAAGCTCTGCAGTTTCCATAGAGGAAAAAAAATAAAAGAGAGAAGCTGGCAAAAGAACATGTTCTGGAATAGAATTATTCCACTATCAAACCAATGTGAGTTTCCAACCATTTTTGTATGTGCGTGTGGAATGGAGCCCTGTTTTAGCAGCTTTTTTATTGAAAAGCTTATAAAATATGACTCATGGGTGTTTTGTCAGTGGAAATGTTTGTAAAAGATGTTCAGAGCATTATTTGTTTTCAAATTGTCTGTTAACTCTGATTTCAAATGTTTATACACAGATCACATTCAATAATCTCTTCATTCAAATCATCTGAACATAAGCTGGTGTGGAGAAAAATCACTTAATCATATTTTTTGTGCATATTTCCATACAATATATAATACAATCATTTAATGTTAAATGTATAATTAAAAACTTTTATACCCCAAAGGCTAAATTAATAATAAAGCTATCAGTACCACTGTGATTTCAATGACTAATTGGAATAAAGCGTTCATAAGAAAAATAACAACAAAAAAATATAATATCAAAAATATTATTAACGTATACATAAAGTCATTATGCATACCAAAATGAGCATTTGTTTTATTACTAAACATGACAGTAACATACAAATACTCAAAATCAAAACCTCTATTAACTCCTGAACTTATAGAACAATGTAAAGGGTTTATCTTTTATAAGCATATTACTGCTGGTCTTCATGGTGAACATTGACTGAGGAAAGGATACTTGATAATGAAATCAAAAGGAGAAGGAAAGGGACAAAGAGGAAAATATACCTTTTATACTTCATGGATGTAACCAGATTTTTAGACCTGGCTTTTTACTTTCTAGAACTACTGTGTTCCTGGTGATGGAATGAAGAAAAGACAGTTCATTTCTCTTTGTTTAATGAAAATCTTTTTCTTAGTCCTCTGATATGACAAAATAGTGTTTTATCTCTAGCAAAGTATTCAGTTAAAGATACAAAAATATTCTGTTGAAATTATATTTTGGTAGCATACTTCTATCTCAATTCTATCTCTCTGATTCATCAGTGTTTTGAAGAGGTTTAGAGCCACAAAGATATATTTCACTTCTGGTGATATTGCTCTTTGTCATGAAAATAAACCTGAGGCATTTGGTAGGATGTGTACAAAATTAAATAAATAGTAAGGAGGTTTGTTTGGGATTTTTTACTAGATAGATCTCTTTTCCTGGTTTATTGTTTTTCAAAAATCCGGTAAAAAGTAAGAGTAAATGGCATTAGCAGCAAGGCTGGTACTTAGTGGAAGTTCGTCCTATGTCATATGGGAACTTCATATGAGACACTGAGGTAAAGGTGAATCTTGTGGTGAGGTTCAACTATGATTACTATGTATTACTTTCCCAAAATCTGTGTTTCTTAAATAGAAGAAGAGATCAAACTTTCTAAGTCAAAACCTCTGCTCAATTACTTCTTGCTATTGGAAATATTTCTAAATAAAGGTATTTTTATGAAGTTCACAGACTTTTTTTTTTTTTTTAGAAAAAAAGGGTTTACTGGAAATATTTTTAACCTCTTTTTTGTTTCTCTAAAGTCTTGTTTTGACAAAGTGTTCACAACTAGTGAACCAGTCAGAATCAGGAAAAGGCACTTCTTCTGTAGACAAGTATGAAACTAACTTTTTGACTTTTCCTTCAACATTCTGTTCTGCCTCAGATTACTTTATAAAGAACAGTTAACAAATAAATCCAGATTCAACTAGACAATTTCATATGTCAGGAGACCTACATATTTTAAGAAAAGTAATAAGTACTTGTTGAACAAAATAACGAAAAAGTTTAATGTTTTTCTGAAGATAAAATGAAATACACATGAAATGGAATTTGGTTTTAACACTTTAATTGAAAAATGGAATTATATTTCTGACAAAAAGTGAACCCTTTTTTATTGGTGTAGTAATTGCCTGTACTAATCAGCCCCCAAAACAAGAAAACACAGTGCTATCCCAGGAAAACATTTGAAACATTTAATCAGAGACCACTAAAGTCTTTCCTTCTATGCAACTCTGGGAAATAAAACCCTTTCTCTGCTCACTGTAATTTGAATATTTTCAGGGTTTCTATTTCAAAGTCTGGGACCATGCACTCTATTTCTCTGGTCATGTAGCTTTTAATTGAGAATGACTTCTGATTAGCTACTGAGATGAAACATTTACTTAACAAGGGTCCCCTAATCAGAAAAGAAGTTTGATGCACCAAAGCTCTTACTCTTCAAACAACCACAAAGAATACCAATGACTTGGTAAGTTTTCAGTATTCACAGGGGAAGAAGGAAAATGGCAAAATTCTAAATTGTATTAATCATCCTGTAATACAAAGATTGCATTGCAAGATTACTGTACCGAGTAAGTTGAAGACATGCCTACCCCTCATAAGCCAATTACAACTTGTTTCAACTGCTTTTTGCAAGCATATGTGATACTGGTACTTTACAACAACTAGAAAAGGGACAAAACAAATGCACAACTCCAGTTACTCAAAATGAGATAACAGAAGTCATTGATCTTAAGTCTGTTCTCACAGTGGTTTTTTGTAAACATTATCCAATGGTTCATGATGCAGCAAACTTCCCCAAGAAAAAGTAACTGACTTTATTAAAGCACACATGGATAATGCTAAAAGGTTCTTATAGAGTCCACGAGATTACTCAATATGGAAAAGAAGTTGTAGTGATAATGTTACAATATTTTATTTGGTCCTGAGGCTCAACACTTGCCATGGAAACTTCTTTTAGGATTCCAGTGCTATGGAGAGCTTAATACCCTGGGTAGCAAAATGGAGAGCAAGGCCTCTGCTCATTGTAATGCCCATGCTTGGAATGTGGCATGGCTTTATATACTTTCTAATACTCCTATTGTTTGTGATAACCCTGTAGTTGTTTACCAAATTATAAAACTTAATTCAAATGACACAAATGAGATGTTATTTTTCAGAACAAATAAAAAAGAGTCATGATGACATCATAAGGAATTTGACCAAAACGATAGCATATGCATGGAGGAGCATTGGTTTTAATTTCTGAACTGACTAGAACATGTTACAATAGGAAAACCAGGAGACATGCAAAGAAAGAATTTAAAATGATTGTTTGAACTGATTGCAAAGTGTTGTGAGCTTTAAAAATTGCCATCTTTCATGCTATTTACATGGAAGGATTCCAAAGTGGGTATTTCTTTCCAATGCAAGTTGCAGCAAAAGAAGACAAATCTTTCTCTCCACTCACACTGCTGAAAACTAGAAATAAAATATCAAGCAAAGCTTAGCACCTTTTAATTCAAATGGCAGAATGGGGCTGGGGTTTCTCAAAGTACAGTTTCAGATTATGTATGCAGTGAGGAGCACTCACTTGATATGTTATGCTAGGAGAGCTTTAGCTACAGAATCCTTGGCAGAGAAGCAAGGATAAAAATCTGTGAAGGGTATAATTTCTGAACTGCCACAGACATTTTGGCAGGAATGATTTGTCAAGGGCAAATACACCAAAAAGCTGTGAAGTTAGAAATTCTTGAAGGTGCCTGAGATTCCAAAGAAGAGGAGAGTTCCAAAGAAAGTGTAGTTAACAAAACTAGACACTCAAATTCATCAAAGTATTTTATAACATTTTTAATTGGCTCATAAATACATTTCACAATGTCCAGCACTCAGTCAAACTTTGAACAGAAGAGGCACCAATTATAGAAGATCTGGTCATTCATATGCCATTAATAGAAACAAGCATGCAGACATACTTTGGATGAATGGTTTTAAATACAACTATGATTGACAGATTTTACAACTTTATTACTATTTTTCCTGTCAAGATTCATCTACTTCAATGCATGAAGAAGATTCTGCATAAGGGAAATGGAGAAGTGAGACTGAGACATGAGTTGAAGGGGCTGACATAGAAGTAGCAATGTTTTGACCAGAGAAATGAGTCCTGGAAGAAATTGTTTCACAGGGACAACCCAGCATACTTCTCGATCATGCAATCAAATGCTCTAGGTGTAGTTGGTCAGCAAATAAACATTGGTGAGGAAACCAGAGCGAAGGCAATGCATTGCCAGTGTATATGTGGCCCAAGCTACAGGGAAGCAGGAGCCTGGAGTCACACACATGAGCCTCAACCTCTCAGTGTGGGAGGCTTGACAGGTCATACCTGTCGCAAGACAGTGTCAGGTAACAACAAGATTGTTAATGTCAGATCAGAAGTATGTATATTTGTTCAACCAAACTGTAACAGTGTCTGTATTCAAAAGCAGTAAAGGCAGTAGCAACAGGCCTGGTGTCAGCAGTAATTAATGCTCTTTGTAGGCATATTTAAATACTCTCTTCATTATAACAAACTGTGGCTTTGATCCACAATATAAAAATCATGACTGAACTTGTATATGATTTTATATGTTTATGAAGGGAAAAAAATTATGACTTACAGGATCCAGATGTTGTTGAGGAATCCATTTCAAAACACTCTTCAGGAAGACTAATCTCTGAACTTTTTTCAGATTTATAAGTTGTTCTTTTCCCTCATATTTTAAAGACTAATGTTTCTATTTTGCTATTACTAGATTTTTTCACTATTAATAGTGAGATAATGATTCCCTATTCCAAAAAGTATTTTTAAATATAGAAATTCAGTACAATGCCAGTAAACTAATGAAGTGAAAGGAGTAGCTAATAACATAAAAGCAAAAATGTAGGAGTTTATATGTGCGAGTATTTATGAGCACTTCTTATGTGTTTCTTCACTTGCATGATTATGGTCTGGACGGTTTGCTGACGTGTACCAGCACCACCGGCCAATTTATTTATGTCTTTGATCTTGGCCTTCAGCAAGAAGTGCATGCAAAGGGAATCTCCATGGATCCTCTGTGACCCAGTTGCTTGAAAACATCTTAGACCAACTAACTTTGGTATGTGTGTTTACTGAAATGCAACTTTTATTTTTTGTTACCATTTTGAGACGCATTTACTATCCTTTTCATCATTTTTTCCTACTTGAACTTCCAGCCACAAGGCAGTACCACTGCTGGTCTAAACTCAGAGTTGTCTGAAGTCATCAGAGTCACAGTGGTTAACACCACAATCATCAGAACCGCAATTTCATTGCCTCTGAATAATCACAGCTTTCTCACTGCATTGGATTTAAAAACCAGAGAAATGTGTGGGACACTGCAAGATCCAGATTAAGCATCGGTTGTATTATTTGGCTGAAAAATGTTTACTGAAACCACCCATGTCATTTCAAGAAGTTTAAAGCAGTTCATTATTTGATCTTATCTGCTCCTGTACATGTCAACAAAGATAAATCATTGCATTCAAAATAAAGGCAAGAGGAACGAACCTTGCAAGATTTTTGAGTGAACACTCCCTCGAGCCAATCAGTGCTGAAAATATTCAGTGCATTGCAGAGACCTGCCTTCCAGAACAGGTCTCATAAAGTCCTCTCAACCAAATATGCTCCTATTTCCACAGCTTTCGGTTAACAGGGACCTAGTGTACTGAAGCGATGTTCCATGTTTAACAGGTTTGATAGGTATCAGATCCTCAGAAGATGTGAACTTGAATTACTCCCTTTGCTTCAGCAGAGTTGCTCTGATTACTAACAGCTGAAGAACTAGCATTATTACTTTTTTATAACAGCATTCTCAGCATCCGCTGTACTGAAGTCATACCGTTTATTGCACCTTGCAGATTTTCTCTAAGCTGGGAAACCATCTTTAGTCAGAAACTTTGAAAGCCTGAAAAGACAAAATTTAAAACCAAAAAGAAAAATTATATTAGCAGAAGATGAAGTCAGAATATCATCCTCTTGCATTACCATTTCTCCCACATTAGCAGCCTCAGTGCAAAAAAGGGCAGTACACATGGCGAGTGCTCAGCTGCCACCGCCTCGTAAGCTGCAGGAAATGGCTGGAGGTGCCAGCTGTGGGCAGAGGGCTGCTGTACCAGCACACACTGCTCTGGTGATGTAGTCATTAATTACAGTCATTATGATAATAAGAGGCAACTGGAGGTATTACTGAATAAGAGGTTCTCTTTTAAGTACCATGGGCCGAGGTAACAGCAGCTCTATCCAGAGCTGGTCAGGTCTGGAAGTGGCTTTTCAGCTGAAATGCTCTTAGGTTCCAGCCCTATTGCTCTTGAAGCAGCCAGAAATGGTCTTCCTTTGTGGTAATCACATCAAAGACCATCTCCAGACTTTACATGTGCTTCAGATTAGTCACGTGAGGTCACTTGGGAGTTAAAGTCGGGTCCTGTTTTTCACTTGTAAGGACGATAATGACAGGCCTTTTCTCAAATGATTGGGATCACTCTATGCTAGGACTAATTTTAATGTGCTTATAGTGCACCAAAATTTCTTGTTATGGAAGAGAGATTTCAGTTCCAGAAAGAGTGTTTTGCAGATCAGGTGGTTGTTTGTAGAGCTTTTGGAAAATTACATTTCAGTTATTAAAAGGTGAGACAGTATTATCAGGATGGTAATAGCATCTGGTTAGTACTGGTTGTTTGTGGAGCTGAGAGATATGTACTCCAGAGTTTAGGTTAGGGTGCAGAGAAAAACATATACATATGCAATGTAAGCATGATAATACTATTCCTAAAGACCAAAACACCAAAACACATTGTTAAATATGCACCTGAATTACGTCAACAACAAGAAAATTAGCTGATATTTTGCTGACTCGGAAACCCAACTGACCACCTGAATGACTACATAACTGAATAGTTTCTTTATCAGTGATGGGGGTATTTTTCTTTGCATTGTTACAAGATTTGTCCTTTGCTTGATATAGCTGGTGGTGAGAAACAGAGTGCTTTTTTCCATGTCATGAATACACAGACAATAAGAACTCAGATCCACATTTCTGTACTGCAAATATGTGACAAAGGCATAGTAGAACTTAACTAATTTGTGTCAGTATAAAAATAATTATGATCAAATTATCTAAAGAGAATAAATAAAAATGCAACCAAAACCTGTACTTTCTTTAATCTTCAAATATGATGTGTAAATAATCGATAAATAAAATGTGATCAATCCAGGTATCTCATACAATTCCGTAATAGTTGTAAAGATAAATTGTTTTTCATGCTACAGACATTATTGAAACCCTGACTCCTAGTTGCAGGCAGTATTTAACACGTAACCTTTACACTTCTTTATCTGCTATACCACACAGTAAATATGACTAATTAATACTTAAGGTATTAGACATAATGTACTGGCTGGGTATGATAGGTAAAAAATGTAATAAGCTTAGACTATTGCTTCAGTTACTGAAGAAATATGCAGTCACCTGACTTATTGTAATAGACCACATTTCAAGGATACATCACAGTGAGCGGCATCATGCTGTTGGATTAAGGAGGCCAGGTAGTTGTGAGAAGGGACTCCTTTCACAACTTCACTGCTCACCTCTTATTTAGCTAATTTTTAGACCACAGTCCAGAAAATCAGTCACATTTGGGTTTATTATTAATACAAGCTAAAGTGTTATTAAACTTAAAACAGCACAAATGTTTTCTACTAAATGGAGGAAAAGTTCTCTGGAGGAATAAACCCCAAAAACTAACTCTCACTTCACAACAAAGAAGAAATGAATTTGTAGTTCTAGCTTTTCAGGACCTATTAGCTCCTGTATTAGTGGAAATACCATCTGTCTTAAAGGGATGAACAGCTTGTTTTAAGGCAAAAGTTATATTTATGCTGTAATTGATAGATATTTAGTAAATAATTGTTCAAGTTAGTAAGAAGGTATAACACAAAAAATTTCATTTCTTCGAGCCTTTTCAAAATTGCATTCTCATCAACCTGAAGTAAAAAGAAGAAACCCAAGATAGTAAATACTTACTTTCAGCTTTAAATAGCATAAAGAACATGAAACTCTTATTATATATGTCATTTTTCAACCCCTACCTAACATGGAGTCAATCAGTTTTAAGTTTGTCATGGTGCTACAAAGCATTTTTCAGGTCTTATCTGGTGCCTCAAATCTGATTTTCAGAAGCAGCTGCTTTCCATATGGGCACCTAAACAAAGGCTTGTCTTTCAAGAGTGTCTGGTATCTCCTGACTCCCAGTGAGGCACCAGTGGCCAGATTTTCAAGTTCTTTACATAGTCAATGTTGAAAAACAGGTCCATGTTGACAAACTGTATGGTCAAATCTAGCCACCTACTACTTAATTCAGCAAAGCTGCTTGGGATCTATTCTGGTTCTTGATGTCTGTGTTTTTGTATGAACAGGAAGAGGTTTTGGATCTTTTGGATTTCTCATATATTTCTGTTTTGAACTGGATTTTTACCTGTTAAAAAAAGAAATTTTCTCTGGATTTTGTGCTTTGATGTCAGTCCCTCTTTCATTTGTTTTTTTCTGTGTGATTTTCTGCTGTCTAATAATATAGTAACCTTTCCTCCACAGAGATCCTGAGCTTTCTTTTTTAATTGGATGAGCCTTTTCATGGAACTTACAGCCTTCTACTCAATCTGAGTTTTCTGTCCCTTCATTAAGCTGAACTGGCTCATGGATTTGCAAGATGGTGAGGATCAATTGGAGTCTTAGACACAGCAAAATCATGTAGGCCCTGTTTCCTGAGGAAATGAGGCTAAAAGTAACAACAAAAGAATCTTATTTGCTGCTTCTTTAATAACCAATTATTTTCTACCCAAGTGTGGCTGAATACAGTGTGCTAATGATTTCTAGAAATATAACAAAATCTGAGACAGAACAGTATTTTTCTTGCCTCACTGCTCATTACTTTTCAAGACATGGACTTTTTGGCCTGGACCCCATTATTCTGCCTTACTCCTCCTGCCTGCAGAAATTTTTTTTACGGTCACATGGAACACTTTCCTCGGTGACATGCAATTCAGTGAAACAGAATTTAATGAGGAACTAGGACCAAAATAGGGTTTTACTAACCTGAAAGATGTTATTCTTTCGCCAAGTCTAATGCTACAGGGATCTGTAGGCATCAGATCTTCAGATTTAGTCTCTGCAAAACACTGCTTGGGCCATGGGGGACTTTGCATGTGTCTTACTGTCTGAGGTAGTAGGTTTGGATGCTTAAGCCAAATTTGTTTTCTTTCATTTGAGGTCTCCTTGTACCTTTTCTCTATGGGAATAGAGTAAGTGATCCTTTCCTGCAGAGCACAGCAGATTCAGCTGTGGGAGAGAAAAACTCACTAGCAACAGTGAAAATGGTGTAAACAAAAAAAATAAATAGTCTGTTTAATGAACACTGTTTGCATAAAGCAATCTAGCAACTAACCAAACTAACAGCTTTAGTTACAGAAAGGAAACAAATGTTTTCATAGTACAAAAGACAACTTGTGAGTCTTTCCCTTAGGGTACAAGTTCCAACCCACTTGCCTTTTCAAGAGAGAAAGAGATCTTTCTCTACCACTTTCTGAGCTCTTTCTCCAAGTCCCTTTTGGCAACCATGTGCTCACCATCCAGGAATGTTCCTGCCCTGATATTCTTCAGTCCAGTTTGCCAGCTAACTATTCATATTAATGTTTTGCTTAAATGATCCTCTTTAAAATTTTCTCTTCATTACAAAACAAAATGCTCTCTATTTAATGCAACTTCATGTTCAGTCAACATAAAGGCATGGTGCACTCATTCCTTTGCTATGATAAATACTAGAGGAAAACAATGATTTTCCTTGAGTCGTTGATATATGAAAATCTGAAAAAAATTGTTTTCTCTAGGACTTTCTGGGTGGTTTGTTCATTTGGTTTGTTGGTTTGGTTTGGTTGGGTTTGGTGATGTCTCTGTTTTTTTTTTACAAAACAAAACCACATTTCATTTCTTGGTCCAGCTTACCATGGAGAAATTATTCTTTTCTTTTTTCCCCCAGAGCACAAGCAGATCTAGTAAGTACAGATATAGCTTCTGCTGCTCAGTATAGCATCTTCCTTACAAACCTCATTGCTGGACAGTGTTTTTTCAGTCTGGTCTGTTGCCTTCAGCAGTTTCAGTACACAACTGTGCTTTGGCTGTAGTTTCTCTTCGTGCATACTACTGTGATACTCTGGTACTCTTGCTACAAGTTCTATGTATTCATTAAAATGTAATGCTGCATTTCTTAAACCAAAGCTTCACCTGAACTAAAGTCTAAGAAACAGCCTGCTGAGAATACAACATGCTTTGAGAGCTGTTTTTCTGGTATTTAATGTTGCTCAGAACTGAATCTTTCTCTTCAGAACCAGGTAAAAGCTTTCTGATTGCTTTGGTTCACTATATATCAGGAAAAGTAGGTTTTCCTGCCTGGGTGGAGTATTCATTAGTGTTCATAAAGCCTGCTTTGTTTTAGAAATGTTTGTTAGTATAAGTAATATCTCTTCAGAATGTGATTTTTGGCCATGTTTTATACTGGCAACAACCCTAATGTGACACAAAACTGGCAGAAGTGTTTTTGCTGGTATAGATTACACTTGTGGTCCTGGAAGCAGTAAGAACAGCCAAAACCATTTTTGCCAGCATAACCATACAATTAAACATTTTCTATCACAGACCTGTCAGAAGAATCGTTTTCACCCCCACACCTTTATTAATTTGTATTTCATTGGGAGTTATACCCAAGCTGCTCCCTTATGTGTAAACATTTTTGGCCTGGATATTCTCTGCCATGGAAGTTTTTCTTCCACCAGTGGGGAGTGGCAGGGGAAGAATAATACAGTTGGCCACGTCTGAGTGGACTCTTTATATTCAGAATGCCCTGCCATTGTACTTTTGTTTTCTCTCCCACATGCATGCATAAATCATGGTGTAGTGACCACAGATAATTTGTGCTGGAAATAATTATATAGGTAACTGTCACGTAGCCTAAGGTTAATGGTGACCCTCTTCTAATGGCTTGATGGGCAAGGGGTTCATATTTGTTATCTCATGAGTTTTGGCAATGACTGGAACAAATGGGATGAGAGTAATATGTAATGTACAGTGAAACCTTGGTGTTTTCCATTCTTCCGATGAGAACTGCAGCAAATAGATATGCAGGTCCAAGATATGCTACTTTCTGTCCCCGCTATTCTATCTGTTGCAAGCAAATAAAATATTTTTACACACAGAAAATAAGTGTGCCTTTTGACCCTGTAGTCAGGGTTCAGCCCTAGGGCTAAACCCTAGGTTTAACCATGAAAATATGTAGCTATTTACACAAACAAAAGTAAAAAATCAGGAAAGAGGAAAGCACATACTGTAATCAAACAAAAAGGGAAGATGTGGCTGCCACTTCCCATGTATGTTACGCTATCCCAAGCCAGCATGTGACTGTTTATGCTCCTAAGCGTTCCAGGATGTCTTCTGCTCTTGCCACACTAGTTGCTGTGCTCATGTGGACTGATCCATCATGTCCGGCTTTAATCCACAGCTTCCCATATGCAAGTGCTCCCATCTTCCAAAGTAAATCTCATTGGTCCCCTTCTGTTCCATAAGATTCCTCCCTAGATTCCACTGACTTTAATGAGAAATATATCTGAGAAGTGGATTGAGAGTAGCAAATAAAGAAAGAAACAAAAGAGAAAAATATATTGCCAAGTGAGCCCGTAAGGATCTGATATAGTTTTTGTTTGTGTGTACAGCATGTGGGTTTCCCTGGTACATGAACAGTGCAGTTAATTAAACACACTAAATTGCTTAACTGTCCACAAACTACCTAGCATTCCTAAGGCCTAAGAGTCTAAATCTGATTTCTGGAACTGAATGGTGCTGTAATGGATTGACCATTTAGTTGAAATGGTGTTGGTACCATTTCAACTTAAGTTTTTTCCAGATGAAACTGTTTGATGAGTTTCACCCCACTTTGCTATCAGCCCTGGTCAGAGAGAATGACTTATTTCAGCAGGTTGATTATTTGGTGGAAATTACCCACCAGTATTGGCACTCTCTTGTCCATAAACGATCTGGATTCTGCCTTTCTCCATTTTTTTATCCTATATAATTTATACTTCAAGCTATTTGGAGGCAGAATTAGAAAGTCTGTAAACCCTCTTTTCATGAAAGGAGGGTTTCAGCTGGGAGTCCTACATGCCATAAAACCATAAGTAGCAAATAATAACAGGATAGGCAAATCAGCCCTTCTCCAACTCCTTGTGACATTACCAGCACAAAGACCATTTTTCGTATATCTCTGTGTCTGTAATCTTTGTCCTTCTAAAAGGATCTTTGTCCTTTTATTATACAAAATTCTGAAATCACTGAGAAAAACCCCTGCAATATAATGTATTTCCTTAAGGACATGGGGCTAAAAGGAAACCCTTTCCTCCTCACCCTGCCAAATGTCTTTGCATTCTCTCCTCTGTAGATATCCCAGGCCACTGCCACCCCTCCTTCGCTTGCTTCCTTATACCCAGTTGTCTGATTCTCTCACATACCTAAACCGGTCATACAGGTTCACGAGATTTCAGTCATTGTACTCATTGCCTGTAAATCTAATTATTTCTAACTTGACCTTTATCAGAAGGCCACTCTTTGAACCCCTCCCAGCAATTCAATATATCTGCAACATGGTGTGCGAAAGTAGAAAACCCTAAATCTGTCCCAGTGGCACACAAGGAGCACATGCTTCCTCCTTCTCTTCTCTGCGTGTCTATCTCTCCTCCCTAAGGCGAAACTCCCACACCACCTCTCCTGGTTTCAGGTGTAATCATAAACCAGCTGAAGGCAATTATGGGTAATGTAGTCCCGTCACACACTCCTGTCTGTTCAAACAAGTGGTGCCAGGTACCTGCTAGACTGCACATTCCAGCAGGCATTGCTCAGCACCCTGAAGAGGGAGGCTCACCAGGTGTGCTCCAACACTTACCTGAACCCTCAGCACGCCAAAGTTTTTCAAAGCTGCAGCAAGAATAAGTATTCCTTCAACAATGCTGGTGTCTTGAACAAAAGCATAATTTGGATCTAGGAAGAAACTCTCAGTTTCCAGAATGGTAAGTTCACTGTTTTTCTTTCAAGTATCTTTTTCTGATTATGTTTAAAATATATGGAAAGATCTGAAATATCAGAGTAGTTTTTTACCTAGTACTATTGCATCTGTCCAACACTATCTCTCTGGCCATTGTTAGTTCCAGATGACTATGGAGAAGGTGCAGAACTCATGTACATTTTGAGTTACACGATATTGTACCCTAGGGTGATTTGGGATGTGTAGAGAAAGGCACTTGCTAGGTGTTGGTAATAGCCTTTCCTGAGAGCTTAAATAATAGTGAACCTCTTACAATTTTTAATCAATCAATATTAAGCTGGTCTTCCCTGTCTTTTTACTTTGAAATGAGCTGCTGTAGATGTGTATGTGTGTGCGTGCGTGTGCATGCACACCTTTATAGGGTTTGTTTTTCTGTTGGTTGATTGGTTGGTTTGGTTTTGTTGAAGCACTATATGAATTAAAACACTCCACACATGCAGCAGTTGGATTGGCCCCAAGCTTTGTGAGTTGGGGTCAGGATACTGAACAGTTCTCCCTGTGAATAAGGCAGCTATTAGAAATCAGAAAAATAGTTTAAAGAGCACATATACTTCTGAACTTTAAAGCATTCATTTTCTATTAAAAGAAACCTTGAAAGGTAATATCTCCAACCTAAATGGAGGCAAGACCTATCATGCTGACAGGCCTTGAACCAACTCCCTTTATGGCTAAAAAATGACAGGCAGAGCTGGCCAGTCTGCTTAAAAATACACACATTTAAATGAAAGACAAGAAAGAAACAGTTCTTGTTCTTTTCCCACCTGTTATTACCACTCAGCTAATAACACCTTTTCTTTCATATGAATTTAATTTTTAAGGAGACAGATCAAAATTTTAGCAGCCTGGCAGTAGCTTTTGACTGGGTTTATAATGGAAGGGAAATAGGCATACTCTTGACCGAGGGATGAAAAGAGGGAGGGGATCATTCATATGGTAGTATCATACTGGTTGGATCTTGGGAGCTGCAAATTGCCACACTGGCAACATTTTCCTTAGCCCAAAACTATGTATTCGACAATAGTTAATATGAAATTCTCCAGCACTAAACTCAGACATTGGAAACAGTTGCACAGTGTCTGTGTTGTGTGGGATGTACACAACGGGATTAACAACACAAGTTCAAGCTGGTTATTGTCATGCTAGAAGCCAGAGAATGGTGTTTGCCTTGGGTACATTAAAAACAAGGAATACCTACATTCATATTCACTAAACTACATAGTGCAACAATATCCTGTGGGAATGTGTTCAACAGGCTAATTATACAGTCATAGAATCAAAGAATCACTTAGGTTGGAAAAGACCTGTAAGAACACAAAGTCCAACTATTAACCCAGCACTGCCACATTCACCACTCAACCATGTCTATAAGAGCCAGAGCTTCACAGCTTTTAAATATCTCCAGGGATGGTGACTCCTCTACTTCCCTGGGCAGCCTATTCCAGGGTTTTGGTGAAGAATTTTTTCCGAATATCCAATCTAAGCCTCCCCGGAGCAACTTGAGGCCATTTCGTCTTGTCCTATTGCTTGTTACCTGGGAGAAGAGACTGACCCACCTGCCTACAACCTCCTTTCAGGTAGTTGTAGAGAACAATAAGGTCCCCCATGAGCCTCCTTTTCTCCAGACTAAGCAACCCCAGCTCCCTCAGCTGCTCCCCATAATACCTGTGTTGTAGACCCTTCACCAACTTTATTGTCCTTCTTGTTACAGCAATACGTTGCAATAGAGGGTTTATTGAGCACTTAAATATTCAGCTTAAAGTCTTGTGCTGTCTCTCTTCCCCTTTTTTCTCCCCTTATTATGAGAATAGCAAATTGGGTTCAATCACACAATTCTTTGTTACTGAAGTTTTTGTAACTCTTTTTCATCATTGATTTCCCTGCTGTGGCCCAGGAATATTTGTGTTTGGTGGACTAGCTGTGAGAGGTTTCTATGAAAGGCATCCAAGAAAGAAAAGACTTCGAAAATCACTATTGCTGAAGTTGGATGCCATTCCTCTCTATCTTCCACAAAAGATAAACTCAAGCTCCTTGGAAAACTACATGTCTTTAAGCTACTGTAAACTTTGGCAAAAGTCCCTGCAGGAAAGTCCATCATGTTGCTGTAAAAGTCAAAAGGCTGTCTTTCTCTGGACAGAACAGCCAGTTAATCAATCTAATCTGATGATCTCTAAAGGATGTCCTCTTGTCTGAAGAGCTGAGCCGTGCAGTAGCAGCAGCTGCAGTACATCACGTTTCTATACCACAAACATGGTGCATACTTGCAACAAAATAAGTATAGTTCTGTCAGGAACTACAGGCTCTCCTGTCCTTTCTCCTACTGCATAGGATTCTCAGTTACCTCACAGATACAACAACGGGAAATGAAACATGATTGGAAAGGATAAAAAGAGCTACTTCAATATCGTTCCTTCCTTGATGTCCCATACTCTATTGCTGCCACAAAAATGTTTAATCTAATTTTACCTTCTATCTTTTTAATTTTTTTTTTTTTTGGAAGCCTTTTCCTTTCATCTCTTGCCCTCTTTCTTGAATTATTTTCAATTCATCTCCAACTCTGTAATTTCAGGAGAAAATAGGATTTTTTTCAGAAACTGAAGTCCAGAGTGAAAACGATGTCATGTATTCATGGAAAACATATATCCCTATTTGCTCTGCAATGTTTTACCATATTTTCACCTGCTTCTCAGTACAGACCAGTATCTTATTTGTATTTCTGGACATGCTTTTTAAACTGCTAAAGATCGTGCCTAAACTTTTCCTAAGAAACTTCAGCTAGTTTAGAAATAAATGTGTATGAGTAAATTTAAATTGTTCCTCTGAAAGCACCTCTTGTCTACAGCAAACCTAATCTTACACGGTCTGATTTATTAGGCTTTCCCTTAGTTCTTCATAATCTGCTCTAACATTAATAATCTCATTCATTGTGGTTTGTGAGCAAACACTGTCATATCACTTTTCACTGACTTTCCCTTCCGACCCTCCAGAATTTACTCAAAGCACCTATTGTGCTCTTTGATACGTGGAGGTACTGCATTATATCCCTACCAAGGAGCAGGATGAAGCTGAATTAGGGCTCTGATCCACTGAAAAATTCAGAAAACGGAAGCAATTTTATAGCTTGAGGCAAGGGCTGTTTTGGGCTCTGGTTTGGTGCCCTGGTGATAAGCAAAATGTTTTAGGTTTGGATGCACCTGGAATTTTATGGAAGGCTTATACTGATCAATTACTATAGCAGTAGGAGTCCTTTCCTTGCACAGCTGAACTTCACCTTGTAAGCCAGCCTGATCAGGAAAAAGTTGGTTGATTATTTTGCTGAAAGCTACCTTATATACCCCCAGATGCTGCCTCCCCCTTGCGGTGTGGGTGACTCTGCAGGCTGAAATGCTCCGGAAACCCAATGAATATTCTGGCAGCCCAGAAGTGAGTCTCTGAGGTCTTCTGCTTAGCATGTGTATTTACAAAAGACTCTAGATGGCGATTATTTGAGTCCAATATGTAAACAGCCACTTTCTTCAGCTTTCTCAATGGGAAAGGGATCTTTTGGAATTATTAGAAAAAGTCTGTCTTCACTGGAGACTCAGAGCACTTATAAATCTTTGTGTTCCTCTGCTACATACCTGTGAGATGGAGAGCTCCACTTTGGGTAAGTTCCTGCACTCCATTTAAGCTGCTGTAATGGTTACCTGCTGCTGGATGGGGTAGTCCTGTTTTTCATAACTTGCCATTACTTCTCACAGGCCAGCACAGGTGAACACTGAGTCATTATGCCTGGACCAGCTCCTTGTGAGACCAGATAAGCACCAGTGTTGATGAAAAGGAGATGTAGGACTGCTGTTTTCTGGAGCAGCCAGCCAGCCAGCCACCCAGTCAGATGGCATCCCCAAGAGCAGTCTCAGCCTCAAGCACAATGCCACATGGGCTCATCTCTTTTCACAATACTTTTAAAACTTGGGAGACTTGACCCTGCTTCTATTCCAGGCTTGCTCTGAATTAATTCTTTAATTTCTTTCTCTCTCTCCATGGAGGCATATAATATTTCCTGCATTAAATGGGGGCTCACAAGGATTTAAACTGATTATAAAACATATTGGCTCATACTTCAATCTGCACTGACCTCTAGTTAGATATAATGATATTATTTCAGGTTGCATCTTTACTTGCTAGGAAGAACTGCCAACAGCCTCACTTGTCCATCATGCCAGTCATCTTGCCATCATGCCAAAGCAAGCAGTTCCTTTCCGCAGGGTTGAATAGGCTGTATCGCAAAACATTCATGTAACAACTTGACAACGAGTTGTTCAAGTTCCCACCTGAGCCTATGTCTGTAAAAAAATCCAAAAGTTTGAGTAGACTCAAAGCTTGTGACCCATCAGTGGCAAATTATACAGCCTCATTTTTGTCCTATGATCCTAAATGGAACCAAACTTTGGATATGTATTTACATGGAGAATGAACTGTTTTTCTACATGTACTAAGCTGCATAATTAAAAGGGAATGACATTGTCTGAGATAAATTGGGGGAGGGACTGCTGACAAGGCTTTGAAGTGGTTTGTTTTTATTCATACATGATCTCATGCAATACCTACTCTGAGCCCTGAAGTAAAGGCTGTGATGTGATGATAACCTTCCTGAGTTCACTCTGATCCACTAGCCTTAACAGGATCTCTGTAAAGGTAGGAGGAGTGAGACACAGTAGAGATACAAGAATTATCAATTTATTCATAGTACTGCCCTAATTCCTGAAGCACTAATTGTCACCTGTTGCTCTGCATGAAATTATAGTGCCTTGAACATGAGTAATGGCAGATTGTTCTTCTGCTCAGTGATTTTCTCTTTTCTCTTTTTTCTTCTTTTTCTTTCTTTTCTCTTTTTTCTTTTTTCCTCCCCTCCCCTCTTCTCCCCTCCTCTCCCTTCCCCTCTCCTTCTTATTTGAAATTGGTCTGTTCTTTAGTGTGCACACTAGTTCTTCAGCTCTGGACTGAAACTGTTAACATGCTTCCAATGCATTGTATACAACCATCAGGTGAAATTAATAACATCACAAACATCTTTATAAAATCTCTTTAGTTTTACAAGAAAACATTTAAAAGTTCTCAGCAGAAGCATTTTTTGATTGAAGTGTTCATCATACCTACCTTAAGGGGTGAGAAGAGAAAAGCTAAACTTAAACCAGGACCCTCACTTTCCATTTATATGACAAAGTGATAAGGAACAAAGTTTTCTAGACCAAGAGCTAGATGGCATATAGGACATGCATTACACTGACTCAACCAAACACACAAGCCTCCAAGCTAAATTCTATGTAGTTTTGAGACTGTGGGAAACTAGTGTTGCTTCCTCAGTGAGATAACTGGGATTTTTGTGGAGAATTCAGAAGTATTTGAACTCTGAGGTACATGTGTGATTCTAATTGCAAGAGCTTAATGCATACATCATCCTAACATAAACAACTTAATTTTTTTATCTCACCAGCAGAGAGCAAGAGATGCATTTAATAACTTTTGGAGTTACTATTTTGTCTGCCACAGCACATGTACTTAGGCTCTGCCAGCTGGATCCTACCCACAGTTACTTGCCCGGCTTGCACTGTAGGGTGGATACTAGTATGGCTGAGCAGAAAAGTGCTACTAATCAGGAAAATATGTAGGAGAGCCCTTTGCACCTTGGAATTCCCTGGTGTATTTTAACTGGTAATGATTGTAGTCTAGTCACAAAACACACAGTAGAAGGTATTGTATGCACTACTCATGTGATCCTCAGATAAGTAAGAATTTCCCTAAACTTTTCCTTATCTCGTGTAGTAAACAGTAACAGAAACAGAATGAACAATTTGCTTGAAGTCTGAACATAATGAAAGTTTCATTTTTCACCAATGCAAATACTTTTTAATAATAAATTATATTAGACTTTTAAGTTTGGCTACTAGTAAGTTGTTTTACTGGATAAATGAAAACATAGGAGACTGTACACACTGCTAGCTGTTATACATAGCTACAGTTTACTTGTATCTGACTTTGATATGTGATTTCTGCTCATAGCTGGAAAGGGAGGTCAAACCTAGCGATGGCAAAGGCTGTCAGGAGGTGTTACGAATACCTGGCTTGCTCTCCAGCTAATTGCTTTTTCAGGGTGTGAACACTTGCCGATAGAGAAGGACTCTTGTGATATTTATGCAGTTACATTCAATACCCTGCTCTCGGTGACAGTTCTTTTCCCATGGCCCTTGCACGTCCTGTGCTCATTCACTGATTTCCTGAGTAGTCCGGGACCAGGTTTTGGAGATGAATTTTTAAGGAGTTAGCACATATTTACAGTCTTACAGTAGGGGTGGAAGACACTGGACTGTGGTTATCAGTTTCTTTGTGGTTTAGTCTTTCTATCTTGGGTTGGGGGTTGGGCTAGATGACTTTCAGAGAATTCTTCCAAACCAAACTATTCTATACTTTATGATCTGTAAACTTGTCTATCTCCGTTTCCCCCCATCCCTGCCCTTCTTTGTCTTGTGTATTAAACAATCAGTGCCTTGTTACAAAGCACTGCTTGTTACATATTTGTACAAAGTTTTGGAGAGGGATGCTATTCCAGCTAGTTCTACCAGGATATAAATGAAAAAGCAATAGAAAGCCCTTGTTTGAGTCCCAACAGAATAAAAACATAAGGGGCTCAGAATTGGATATTTTTTTAAAAAATTTCAGTTCAATAAAAAGTGTCACAATAACACAGCTTGTCACAATAAGAGCTAGGTAAAAGTCTGTAGCCTTGTATAAGCTTGTATAGTCTGTAGCCTGCATAAGAAGAGTAAAGATGATTACTTTTGGGGTTTTTTGGCTTTGAAATCTACAAATAAATCAAATTTTGTCATTATGAAACAGTCTGACAAATATAGGATTTGCCAGGTTTTGAGCTTTCATGCCTCTGGTACCAAAAACTGTGTCTTAGTACAGGTAGATCTGAGAGGCTGAAAAACCTACACATTTCTTAAGTGACTAATCATGTCTCTCCTAATATGGAGAAAGTGGAGTGAAACCTCACATTTTTTCCCTGTAGGCAAAAAGTTCGCATATGGATTATGGGTTCAGCCTTAGGGGTTTTTAATGCTAATCTCTAAAGAACTTTTAAATTAAATTACATTTGTGAATGCTAATGAATCATAATACTGAACGATGACCTACCATTCATTGTAAAATGTTACTAAAATCAGCAATGTGAGATGAATTTTCACTGTAAAATATAATGATCTGAACTAACTTCCACAACAGAGCAAACTGTTTAGCTAAATCTGCCAAGACACATTGGCATAACATCATTTCTGCTTGGGGAAGTCTCCTGAATTGAGTGAAATCTCCTGAAGTTCTGAAGATTAGAATTTACCCCAAATTAGGAAAATATTTCAATATTCTTACTGATGATCTGCTGCCTGATACTTTTCACTTTTGGTGGGTGTGACATAGATGTACAATAGCTATCAGAAAAACACTACATTAAAACTACTAGTTTCTTAGATCATGATGATTCAAAATTTGAGCAAAGTTGTACATATTTCTCTTTATTACAGATGAAGCAACCTATACAAATATAATCCTGGGCTGTGACCTGACAGGAACTGACCTAAACTAACTTCATGTTGGTCAGCGTTTGGACTACACACCTCCAAGAATACTTGCCAAATTAAAGTTTAGATGAAGCTTTGGAAGCAGAACATATTTAATTTGAGTATTGATTTACATACTTCAGTCTTTTCTTTCCTTTTTTGAACTAGACAACTCTTTGTTGGAGAATTCCGTTTTCTGCAAATATCTGCTTGTCATCAATGTCATTGTCATTACCATCAATGACTCGAAATGTAGAAGAATAATTGCCATAAAAGGGAAACTCAGAATTACATCCAATAAATTGCACAACCAGGATTACAAATGTCTGTAGGATAGAAATAAAACAGGAGTCTCCTGTCTCATCACAGCCAAGGAGAAATGCCTTAAGCAGTTACTTGCCGTCACACTTCACGGTGCACATCAAAGCATGTGTTTGATTTGATGTTTGTAAGTCAAATGTTAAAGAGATATTTATGATATTTAGGACATTATGACACTTGTATATTTTAATCAAGGAACCCCTGTTAGTGATAGCAGGAATACATGTGTAATGGTAGGATCGAGCTGATTTACGTAAACAATCTTTCAACTACACTGTAAATGTGTTGTGTATGTTGGTCTCTATAGAAAAAAAAAACATAAAATAACAAATTTGATTAGGAAAAAAACCCAGTGGAATTTTGCATATATGATTCTGCAGTATATCACATAACAAAACACACATCTTGAACCTTATCATCTTGAGAGGTAGGAGCTGCTTAAACGTGTAAAACTCAAAACTTGCTACCAAAGAGGTGAGATGTGTAAGGAAATGCTTTGATCATCAAAGTCACTGACCTTTTGGAAAAGCAGTGAATTCTTCCTCCCACATTTTGGTACAAATGGAGCAATGGCAGTAAACTTATGAAGGTGGGACCAGAAAAACTATTTCTTTAGGGCTGGCATTTAGGTGTTGCTGAATAGGCTGAATACTCTGAGCTAACACATGGCATGTGCCTTCTAGTTCTTAATTGGGAAAATCAAAGAACTAAAGAGCTGTTGTGAGTGTGGTCCAGTTTTCAGTTTATTTCACTTGTAACCTTATATTTGACTCATTGCTGTCTGAAGCAAAGGTTTTTCAGCGGTTACTGATCAGACTGAAACCAAGCATCTAGAGGAACTCCAGCTTCACAGAGGCATTTATCCCAAAAGAAATGGCCTATGCTAATACCTGCAGGGACTTTCGCCCTGGACTGTTTAGTGATATTTGAGATGGTTGTCTGTTCCGTTCGATGTGCTGTAGCCAATGTATGGGACACTGTTGATAGTTCACTCCAGCAGGGAGAGATTATCCTTCACTCCTGCAAGACAGGCTGCCAGAAAAACCTCAACTTTAGACATTGAATGAAAATTTCATTTCAAAGTAATAGTTGTGAAATTAATGTGGTTTTCCATTACATTGAAATATCCTAGTGGTCTCAGATCAATTTTCTGTTTCTTCCGAGGTCTGACAATAGCCTATGCAGCAGTTTCACTTTGTAGGTGAATTATTCTTTCAGCCAATTCAAGTGATTATTCTTTGTAGCCAATGGAGAATCACTTGTCTGCAGAGGTGGTTTTGAAAGATAAATGACTCCCTGGCTTTTTCTGTGTAGGAAGCCAGTGAGATCATGGAACTGCAGCTTCTTCAGATACTAAATAGTATAAAATATTGAAATTGCTAAGTCTATATAAAATTGGAAAGTGAGCATATTCAGTGTCTGTAAAGGGTGAGGCAAAAGAAAGAAATGACACTAGGATTGTCACAAAGCTTGAGAGTAGCCAGGTCTTGCAGAGACTACCACACCAGTGAAAATTAATTTGCTGCTTGTAAAAGTTCTTGAAGGAATGCAGGAGTGATTGGGGTTGTAGGTTTGTTTTGGTTTTGGTTTTTTTGGGAGTGGAAGAGGGGAAGGGAAGAGAGGGAAGGCTAAATATAACATTGAAATACTGTGATTCTATCTAAGAGCTACTGATCTGCAGTCCTCTACTTCTGCTTGAAAGACAGTAACTTCAGCTGTTGTGAAAAATAGTAAAGCTTGCTGAGACAGGGGAATTGGAATAGAAGACTGGGCACATATTTTGAACTGAGGGAGTATAACCCACAGCATTCCTGAATATTTTCCTTAAGATTTTCTTCAGAGTTGTCTGAGAGGCAGTC
Source organism: Pachyramphus minor (assembly GCA_013397135.1). Taxonomy (NCBI): domain Eukaryota; kingdom Metazoa; phylum Chordata; class Aves; order Passeriformes; family Tyrannidae; genus Pachyramphus; species Pachyramphus minor. Next base: position 121,735 of record VYXB01001667.1, read on the forward strand.
TTTGGAAATTTGATAAGCTTGGTTGCAGTTCAACTTTCTGAGCAATTTGTAACTTTATCACTTTACCCAGTATTTTTATTTGAGTTTAGCAGCCAAATTTGTTGGAACAGATGAAATTTTTATTCAGCTAAAATGACTTTTTAATATAAAGAATGAAATTTATGATAATTTAGGGGTTGGTTTTGATTTTTTTCCCCTTTGACATGTGAATGGAGTGGGTAGTCTTCTTTATTAGAGAGCTTGAGCCATTGACTCCTCACTTTCTGTCCTATGTTACTTCCCTCAAAATCTCTAACACAGCGTCATAGCCAGTTCACCTGTGTGGAAATAGGAGAGAAGTAAGAAAGAAGGACGCAACAGCTTTATGCCTTCTTCTTCTCACCATTGTCATATAAAATGCAAAGAAGAATCAACATTAAGTGCTTTCTTCATGGCAAATGGTATGGAAAGATGTTATAGAGCTGAGTGGGATAGATTTCTTGTATGATTAGGCACCCATCAGTGTCCAGTGCCTAATCAGTGCTGTGCCTGAGCAATTACAGCTCTTTCAGCTGCTTCATCAAATTTTGCCCTCAGTGGTGTTGGTTCAGAAGGAAGAGCAAGTACCAGTGGGAAGTTAGGGTGCCTGTACCAGTCTGAGGGGCAGAGCTGTTAGGAAAAGCAAGCTGAAGCTCAGCTGTTGCTTTTGTGGTGAATTGAGACAATGGGAGATAAAAGTCAGCATAGGAATGCCTGGGCTAATTTGGGGGGCTTCTCCAGTTTGTTGTACATTGATTTTGAAGATAAGCCACTGGTCTGGTGATAACCTTAGGAATGGTTTCTGCCTCTAGCCCTTCAAGGATCCGGGACAAGGGAATACACAGCCTTAAGATACCTCCAGTGAGTAATATTATCCATCACAATATAACAGTGATTTTCCTGGATGGGAAAACTAGCTTTCTGCTGAGGTATAGCATCAAAGCTAATGGTATGCATCACTAAAGGGAGAACTGTTGATGAAAAGAAAGTTGGATACTGTGGTGCAACAGATAAAATGAAAGTGGATAAATAATATAAACAATTCTTTCTTTCACTTCTGAAGAGACGAGAAATTCTTTGAAGAGTGACTGTAATTGCTACATAAAAATGGATGAGTTTGTACATGTTATTCTGTTTATCATACCAAACAGTAAGGACCAAAAGTATAGATGCCCTCATTTCAACAGGTTAGAATAGACAGTTCAATCAATGAGCCTCTAAGGCAGCTAGATTTAAAAACTAAATTTAGACACATATAGGCATGCAATTTGTTGGGAATCTTCTTGAACTTTACTGCTCCTCAAGAAGATCCACAGTGATAATATAGACTGGTGTATTTAATTTTTTTTCTTTTTTTTTAAAGATAGAATCACTCACTTCATTTTTTGTTGCTGGATCTTTGCCATTTTAGAGTCGATCTGGAGGTCATATTATTTCTGTAAAAGTATTCAGTTAACAACACTATTAAAGTAGGAGTATACTTGAGAGACTCAAATGTCCTTCATTAGTAGAGAAACTATCCATCTAAACTTGTATCCCACTTGACAGAAATAAGTGGGCTTTTTGCTTGTCAAGAGTGTGTGTGATTGTTATGTAAAGGGAGAGATTGCACTATAATGAGAGGTACTGTTTTTGGCTTTTAGAGAACAAAATGCATTTTTATGAACTCCCCTCCCTTTTTCCTTCAAAATTACAGTGTCAAAAATAACTTTAAAATATTGGCAGATGTAACTTAATGGGAAGCTTAGACTATTATTAACAACACAAGCACAAATGTTTTAAATGCAATGATGTCTCACTTCTGGAGAAGAGATCCAACCAAACTTTGGGGACTGTAATTGCCATAAAAAGCAACAAAGAAAAAGTGCACTTGCTGCAGTATATCTTGAAAATTGTCTCTGTGATTAAGACCCCCTTTCTGATGCTCTCTTTGCAATGTTCCTAAACTGTCAAGGATTATTGAACGAGTCCTTCAGTCAAAACAGATCAATACACAAAAAATAAGTAACAGTCTTTCCTTGTGAATATTATTAAAATCTATCAAACATACTATTGTTTCTGGCACATGTTCTCTGTGTCTGTTACATAGTCAGTCAAGTAGAGCAAAATGTAATTTGTGGATGCACTGAATGCATGCATTTATTGGCTCTCTGAACTAACCTCTAATTACAACCAGAGAAATCCTTACCAAGAAGATTTACTTTCTTATACTATATTCAATGTAATGTTTTCCCCAAAACAGGTAGTTGCCTGTTTTATTAATTTTTTTCCATATTGAGTTGATTACGTGTCACCCATCTTCCATTGTTTCTGCCATCTCAGTATTGATCTCCCTTTATATTTCCCAGGAGAAATGGAACAAGTGACTGACATGATTCTTCCATCTTCATCCCACCATTGCCCTACACAACTGGGATATCTTCTTGTCTAGTTTATACATTTTGAAAGCTTGCCTGACACAGTTTAAACATTGCAAAACAAATTCTTCATGTCTATTACTGTGTTAATTAATTTTTTAGTCAGTGGGTGGGGGTTTTTTTGTTGTTGTTTTGGATTTTATTTGTTTTTGTTTGTTTGTTTGTTTGGGCTTTTGTGTGTGTGATTTTTTTTTTTATTGTTTGTTTGGGTTTTTTGTCCTCCCCAAGTTAGCTAATACCAAGCAAAAGAGGTTCCATATAAAAAGGTCCACCTGACAGTATGGGATTTCAGACATCTTTTTCCTTTCTATTGAAACAAAGTTCTGCCATGCTTAAGCTCTTCTCTGGACCTGCTCCAGCACCTCAATATCCTTCCTGGACTGAGGGGCCCAGAACTGGACACAGTACTCCAGGTGTGGCCTCACCAGTGCTGAGTACAGGGGCGGAATAACTTCCCTACTCCTGCTGGCCACACTGTTCTTGAGCACGCCAGGATGCCATTGGGCTTCTTGGTCACCTGGGCACACTGCTGGCTCATGTTCATCTTCCTGTCAATCCAAAGTCCCAAGTATCTTTCTAACTGGCTGCTCTCCAGCCACTCTGTCTCCAGCCTGTAGCACTGCAAGGGGTTGTTGTGGCCAAACTGGAGGACCTGAAACTTGGCCTTCTTGAACCTCATCCCATTGGAAACAACCCATCCCTCCAGCTTATCCAGGTCCCTCTGCAGAGCCCTCCTACCTTCCAGCAGGTTAACACTCCCCCGCAACGTAGTGTCATCTGCAAATTTGCTAATGATGGACTCAATCCCCTTACCAGATAATCGGTAAAGATATTAAACAGAACTGGGCCCAACACTGATCCCTGGGGGACACCACTAGTGACTGGTCACCAATTGGATGCAGCCCAGTTCACCAGCACTCTCTGGACCCGGCCCTCCAGCCAGTTCCTAACCCAGCACAGAGTGTCCCTGTCCAAGCCATGGGCTGCCAGCTTTTCCAGGAGCATGCTGTGGGAGATGGTGTCAAAAGCTTTGCTGAAGTCCAGATAGACTCACTTCAGTTGCTGAAACCAGAACACCACAAGCTTAAAGAAATCTTTCATATGCCTGAATATCAGGTTCAATTTCCTTCAAGGTTCTCATTGCATATTTTGCTAATGCGTCTTTAATCTACACCTGTCCAAAATGAAGCGTCACTATCCAGGCAGCACACTGACAGGCAGTCTAGTTCCACAGTTGGATATTCAAGACTGGATCCTGACATAGGGTCAGCCACATACTTTTTTTACATAATTCTTAGCTTGAAATAGCAGAAAAAACATCCTACACATTTGCAACATATCCTGCTGATACAGGTGCTCAGAATCTGTTACTATTAATAACAATTATAATTTCAAGAACTTTAAGAGCTGTGAGCATGCAAAACACTGGCCTTTCTCTGCAGGTGGGTTTCTTGGTGTATTTTGTTTTACCCAGATGCTGTGAAGAGAGCACAGTTCTCGTAGGATTTTTTCAATCACATCACTGCGTCAGATGAGACATTTGAATGTTGAAAGTCATAAGGGATTTTTTCTCTGCCTGTGCTCAACCCTGAAATTTAAAAGTAATTATTTCTATGAAACATGTAACTCATAAGTGCTTAATTGTCAGTTTCTAATGAAGAACTACTTCACTACTTGTTTCACTGGGTTTGATTGTCTGGAAACTGGATCTTTTGCTTGCTTTCTGGGTGGATAGTACATGTGCTGTTTTCTATATATAACTGGAAAAGCTGGAAGAGTGTTGCCAGTACCAGGTCTTTGGGACAGAGGACACTTTTCATTTTTTGGTCATGCCCTGGTGACTCTGAGGCATATAAAGTATTTCTTTCTTTTAACACTACTGATATTCTGTCCCCCACCACTGTTTCATGCCTTCAAAGACCACAGCTCATATCTATCCTGCTCAAAGCTGACTTGTGGCATTAGCAGGCTCAGACATGAGCTTTTCTCAGGGAAGGACATAATAAATACTATGCAGGGTCGGGAGCGCTCTCTAAGCCAAGCTAGTGAGCGAATATCTCAGCCTTTATCTTCACTTGCCATTGATAAGCAAGTTGCTCAGTTAAAAGGACAGTGTAATTCCTACATACAGCTTGGATGTGAGAAAAAGTCTAATTTAGTGGAAATAGAAGGAGAAATCAAGACAATGAAATAATATACAGAGTATTTTGGAGGTAACATGTACTTATAAATCCATGATCATAACTATAGTTCACAAGGATATAAATAACAGAGATTTTGAATAGCTCCCATTACTCTAGGTTGACCAAATATGTTGATAGTTGAGGCTTTTGTTTCATCCTAGCAAACATTAAATGTACCTAAAGATGAGCAGCAGGGCTGTATTTTACATGCAGAACATGGTGCATATAGGATTTACCTTGCTCTGCAGTGTTGCGTGCAGTATGGTGTCACTGAAACACTTGTGGCATCTAGAAATGGAAGTTTTATTTTGTAATAAAATTTCTAAACAAAAGGTGTTCCTTACAGACTGCTTTGAATATTTCCTTTAGAGAAATACCTCTGTTGGCATCAGTCAGTAGGAACTTGTAGTATTGTCATTTCAGTGAAGGAACCAGAAGTGCTTTTATAGAACTTCCAACAGTGAAGAAACCATCTGTGCTTCTGAAGTATGTACAAGTAGACACAATAAATAAAAATCCAGTGATTTTTAACTATTGTTTTAGAGGTGTAAGGAAACAAGTCCATAGAAGAATTAAGGTAATAAGCTTACAAAGTATTCTCTGTTCAGCAAAAAGAAGAAATATTAAATTTTAACAGTGCAAAGTTGATTCCTTTAATTCATTTGTTACTGACATCTTTACATTCTATTTCCCATTTTTTAAGAAGTTACTTAGTAAAGTAATACATTTCTTTTTTACTGAGGCTAAAGAAAAACCATGGTATATTTCAGAGTGGTAGCTGAAACCCAAAAGACAACACCAAAACTAAACTACACATTCTTGAGGCTTCTGGAAAGCAGTAGTCACAAATGTAAAGTTTGTAGTTGAAAATACCTCCATACAATCCTAAACATCCGCTGGACAGATTATGTGACCAATATGTCTGTTCTTGAACAGGCCATGAGTATTGAGGCCATGTTGCTGAGAACACAGCTGCGTTGGGCAGGGCATGTGTCCAGGATGACGGACCACTGCTTCCCTAAGATTGTGCTCTGTGGTGAACTTGTCACTGGCTGCCGTAAGAGAGGAGCCACGAAAAGGAGATACAAGGACTCCCTGAAACAATATCTCAACCTTGACCATATTGATCATCACCATTGATCTACTCTGGCCTCCAATCGGGAGGCCTGGAGACAAACCATCTATAACGCTGCTGCTTCCTTTGACAACACACGCAGGAGAAAACAACACACTCTCGAGGAGAAAAGAAAACGCAGAAAGAATCGTGTCCTGTCGGTACCACCTGGGGACTCTTTCTGCTGTGCTTTTTGCAATCCGACTTGTCTATCATGCATTGACCTTTTTAGCCATCAGTGTGCCTGTAGCAAGCTTGGGTAGAGCCCTTCCCAAATCTTCGTTCACTAAACCAAGCCTATAGTATATAACTGAAAATAAATGCTCTACCCACTTATGCTTACAACAAGCAATTTTAGAAGCATAGATGTGTGTAATGGAAGCAAGGATACCTGTCTTGTGGAGGGAGTCACTACGGTATAGTTGTTTTTGCTTGCATAGTGTTCCTCAGACAGGTGGTAAACCATCAGGTCTGGGTTGTGCAGAGCCGAGCAGAGGCTATGAAAACCCACTTGAGAAGTAGTGGAAATCTACTGAGAGGGTGACCCACTTCACTTTCCATTTTTGTTGTGCTGAGAGTACCAACTCTACCCTTTAGTGCTATCTCAGATCAAGTATTACGAGCAGCGATTCCATCAGTTCCAAGCAGCCTTGCAGACATGTGTTGTGTCTGCAGAAAGTCTAAGCCCAGCGTTCACTGCGAATGGCTCTGCAGTTCCCAGAGGGTGATACGTTTTCAGAACATTGAAAAAGTAGGTACCAAACTTGGCAACTGTTTAACAACAGAGTAAACTAGCAGATACATCAATTGAAAATTCTTTTCTATAATTATGAGTAAAGTGGCAAGTAATAGGGCCACACTAAAGCATTTATTTTGTGCCAAGTATTATTAAGTTAAGATTTGGGAACTCTTGAAGTTGAACATTAAAAGTCAATTTTGCCCCTGCTCAAAGTGAGATAAAGATGCTTTTCCTTGACTGTCTTGCATATATCATACATAAAATGAGTCAAATGCTTCCTCACTTCAACTGAATGTTTCATTTACTATCCTGTATGACCATTAGCTACAGACCACAGTTCAGTCCTGTAATAAAAGGTTAATAACCTGGATCCCAGTGCCCTTCACAGAACTCTGAGCTGTGTAAAGCTGTTCCAGGCCACAAGAACCAAGGGGCTGTTAAAATATGACCTATTACTGTAACAAATGTTTAGCTAGAAACATGCTAGTCTGCTGAGAATGGGCAGTGTTTTAGATTTGTTTGTGATGTGTGGTGTCTTCTGACAAAATCTCTCTTTTGTGTCTTGCTGTCTTTTTAGAATTCCTTTTCTTCTCTCGATATAATAGAATGTAAATAATTTGGTATACTCAGTATTTGTTCAGATCAGAAACACTTTATTTAACATTCTGGTGCATTTACCTTGCTCCTCTTTCAGAAAGACACTTGTGAAGTCTAACAATTCAATCTAAATAACTAATCATTTCATCCCATGTCACCTAAAAATGAGCCTGAGGAATGAGACACATCTCCATCACCTCTTTCTATTTATTTCGCTGTCTATGCTAATGCTAAACTTCATCTTCTGGATACAAAGACCATGAGTCTTTGTGAATAACTTTATGGACTAGTAGTAATATCTGCGTGGGGAGCGTGTAGGAGTCCGTGGGGACACATGGCCACAGGAGAGCTCTGTTCTTAACATAACCTGCTTTTGAAGGATTAAGGTGAAACAAAAAACAAATTGCTAATGTTTTGCTCTGGGATGCCGATAATTTAAAAACACAAAGGAATGTGTTCTTTCTCATTTTTGAGGGCAAAGGCAGTGGGGAAGCATTTGCCTTTAGTTTTTTTAAATTTTATTTTATTTTCTTCATTACCACTATTTTAAACACAGCAGGATATGTTTTCTTTAGCAGAGACACTGGAAAGAATTAAAAAAAAGACCACTTGAATTCTGAAGACCTGGAAGAGATTTCTGGGGCATTATATGGAGCAAAAATGCCTTTTGCAGCAAATCTGTCTCCTGACTTCTGTGAAACTAAACTTTCTACGTGAGACTTTCTTCTTCCTCAATGCATTTTTGTTCCCCTGTAAAAGTGATGTCATGTGCCCGGCATCAGCACTCTGAGTCCTGAGTCCCCTTCTCTTATGGGTCAAGCAATCCACAGCCAAGTCCACCCTGCTGTTTCTTGCCCTTGTATAGAAAAATGCCACATCTCTCAGCAGTCACTCAGGTTCACTCACTGGTCACCTCTACAGCTGATCTCTTTCCAACCTCTTCACTTCTTCATTCCCTGCTCACTCCCCACTGTGAGCCGACATATTGTCAGTCAAATAATTCCTTGCACCATTAAGCACTTGTCAGTTTACATCTTCCTTATTCAGTAGCTACAGCAAATGAAAAGCTTAGTCTCTGGTTCTTCCCATGCATTATACCCTCTTTTTGCAGCAAAAGGTTTTCATACCTTTCCTTTTCACCACTCATCAGCACGACTATATATCCCACATGCACTGATCTCTCTTCTCCTGTGAGTGATTATTCTTCTGAATTTGTTCAGGTAAGTTCCTAATTAATAGTGCTGTGTTATCAAGAGTTTAATTTGGGACATTATTTTATCATAGTATGTACCCATGGAAAAGGGTGACCACTAGGTTTTCTTATTTTCTTAGTCTCTTACAAAGGCACAGGGCCTTTAGGTATTCCCAGCACTAAGGCTGCAACACAGGAGAGATGGGATGCAACCCTGGTGTCAGATCATGTAACCCTGTGCAGGAGGCACATTGCCCAGTATGCAGTGGTGTGTGTACAGCTTGTCCCCAGCGTTTCCCACATCCCCTGACATGCTGACCAAATGTGGCCATCTTTTGCCCAGGAATGTTTATATATCCCCCCTTCTCTCATCCTCCTTTTGCTGGCCTGAAGACATGTTGCAATCACAAGGGCTCCCTCATTATGCTCTCATACCAAGGAATTCTTTCAAGGGGGTGGAGGTTAATTTTTGAAAGTGGTTTTCCTTTTCCGTATCTGACTTTTCTGTCTCTGTGCCAGGTTAGTGGTGAACATTTTGAGGAGTTCCCAGAGGGAACTTTTAGGAAATTGCTTATTCTATTTGTAGAAGTCCTTAGCATTTATAAAACTTCCATATGCAATCTTGTTGTCATGTCTCTGTCAGAATACTCCCACTGTGTAAAGAGGCTGTTTTTCTTTCTCCCTTCCTCCTCCTTCCACAGGGGTTTCCTGTTTCAGCCCTTGTGCGTCTATTTGCACCCTTGCGCCCTTTCCTCATCCTTACTTACTGCCTCCCACTTTTTCAGCTACTGAAATAATTGTGCATGTTTTAACTATTAAAAGAACTGTTCTTAAATTCATTTGTCAATTGATCAGTAATTCATCAGTCAGAGATTAGTGCTGGCAACAAATACACTGGTAATGTACAAAGTAAACTTACTTTGTGTAAATTTATTGAGATTTTAGACCAAGGATATCTTATGCTGGTGTGATTAAACCTCCCCAGTGTCCAAGTAGAAGGCTGAGATAAAAATGTTGCATGTTTATACAATGCATTCAGTTTGTCAACATCTTGGGATGCAGCAGCAAAGCAGAATTTATTTCTGTTGAAGGAATCTGTACACATTATCAAAGATACTGAGGCTTATAAGAGACAGAAAGAATGGTGATATCTTTATACAGGTGTGAAATGTCAGATCTTGGAATTACAGTATTGGGATTAAGTAGACATTTACTTTCCAGTTTGGTTCTGGTGGGGTATTAGTAACAGAAGCCAAGAAAGTATTGGTCTTGGAGGCTAGCTTACGTTACCAGTTGAAACCAGGACTTTAAAGGCCAAAGAACAGAGATTTCTGGTAACAGAAGAACCTGAAAGTCCATATAACCCTCTGAGCAATGGAGTGACAATCAAACTTAGCCTGACCTCAGACTTGCACCCTGCCTGTGTACAAAATAACACCTGAACAGAGTGCCATTAGCTGAAGGTACATCTTGTGGGAAAACAAAAAGTATTGCTTTACATTTGAAGTGAAAAAAAGAGAAGTCTTAAATCATGGTGTTGTGCAATGAAAACAGACAGCTGGATTCCACTTTCAGTGCAGTAGAGCTTGGATATGAGATATGCTTCCTTTCCCCATAATTCACCTACTAGAACTGTAACTGAAAACCCCTTTTACTTACAGCCACAGCAAAAACAGGCCCAATTTTTTTTTTTTTTTGGGGGGGCGGCATTTTAAACATGATAAAACGAGATCTGTTTAGTCTGCAATTGCTGTTACAGAAGTTGCAGGCTGCAATATTTCAAACTCCTGAACAAAGCTGACTGTTGTATCCAATGTTTGGACCCAAAAAAACTTCTGGATTTTTATCTTCTCTCTCTTTTCCCCCCCTTGATTTGTTTGTTTGTTTTGTTTCTTAACTATATATCTGCATGTATCTATTGGCCATCAGAATTTATATCTCTCTATATAAAGGATCTGTGAAAGGATTCTGGGAGAGTCATTAAATTATCTCTTGGTTCATAACACTAACTTAAAGAGTTTTCCTGCAAAAAGATCCCTAATATTTTATTTCCTTCAGCTTCTCTTTCTGGGATACAGTAATTTCAGCATGTAGGTTACCAAATACTCCTTTGAAACTCCTGTAATTTCTCTGTCTTTAGGAGACATGACAACTCCTGCTTTCTTTAGCATTAGACAAATGTACCTTTAGAAGTTCATCCTTTTGTTGCCTTCTTCAAAGGGATGTCCAGTCTGCCCTGCCTTTGCAATAGGTTTGCTCTTGACTCTCTCTCTTTCAACCACAGTATCTAGTTTACAGCTCTTGTGTTGCCCAGTCCACATGCAAACTGCATCAAAATGAAACAGAGCTTCTTGCAGGCAGAACAAAGAATCTTTCAATCACAGCATCTAGTTTAGAGCTCTTGTGTTGCCCAGTCCAGACTTCTTGCAGGCAGAACAAAGAAGAGGAGAGACCTGATTATCCTCTCTGGTGCTGTTGGTGTCCTGGTGTGGGCTCTAAGGAAGGGTATGTGAAGTCATTCTTGGACAGACTAAAAGGAAAAAACTGACCTGATCATTCAAGGAAAAACAATAAGGAGAATAATAAAACAGAAAGGGACAAAAATACTTTATATTAATTGTCAAAGAAACTAATAGAGCTAGCTCTTCCCCTTTAATGATTCTAGTCAAACTTATCTGAAAGCAGGAATTAAGAAGTTTAATTTTTTTAAAAAAGTATTTTATTCAAGATTTTCTGAATGGAAGGTATTGTACAGTTGGCTCAGTTTCAATTGCAAGACACTTAATGATGTATTACTGGACTTTGCTATGGACTGTGGTAGTATATTGTACTGCAGCTGTAGCATCTGGTGGGTTTGATGTATATTAAGACTCACTCAGGATCGTGATGCTCTTGGCAGGCTCCATAAATTTACTCATAAACCATAACTTCAATTTTTTCGTGTCACACCACAGGATCAAAGCTCGATTATTCTTCCAAGTTTCCCCTTTTCCAAATTGCATAATTGCTGATGTTTTATGTGCTTAACTGTTTTTTAGGAGGAAAGTTCTTCCAGTAGTGGAACAGATTCCCTAACCAGTGGAGAGATTCCACGAAGCAGGTCAGAGGGGACTTTGCTTGATGTAGATGACCGGATACCTTCAGACAGCTACAGTATGTGTCTTCTGCAATTTTATGTACTAAGGCCCTCCATCTAAAGTCTTCATTTCTGGAAAATCTCTGGGTCAGGCTGGTTGGGAGGAAGAGTTGAAATCTTTAACTTTACATTAACAAATGCTGTTTAGGGTATGTTTGCTGGGAAAGACAAGTGGAAGTTCTTAGCCAAGTTTAAGGTTTTAAGAACCAAGACGGCAAGGTCATTCAAAAAACTGGAGCAAAGTTAATTTCATCTCATTGCTATTTTAACCCCAAAGTTAAGAAAACTTCACCCTTCACAAGGTAGGCATTCTCTTAGCAACTTGTCCAAGTAGCAGATGTAACAGTGAGCCTGAAACTTGCTGTGTGAACCGTGGAGCAGGAATTTTTTCCTTGTTAACCTACTGCACCCCAGTAATTTGTGCTGTTACCTTGGCATGAGAAAGTGACTCAGGCTCTGCCAGAGTTTAAGAGACATGCCCGTTAGTATGGGGAAAAAAATCCCAACCCCCCTTCTGTTATTTTTAGGCTTAATTAATTTATTTTTTAATAGACAAAAATGATCTGACTGTAACAGCATCACAGCACAAGGAAAGCTTCAGCTGGTGACTCTGGTCAAGACTAGGTGCTCAAGGAGAAAGAGGCTGCTCCTGGGTTTAATCCCCCAGGTAGCTCACCTGGAAGCCTGTTGTCAAGACAATGTTAGAGCTTTGCAGATAGGCAGCTGGGAAGCAGGCAAATTCCACTTTGGTTCTTCCAAATTGGGAATTTTCCGGAACTGTGGAAAAGCTTCATGGTTTTGGCTTTTTATCAGAATTTGATAAATGAAACAAAAAGGGAAATACTAACATTTAATTTTTTTTTCCTGTTGTGGCTGTATCCACTGTCATTCTTGCACTTGAGCAACCACAAGTAACCTTGGAAATGTGAGGTACTATGGAAAGGGTGATAAGGAAAGCTATTGATACGTTGAAAAAATTAGAAATAATGAATTTCTCTAAATATTTCAACTCTTTGCAAGGATGTGTAAAGAAGGGATGGTATAACCTCTATGTGTAGAAAAAATAATGACAAACTGAATAATAGAAACCTTTAGCATAAAAAGTTGCAAATATTCTATTCTTTGCAAGAAGTATGAGTTCAAGTTAACCTGTAAACCAGCTTCTATGAACAATTGTTTGTATAAAATATAAGGATGTCTGTTCTTCAGAACAAATAGACATTACTGTAAAAAATGAGTATTTTTATTAGAAAATGTATTTAAATATCCCTTTTAAGCCCCTATTTGTCTGTCAAAATGCAATCTCAGAAAAATCAGTGGCTGCATAAACATTTCTCTCCAAATTTCAAATTGCACAAGACCTCATAAATTATATCAATGATTTTTTTCTAATGGAAAGCTAGTATAAGAAATTACACACACATGGAGAGAAATTGTACATGTTTTGTTATCAACTAAATGCGTGTGCACTGGCATGAAAAGAAATCTTGAGAAATGCATTTATCCCTACAGTGTTTGAAAAAATGAAACAGTATTTCTTTAATCTTTGCAAAGAGTTGGACACAAAGGAAAGAAATCCATTTAATTCTGTAAGAGATCAAATATTACTTGAATATGGTGATTTGAACCTTATGGAACCTTATCATATTCAATGTCAACTAATAATTGTAGGAGTTGTTAATGATCAGCACATCAAAGAAGATGCTTTACATCCTTCAAAACTAATCTGTTATTCAGCACTAATTTGTTAGTACTCTTCAATTAAGAAAGATTCTTAATTAACTAAATATTGACACTATTTAAAAAACTGAAGAAAAAGTATGGAAGTTATCTATATGTATTTCAAGAGGATAAAATTAGTCACCTCTTAGTTTAACACATTATCAGTTGGACATGAATGGAATGTCTCAAGTCTCAGTGCTCAGGACATGCTTTTCTTTTTTCTTTTAAACAGATGACAGTGAAAGTAAACTGGATTTGGATATTGACTGGTCTGGTGTATTCAAACATGCCCAAACTGTTTCCAAGACTAATCCTTTCTGGAATGAACTGTCAGGCTCCAACCCTTTCGTACATGACATAGCTGCTTCAAATAGAAATAAAAACAATAAAGGCCTTTCTATCTTAAAAGAAAAACCTTATTTTTTCTCTAAAGTTTCTAGCAATAGAAACTCTTTGGATTCCTCTGGTGATGAGCTAGATATTGATTGTCTCCTAAGAAAGGCTTCAGCAAGAAGATCTGGACGATCCAAGAGTGTCTCTGACTTCCTGGATATTGTTGATAACCGAAGATTTAATCCTCACAAGACAGCACCTCAAAACACTACAGCTTCAGACATGACGTGGCTTCAGTATGACCGTGAAGCCTACAAGATGGCTTGGTTGAGTCACCGACAACTCACCCGCTCTTGCCTAGATTTAGAAGCCATGAGCCACAGTCCTGGATGGGCACAAACACAAGCTACAGACATTCATGTAGTTTGTAAACTGAATCATGAAGGGGGTTCAGTACAACTACCTGACTCAGATATCAACATTCATGTCCCTGTGGGTCATGTATTACCAGGGGAATTCCAAGAAGTTGGTTTAAAGGCTATCCTTAACCCTCCATTGTCATGTAACAATGAGCTGTCTAGCACTGTAAGTCCTCTGATAGAACTTACGCTGAGCAACCTCAACACAAGCAAAGCCATTTTCCTAGAGGTGAAAGTTGCAGCTAAAGTGAAGAATGATCCACTCAGTCAAATTATGAGTGATATTGTATGTTTTTTTAGTCTAAATAAAGAAGGACCCTTTAAGAAGCTAGAGAATTGCTACATTTATCAGGATACTATACAAGTGAAGCTAATGGACCTAAGTCATGTGATGTATGCAGTGATTGCCATTCAAGCAAACAAAATCCAGCCTCCAGCAACTAATGTCTGGGACTATGTTCATAGAACAGTTTCAGTTGGAATTTATGGTCCCAAATATATTCATCCATCTTTTACAGCAGTTTTTACAGTCTTTAGTCATAACTACATTCCAGGAAAACTCACAATTTGTGATATTAAAAAAGGGGGGAAAAATATGCCTCCTGTGGTGTTTCAGCTGTGGGGAAAACATACATTTCTGCTTGAAAAACCACAAGATCTAAACATTTCTTTGGTATCCTGTGATCCAGATTTTGAAGTAAAGATGGAAGACCAAAGTAAATATATTAAAGAGGAGGAGTTGAAAACTGGTGAAATGGTCCACCAACAATTCCCATTCTCCCTGCTTGGATGTAGGGAGATGCATTTCTTTGTTTTCCTTGTTCAGATTAAAGTCTTAAAAAGTAGCCAAGTAACAGAGTTCCATGTTACAACTCCTGATCCAGCTCCAAAATTAAGTGGAATTATCAGTAGGCCAAAGCGCCTACAAAATCGCAAGGAAATCAAGTCCATGCCTTGGCTTTTGATACCAACAGTAAAATATCCAAAGTTTCAAGATAAAGCTTTGAGCGTTAACACTTATGGAGTGGCTTTGAAAACTGTGTTACGTCAAAATAAGATTGACTATTTGCTGGAATATTTTAAAGGGGATACAATAGCGCTTCTTGGTGAAGACAAAGTGAAAGCCATTGGACAAACTAAAATAAAAGAGTGGTACGTAGGAGTTCTCAGAAGAAAGATTGGCCTTGTACACTGCAAAAACATAAAAGTGATTTCCAAAGAACAAGCTATGGACACTGCTGATAGTGAGCTAACAACCAGGAATCTTGTTGAACAAATTGCATTGCCATTCAAAAAACTGACTTACATCTACTCAGTAGTTCTGTCAACAGTATCAGAGAGTGTTTATGACTGGAGAGCTTTAGCTGAAGTGCTAGGATACTCACATATGTCTTTGGATGACTTTAACGAGGCACACATTTATAAAGAATCAGAGAGAGTTGCGCATGTTGTGAAGAGGATGAAGCAAGACTGCCATGCTAACAAAAAAAAAAGACTATTTCTTTATGAACTCATTGTTGTAAGTATTGCATGAACTAACTTGCTTATTGGGAATGCATTGCTAAGAAACTGCTCAATAGTAATGGGTGAACAAAGAAAACGCAATTCTGCATTCTTGCAGGAATTTTTACAAACCTGAACATATTGCTAAAGTTGTAGACACCTATAGACAGAAAACACATCCAGATTCCTACACTAAGGTGTATGCCGGCCAATTAATTCTAAAAAGTCTTCTGTTAATGTTCCAGGAACTTCACTTATTTAGTAGGTTGACTGAGTTGACTTTTTTGCTTTGTAAACAGACACAATTGAAAAGTTTTGTCTTTTGTCTCATCGTAAATTTCTTCCCTGAGCAATCCATGTTCCTTTTGGGAAGTATTAAGTAATCTTACAGTGTGGAAACTCTATTATATTTTTTTTTTCTACACTAAGGTGTATGCCTAAGTTAGATTCATATGTTTAATGGAGGAATCCTGATCCACGTGTTGAAGACAGGATTTTCTATCCACACATGACAACTTCATAGTCAATGTTGTGGCAGCCTACAAATCATATTGCAAGTATTTCAGTATGTATTATCATGAACCTCGTTTGTAAGCCACTGGACAACTTCTTTATGACTAAATACTCTTACATGTCAATTAAAAGTGGGTTTATTCTAAATGCTTCCAGGTAATAAGTTGCACTCTTAACCATCCAAATTTACTTACTGATCCGTGTTCAAATTAATTTGGAATTGATGGTTACTTAATACTGTCTTTGGCTCTGCCTGAAAAGTCAACCAGCCTATTAAGGGACAGAAGATTATTAAATTTCTGATGTGAAAATGAAGTATTATAAAAAAAATGGAGGTTTAAAAATTCACAGTGTGTCTATGTATCTAAAGCCTTTTGATTATCCTGAATTGTAAACCTTAACAGAGTTTACTTCTCACAACTAGCCAATCCCCTGTGTTGACAGCAATTTCAGCAGTGGCCACTTAAAACTCTTAAAAGCACATTAAACTGTGTGGAATAGAACTTAGCCAGTATGAAGTACAGCAAAGTCTGCCATATCCCTGTACAAAACGGAGAGAAGAATCTAAAGGTGACAATTATCCAAACTTTTAATTAAATACAGTGAAACAGAGTTGATTACAAAACAGGCAAAAAGTGGGGAACAATTAGATTAAGATAGAATCATAAAATGATTTGCATTGGAATGGGCCTTGAAGATCATCTCATTCCAAAACCCCTGTCATGGACAGGGACACCTTCACTAGACTGGGATACTCAATGTCCCGTTTTGTGAGATTTATGTAATTTTGAGCTGTGAAGTTGCAATGAAGGTCCCCGTCCTTGCAAAGCTAGACTTAAACTAGGAATAATTTGTGTGATTTTTGGGTAGAATTTACTAGTTATTTCTTTTAAGTAATCTCTTATTTTTATGTTTTATAGTATTTTTGCTAATCAGAACATAGCAAATAGAACAACTTTGTCCTCACTTTGCCAAAATATAGGGGAATTTGGCACAGTACACTGTAGCCAACTACTCATTACTGTGCCTACCAAAGTTCTGTTGTTTGCTATGAGGATTTTAAGGGTAAAATATTTTACAACTAAATCATGCACTGATTTCTGCAGAAGTGCTTGATATTTCAGTAAAAATCAGTATCTCAGAAACAAGGAAAATGTCTTGATTTTTATCTTGATCTTTCACTGAAAAACTCAGCATTTTCAGTGGAATATTTAGCTGTTAATTTGAGGAGAAGAAAAAACCCGACACTTATTTTTCTCATTAGGGCTTATCCAAAGAAAGAAAGAAAGGAGAATGCAACATATCTGCACTTCAGGGTTTCACTCCTGCAACCGTGTTAATTTGTCATAAAATTTTGTCATTAAATGCTCATTTGCAGAGGGGAGGGAACAGTTTTATGCTACATTTCTGCTTGATGGTCAGCAAATTATTAGTTCTGTGGGGGGAGTAATTGAAGAGGTTCTGGCCAACGTGATCAGTGATTTTTCCAGAAAATCTGTAGACAAAGGATGACACTTTAGTATAATGGTGTTCTAACTTCATACTTCTAAGAAGCTAAATTTGATGTCCCAAATATTTCTGTTAGAGAAGTTTATTTTACCTTCAGGATCCATAAGCTTGGCAGAATCCATTTTACACCGGAATGCCGAATTGCAGCTTAAATTTTTCTTAAGCTCGTGGGCAGTTTTTCTGTGAAACTGTTGGCAACCCCACTTTGTGGAAAAAAATTTACATATTCATAAGAACACAAAATAAAAAAAAAAAATAGAAACACTTTTCTGCCTGTGTAGAAATGCAGAATAGTGCTATAAAAACAAATTAAAATGTTCTGTTTGTAATTACTGGTGAAGGATCAATAATGGAAACTATTGTTGCAGGCACTTTTGAAAATAGATTGCCAGGGATTAGTGGCACGTCTTACCCAGGACACCATCATTTTGACTTCAGCTGTCAAGCTCAGCAAAAACTGGCGGGAGCTTGCAGAGAAGCTAGCCCGACTCACAAAGCATCAAATAGAGGCTTATGAAGTGCCCCACCAAGGCAAAAATGGAGCAGTAGCTCTGGAGGTAAGGGTCGGCTGTAACAGTGCATGCACAATTGTTCCTCTTCACGAATACAGACAGAGACCTTTCTTCTTTCTTGTATGCTTCCTTCCTTTTGCACGCTCCTGTGGAGGTCCTAGTCTCTTGTCTTGAGCTTCAGGGCCACGTTTAGTCCCTTCTTATTGTCCTGTCCACTTGTTAACCTTGCTCACTCCTCTGCTATCAGCTCATACACAGAGAAGAACATCCAGTCCTTGCAGGAGCCACTTTAAATCAACCTCAGTACAATTTTTGCTCTTTCCACCAAAAGGAAGCTGACCTCCATCATTAATACTTTTCTGTACCCATGCGTAATAGTTGATATTATTTATCTTAAGTATCATGAGACCAGAAACTCTGACACCAATTCTACTTTTGTTCTCTAGTATGAACATGGCAAATCTCTGCTTTGAGTTCATAATTTGCCAGGTAAATAAAGCACTTTGTGCTCTCCTTTGTAATGAACTCTTCTTATACAGAAGTATGAGTTCTAAAGAAAAGTTAATTTGTCCTTTCATATGTATTTTAGTGCATGCACATCTAAGGAGCAATTTAGGTTCCTAATTAGATACCTAGTGTCATTTGAGGTGCCCAGAGGTACCCATGGCATGAAATGTTAGATATGTTACAAGACTTCAGGTGGATCCTTGTGCACGCTGCTGAGCTGAAGGTCAACCTATGCTCCTGGCATACCTTTGCCTGGGCAACCAAGTTACTTTCTCCGTTGCTCCACTCTAACTCCAAAGCAGGTCCACTCTTTCCCACAGAGTTATGCAGCAATTACTTCTCTATCCCAGGATGGGTTTTACTCTGAAAACCCTCTTTTATAAGCATTGCTGAATGATGTTCAAGCTCACCTTTCTGACCTGAGTGCTTATATTCAGGCTCGACTCTCCTTCGGCCTGTACCATCATTCTTGGTCATGCACATGATCCAGAATGAATTCCTTCTCTCTCACCTCTAAGTATAAAAGGAATTGCTACTTCCCATTCATGGGTTCACAATTACTTGGGATAATTTTTAATTCGTTTTTCGTTCATTGTAGCTGATTCTTCCTGTTTCCCACCAAACATATTCTCCTTTATACAATCTGAGTCCAGTGAATCTGACATCTCAGTTTTATCTGCCTGGTGATAACTATCTAGATATTTCTGCTCTAGTCATGAACCACCACCTCTTATTCCCCTTGAATGTTCTGCCCCACATCCCCAATCAATATGAGATCAAAATTCCATGTTTCCCCGTGTGATTCTGCGCTTTTCTACAAAATTATCTCCATTATTGTTGTTTGCAAGCAAACAACTGTTCTCTGATCTTGCTTTTCTCTTAGAATTATTTCCTGTATTTTTTTTTTTCCACTTGTTCTGGATACTTATGTTTGGATGCTCCTTCCTCAATTTTTTTCTCTTAAAATTCTCCATCTTACCAATCCCATGTCTACTCTCTCTTTTTTTTAATGGGAAGAAAAATCCTGTTATTTTCTTAGGTTTTGCATTGTCTTAATCTAAAATACTAAAATAAACCAGAGTATGAATGATTGTTATCTCCATTATCAGAGTTTTTTTACTGTTAGGCAGTGCCTTGTCTAACTTTAGAGATTTTTTTCTACTAAGATTTCTGTGTTTGGCTGACAAAGCCCCAGCTTTTTCAGAAGGAATTACGGACCTGAACAATGTGTGACTCTGTCTCCATGCTATTTGGAAATGTTTCTACTTTGCTATCACACAGCATAACTAAAACAATCTTAAACCTCTTTTTCCAGCACCATACCTATTTATTTTTATATTTTAAGAAAATATAAAAAAAATATATAAATAAACACTTTGCTTTAAATGGGTTTCTCTTTTCTGTGAAGCCTATCTTCTACCTCATACAGCCTATTCTTTTGTTTTAATGAGTTTTTTACATTATTTTTATTACAAGCCACCCATAAAATTCTCTGCCTTTCAGTGACCGTATCTGCTGCCAAAAGATAGTACAGTCAAATTCATCATAAAAAAAGCCAATACTATATGTTCTATTTTTAAGAGACCATTCAATGAGCAATCAAAGGTCAGACTTTTGTGCCATTTCTCAAGGATTAGATTGGGTCCATGGAGAATTCACTAGTTTTATGTGACTTTTGTAATAGTGCTTATCCACATTGGTGTGAGTTCAAAGCATACCATGTTTCTGGAACTGGTGTCTCATGCAAACCCTCAGCACCCTCACTGTCCTGTGAATCTAACCTTAAATTTCAGTACTCTACTAAATTTCGGTACTTTCATATGACCTCTGAACTTTCTTATTGATGGCAGTTGTTGGCCTGAAAACAGGAAACCAAGAAAAAATAGGAGGGTAATAAGTTTTGACTAATTATTGAGGACTATCTGCAATCATTAAGTAATTCATTAACCATCAAGGACAGTTTCACCATCAAGAGGAGTATTAGTTCAACGTGGTGAGTATGTAGATTATTGCTGAGTTAATTATGCATCAACGATGACCAGTTTATTAAGCTTTTGATCCCTGCATTATTTTTTTTTCTTTCTTTTCTTTTGTCCTAATTAAAAAGAATCAGTTGTGAAAGATTAGAGAAAACCAAGGTTTGTATTTAAGCATATTGCAGTCAGTTGTCTTGCAATGTCAGAGTGACCTTCAGCATAAGTCAAAGCACAGCAAATTTTCATATTAACTGTCTTTTCACATTCTATGGAAGACAGAAGACTGTACCCCACTTCTTTAAATGTTGTAGTCTAATGGGAATATAAGAAAAGGAAGCAAGAGACACAGAAAAGGCAGCATATGTAACCAGTACCAGACTTTCAGGAAATCCCAGCTTCTCTTGTTGGCTACCTTGGTTATCAAGTTAAAATTAGGACTAAAGAAACTTTCTAGTCTCAGCATAAATACAATAGTGGTGAACTGCTTTATTTCATTAGAATATGTTGTAACATATGTTATTATAGAAGTACATTAAAAATTATTTTTCAACTGAGCCTCTCTAAAAAAAAAAAGAAAGAATTAATCAATCTCCTTCTTTCCACCTACAATCAAACTGCTTTTCTGGCCTCCTTTTGTAACTTTATGGTTATGACTTCGGATAGACTTGCTTAAAGCAAAAAGTAGGCACCATTCATTTGGGTAAATGATGATACCTTTCCCTCCTGTAGACTTAAAATAAGAAACTTCACTGAAAGCATAGGCACTTTTTTGTGACTCACAAAAGAAGCTAGAGAAATCAGACTGGGAGACGGGCTATAAGGGATATAAGTTTAATAGGTTTTTCCATTTGTGTCTGGGGCAGAAAGGCAGCAGAAGTTGAGGGAGAGGTTTACAGAAACTGTAATAGAATCAATCTTGGATAAGTTGAAAGTTCTGAGCCCAAATGTGAAGAAAAGCTCATAACTATGAGCAAAGAAATTCTCCTGGTACTCAGTTCCTCAAGGGATTAAGTAAATAAAGCTTAAATCAAGGAAGTAGAGCTTTATGCTTTGCACTATTTGTAAATTAATAGGATTATATTGACAACATAACCAATTTCCATCAGAATTATCCTTCAGAACCATAAAAACTG
The DNA here is from genome assembly GCA_013397135.1 of Pachyramphus minor. Lineage (NCBI taxonomy): Eukaryota > Metazoa > Chordata > Aves > Passeriformes > Tyrannidae > Pachyramphus > Pachyramphus minor. The sequence goes on from VYXB01001667.1 coordinate 143,258, forward strand.
CTTTTCTAATAAAAAAGATGCTAAAAAAATCTCAACTTCCTGATCACTTTTGTATATATATAAAAAATGTGCATTAGTCTATATGCTTTTACTACGATGCATGAGTCTGCTCTTGTTAAAAGAGTAAATGACAGAACGTTTTAGGAAAGGGATGGGGTTTTTTGTGACTTTGTGTATTATCCCTGAAATCATTAACTCAATTGCTTTTTGCAAAACCTTATTTGACAATGGGGAGTGGGAAATTAGAGAGCTGATTGCCACAGTAACATCTGGGAAAGCAGCAGCTGGAAAAACAATTATTTTATTTGTTAGCTGAGCAAATTTACTCAGCACTTTGAAAGATACAAGTCCAGCTTGGTATCTGAAGGATGCTGCCATAAGTTAGTTAATGTCACTAGACCAACGACAAATTACACCTGTTAAGGATCTGCTCCAATTTTCTGGTATAAACCAAATAAATTGTACTTTGAAAGATGAGCACTTGCAACTTATCTTTTCATTTCCTTTTTTCCTTGCAGGACAATTTTTAAATTGTATGTCCTCATTTTAGAAAAGATATAAACGCTTTTGACTTTTCTGCTTTTGGAGTGTTTCGGCTTTTTTTTTTTCTTTTCCTTTTTTTAGACAGATTTTATAGGTAAATCAGGTTAGAATCATAGAATCATTTAGGTTGGAAAAGACCTCTAAGATCAGCCAGTCAGATTATCTAAATCAACTGCTAACCCAGCACTGCCAAATTACCACTAAACCATGTCCCTAAGAGACACATGTCTTTGAAATATTTCCAAGGATGGCAACTCAACCATTTCCCTGGGCAGCTTATTTCAATACCTGACAACCCTTTCAGTGAAGATTTTGTTTCCTAATATCCAATCTAAATGAATTAAGGGAGTTTCATTCTAGTTTCCATACCTGTTTTCCAGCTCAGGGGCCAGGTACCCAGAGATCAAATGGTCTTGCTATTGAAGGTTAGGACAAAGAAGGCATTAACTGCCTCAGTCTTTCCCCCATCCTTTCTCACTGTGCTCTCTCCTTTTGCTGTTGATGTCTTTATAGAAACATTTTTTATTGCCAGATTAAGTTCTAGATGGGTTTTGGCCCAACTTCATTCTGCTGTTATTAGAAAACACTTCTGAAAGGTAAGAAACATGTTTAAAATTTCCAGACTAAATAGAGGGACAGTAGAATGTTTCCTAATGAGGCAGTAACCTTCAAAAGCACAACCAAATAGGGAAACTCTTTCTAGGTTTTCTATTGCAAAAAAATGATCAAGGGGAAAAGTGTTTTTCTTCCATTCTCGTTCTTTCAATTATACTTTCAGACAAGAATATATTTTGACTTGCTTATAATCATCTGAATGAAGAATTTATATTCCTATTATTTATCCCTCTAAGAATTTGCTAGTTTTATAGAAATGAACTAGTAAGGTTACTGGAGGTTTCATATTAACAAGCCTTTTGTGATAAAACATTTCAGCATGCCTAGGGATCAAACACTTCTTTTCTCTTTTCTGTTCTGTGGCTTTTCTACCATTCAGCTTTTTTTTTTTTTCCTTCCAATAATTCAGTTTCTGCAAGTAAACCTTTTGATTTTTTCCCCTTTATTTTCAGATGATGTGGAAACCTGCATATGACTTTCTCTACACATGGGCTGCCCATTATGGAGACGGTTACAGGGATGTCTTACAAGACCTGCAATCAGCCTTGGACAAAATGAAAAACCCAGTAACAAAACAGTGGCGAGAGTTGACAGGAACACTCATTCTTGTGAACTGCATGGAGGTGTTGAGAGCAAGTGCTTTCTCCAAAATGGAGGAAGAAGAGTAGACAATCTAGATATGTTTTTGGAAAATCTCTTGGAAAACTGTACTGCTGATATTTGTGTTTCAGTGATGCTTGCAGAGCATGATGGAATGAAGTTTGTTTTAACTGAGTTGATGTTGGGTATGTGGTTCTCAACTACAGATTGCCAGAGCTTGCTAATGGCTTCTGAGTAAATAAGAAAAGAATGGTGGATTAAACTAATGAGGTCAACAAAAATGACTTGAATTCTATAGGGTATTTTCTAGAAGGAGCTATTTCTGATTGCACTGGCTTCTAGCTGGAGATCAGTTTTAAAAAACGGACCTATAGATGAGTTCAGCCTGTGGGGCTTAGGTTTACATTGTTTTCAGTGAAGTATTTGAATCTAAATATTTAATAAATTATTTTAGTTGGTGCTGAAACCCGTCAAATCTAAGTCAGGCAGTCTAGGCTAGCCTGGGTACAGGCTAGCCTAGAAAAAAACTTTGAGACTTTTTTCATCCTCAACTGGGAGAAAATTAATCTAATTGCCTCACAAAACGGGAACTCAACAGTTCCTGGAAAAATAGGTGTGTGCTGCGCAGTCTTTTCAAAACAGCTTATGGTGTCTATTTTGAAGACTGGAAGAGAGACAGAGGATATAATGTTGAAAGTGTTTGGGTTTGATCTGTTTGTTAATGTAACTAAACAGCATCATCTCTCTTTTTGTTTGTTTGTTTATATTTGAGCAATTTTTTTCTAGACTTTGCTGAGTGGAAATTCCAGAAAATTTGGGAAACTTTGTGTACACTGTTCATCCCTCTGATCATTTGCTTGTTCCTTCTTTGTTGCTATTAAATGAGTATGTAGGGAAGAGAGACTTCATAGGCTCAAAGGCTGTAAAAAATTCATACTCACCTCTGTTGATCATTTTCTTCTACCTTACTGGAAAAAGAATACGTATGATGACTACTATTTTCTCAAAAAAGTTAACAGTGGGATTCTTTTTAGATTAATTTATTTATGGAGCAATTAATTATCATTAGTCATGTGTTCTAAAAAGAATTCTACTTAGATGTTATCAGTAAAAATCTTTCAATTACTGAGTAGCTTATTGTAAGTACAGAAAATACAGGTTGAATAATAGTTACAGGCTAACCAATTTTTTTAACACATTTTTTTAACATAAGATGTTAAATATATTTTTAGTTAGTGGTAAGTCTGTAAGGTTAAAGCCATTTTGAGCACATTTGATTAACATTCATTCAGAAACATCAGCAAAACCTCATGACAACCAGTTGAAAAGAAAATTGGCATTCTGCCATCACTTACAGTTCACAAGACAAAGCCAAATTCTTTCAGAAGTACCACAAAGTTAAAGCATTTCAGTTCAGAATCTGTTCTTCCACTGTTGTCTTAGTTCATCTCTACTAAGAAGGGAGGTTTTGTGATTCTAAAAAACTCCAGTACATTTAAATATTTTTCTTTCCCCCTCCTTTTCTTTAACCTGCTTTCTTCTCTACTTGCATTAAACTTTCCCAAAGCATCCATAGCTCAGGAAGCAGTCTGAGGAAAGAATACTGGCTCTTTTGCTAGGAAAGTTCACTCACCAGAAGGCCCTTTAACATCAGGGCATGACTGAATTAACACGTGTACAAGTTATCTGGTTTCAGTGGACTTGTCCTTGATTTGCGAGAGAATGAGGAATTCAGCCCACAGAACAGTAATTGTTTTTGCTGATCAAGAAAAGGTGGAAAAAAAGGAGGCAGATTATCAAAGTTCCCTGTTCTTTCAGGTGCCAGCACCAATTTTATATCTTACCCCACACAGTTTAAGAAAAGCTGTAGAGAAAATATGAATAACATTCTCTTGTGATCTGCACTTCAGTGCAGAGACCGACTTGTCCTTCTTTCTTGCAGGTGGTGAAGCCCCCAAAAGATGAGAAAGTATCTGCCCTCTTACTCTTTTGTTCTACTAGGTAAGGAGAAGGTGCATACTGGTTCATTTTAAAAAAGTCTTCTTCTTTAAAGGTAAAATTATACATAAAAATATTAAAATACTAAATATTAAAAACCACTGCAAACTCTCAGGGAAATTTTTTTATGTTTCACAGACTGCTTCTGCTTTCACCTTAGACCCTGCTCATATCAGACTGTGAAACCTGAACAGGATTTTGCAGTGGTGCAACATGTCACACACCATCTCCCTAGTTAAAACCTCAGGGAAATACATTTTTTGCTCCCTCAGAGCTGAAATACAAGCAGACATCACAGATCAAATCTTTCTGCTTCACTATGTTTTCTCACCAGCTGGTTTTCATACATCCCAGAAGGCCATGTTCCCTTGCTTAAAGCCCTGCTAAGTCACTTTTTAAAGCTTTCTTTCTCTTTCTTTCTTTCTTTCTTTCTTTCTTTCTTTCTTTCTTTCTTTCTTTCTTTCTTTCTTTCTTTCTTTCTTTCTTTCTTTCTTTCTTTCTTTCTTTCTTTCTTTCTTTCTTTCTTTCTTTCTTTCTTTCTTTCTTTCTTTCTTTCTTTCTTTCTTTCTTTCTTTCTTTCTTTCTTTCTTTCTTTCTTTCTTTCTTTCTTTCTTTCTTTCTTTCTTTCTTTCTTTCTTTCTTTCTTTCTTTCTTTCTTTCTTTCTTTCTTTCTTTCTTTCTTTCTTTCTTTCTTTCTTTCTTTCTTTCTTTCTTTCTTTCTTTCTTTCTTTCTTTCTTTCTTTCTTTCTTTCTTTCTNGGGGGGAGGTGGGTTGGTTTTTTTTTTTTGTTAACCTGTCTACAACAGCTAAGCAGCACAGCTTAGATCTGTTTCTGAAGATGGATATAGGCTTCCACTGGTTTTTTGTACCTCTTAATTTCTTATCTTTAGCAAATGAGCATTTATTCTCTTTTTCAACAAGACGTAGTAATTTCGTAGTTCAGTCCTGTATTTTCCTGTTATTGATACAAGCCAAAAGAGGGGGAAAAACAACCAGAAGCATGAATTCCTAATTGTGTGAGTCTACCAAACCCCAAATATGAAGGACAAGCTGCCCAAAGTCTTTGAGTCTGAAGGACAATCCATCCTGAGAAGGTAATCAGGGATCAGGGACTCAGGAAGAGAAGTGTTTAGGGACCAGAGGCTGCTGCCTGTGACACTCATGGCCAGTCCCTTTTGTTGCTCTGAAACAAAGTTGTTTCTGTCTTGAACAAGAGTTGAATTTGGCCCAGTAAATTTAGCAAATATTGACTCAGTGAGTCAGAGTTCTCCTTAGCTTGCAGAATCATGCAACTGGTCCTCCAAGGATGTTTCTTTAAAAGGAAATTTATATCCGTCTGTAGCTGTGCTGTATTCCAGGGTCTTTGCTGGTTTGGGTTGCTAATTGCGCTCCTGTTTTTGCTTTGAGCTTCTGCTCATATGAATGAAATGTGCAGTCGTGCAATATTCTGTTTACTTTAGCAGCCCACAGTGGATATATTAAAAGAAAAAAGTATTAAAACCCCATATTTTATTTAGTGGTCTAGTATTCAAAACCACAAAATGCCAGCTGAGAGTGGAAGCAGCTGCACTCAGCAGCAACACACAGCTAGGAGCACATGGTTTAGGTAAACACACTCTATTCTTGACCTTTTCTCCTTTCCTCCCACCCTGTCAAGAGGGAACAGCTTTCCCATGGGTCTGCACACATACTTTCTTGGGTTTCTTCAAAGTGAGATGAGATTAACAAGTACTCAGGAGGAGACAAGGAAAAATACCAGCCGCTGGTGTTTGCCTTAAATGACCCTCTGTTTCCAAGTTTCCTAATTTCTTTGTGTAGAAAAGAGCTGCGTCAGCTAGTTCCATTTCCCTTTGAATGTGTAGGCAGAAAAAACCCCCCACCTTTCACCACCCTTTTATCCTCTGAATAGGTGTTTCTTAAGTAAATGAGCAAATTAAAAAGTTGTGAGTGTGTTGCTTTACGATTCCACCTACCCGTGAAAGCTGGGAAAATGGTTCCCTCGGGTGAGTCTGCTCCTGACTGGGACAGACACCTTCCACAATGGGCAGTAGCAAGGAAGACCTAGCTGTCACTCATACTAGAAATTCGTGTTTTCAATGAAGTTGAAAGCCATTCCCATTACAGTAAAGAGGCATCTGAGCTCCATGCCATTTAATGACACTGTACAATGACATATTTCTGAATTAATAATAGTCAAGATTGGAGAGAAAAGGCAAATTATTTCTCCCCTCAGAAGTTCCAGTCCTCCAGTTGGCTTTGGGGAAAGGTTGAGTTCCTTAGGTTTCACTTGTTTCTTTTGGAAAGCAGAGGTTTAGAAAAGGAAAAGAAAGTTTCTTTTAAAGTGTAAGTAAAGGGCAACTCCCCAAGACAGCTTCCAGACAGTAGTCTGGATGCCAAGACCAAGCTGCATGTTATGGGGTGTTCTTCGTGAAATTGTCCAGGAAAGAAAAGTGGAGGAGGCATCAGCCATCCTTCTTCCTACTGAGAACAGAAAAATGGGGAGAAATGTGCAAGTGTTTATTAAGCAATGTTTTTGTGAAAAAGACTAATTTTCACGAATTCTTCCTGTAAACCTAAGCTCTCTGGAAAACAAACATTAATCAGCTCCAAAGAAGCAACTGAATTTTGTTGTGTTCAGCTGACCCTAAAGACCTACTCCTAAAGTATCTCTCCACTCGGTAGGTGATCCAGCTGACAATGACCTACTGAATAATAAAGGCAATTGTTTAGAACCGCAGAAGGCAATGCTGTGTTCCCAGCTAAACCCAGTGATCTCACTTTTTCATTATCTAGTCGCTTGTTTGGCTATGGACAGCTGTACCAAATAGGAATATAAAGTTAATGCTGTTTTGTTGTGTTTGTGTCATAGATACAAAGATTGCTTGTGAAAAGGCAATGAAATTCCACCACCCCCAGGAATAAAATGTAGCAAATGGTATTCTGCACATTAGTATGAGACCAGCCATTAAATTCTCTGTCAAGGTCCTAGAACAATTGTAGATATGTAAAACAAATGTTAGCCTGGTGTGGGTGACAATCACTGTTCTTGGTAGTTTTGCTACCAATAAGTATTTACAGACACTATGGGATATTTAAATAACCTGTGATTATTTTGATTATTCTTAGTACAAAAAGTGACGTTTTCTATTTCTTGCCATTGTGTATATATGTAATTATGTGTTTTTTTAGCTAACAGTATATATTTTTAAACAAAATAAAAAAAAATTGTATTGTCCACTGGAATCCCTAATGAATTTTAATTTGCTTTTGTAAGACTAAGAAGAGAAGAGGAAGATGATGGGGGGGAGGGGGAACTGTGGATCTGTAAATACCAGGAAATAAGCAATGTGTTTGTACATATTTCTCTTCATTTAAAAATCCTCTGTATTAAAAAGGTGAATGTACACTCCCTCTAGCATGTTCATAAGCAAAATTACTTTGCTTTTATTGGTTCCAAAACCAGAGTGAGTTCATTCATGAGAAGAGGGCAGTCTGTGGACCTTGCTGAGGAAACCATGCCTCCTCAAAAAAATATGCTCTCTAATTTTCTCTTTTTTGCTGGAGAATAGTGAAGGTAAGTTCAAAAAGAAAATCCTCATTTGAAAAGGCCAGTCAAGACTAACGCAAGCTTCTGAACCTTCAGGAGAAAGGAATAATAGTTCTGACTTGCTTTTAATCTAATGTTTATTTCAGTTTTCTCAAGTCAAATTGTTACTTACTGTAACTGGTCCTTTCTGTATAAATTGGACAAGAATACCGTCTATATCTTAAATCCTAAAACCATCTTTAGGATTTAAATTTAAAACTAGATAGCAGGAGTTATGATATGAACTGAAAGGTTAATTTGCATATCCATTCTAAATCCCAGGTTTTTAAATGTAAATGAAGTGGCCTGCCAGGAATAGGGATGGCATCATAATAGTCCCAGGAGAGCAGACAAAGATGAAGTGCATCCAGGTTCACTCCACAACATCAGAGCTTTAAACATTACATTTGAGTTAAATTCAGAACAAGATCTAGAATGCAGCCTTGTCAAATACAATACTCTGAGAACAATAGAAATCAGGAGTGACAGGGAGGAAGTGAATAAGCAACTGACTTCTCAGTCTGTCTCATAACAATGAAGTTATCAGGCAATGGGCTTAAAAATAAACAAAAGTACCTTTTCACACTGTGAGGAATTGGGGAATGTGTTGTTACCGGAAATTTTCAAAGACAAAAGCATACATAGATGCAAAAGAAAACCAGTCAAATTTATGGAAAAAAACCCATGCCTTGTGGATGTGGTGGTTTGCCTATAGCCACCGGATCCATATGACACAGAATTGGATACTGAAAATGCAGCAAGGAGAAATACGAACCTGCACTCTCTTTGTTTCTCACCATCTCCTCTGGAAACTGTGGTTATGAAGTGGGTAGGGCCTGCTCTCACCTCCAAGCCCTCTTACAAACTTGAGACACACACAGTCATCACACACCTTGGCAAGCTTCTTTCTAGCACTCGCCTGCCCTCTGCCACAGCCCAGGCAATATTTCCTCAATTTATTCAGCAACAACCATGGCCCCACTCCTGCTTTGTGACCTCAAGTTCCAAGAGCAGCTGATTGGACTGAGCTGTGATCCTCTGACCCAGTGACTCTGGCAACAGGGTTGCAGATGGGGGAGCATGATCCTCAACCTTAGGCAAGGACACATCAGCTTAGCCAGAGTCCTCAGGGCTGGCCCTGCCCCATCTCTCAGGATCCAGCATAGTCCTGTTTTATGCATCTGAGGGGAAAAAACATGAAGAGGAGAAAGGATGAGGGACGCAAAGGAGTGGTAGATTTTAAACAAAGTCTTAGACAAGGAAGCTCATTTCTTAATTCTACTTACAAGCAGGAAAAGTTATTATTAGAGTCTGAAACCATTTCATATAATAGCACCCTTTATTCTTCATACAAAAGCCTTTATTGCTATTAATAATCAAATTTAAAAAACCCAAATAGCTAATGGATGATTTAATAATGCTGCTATAAAACTAATTGTGTGTAACTGAAAAGCTCTCCCTGGGGTCCCATTTGCAGAAGTGTTAAATAGGATTATCAAATCTAAAAAAATATATTAAAAAATCCCAAAGCTCTGAAGCTCCAGATAGAAGGAGTTGGGACATTTTGTTGAATAAATTACAGACCTCAGTCACTAATACCAGGGGGTTATCTCACATAAACAGAAATCTGAATTGGCTGCATATACCTGTAAACATCATTAAAGGGTTTAGGTCAGAAGCTCCATTTTCATACATCTAAATGGATCTCTTCATCTCGAGGCCTCCAGCCAGCAAGATGACTTCAGTGGCAGGCCATTTACCCTTTATTTCAGGGTCTCAAACATATCAAACTACTGCAGAAAATCTAAATGGACCTTGTTCCTTCTTCATTTTTTATTTGCCTATAAAAAGCCTATATTGCTCCATAAAGAAAAAGTGATGGTACAGCTCAGATGGGGAGAATGAGAGTGAACAGTGCAGACTTGTGTGGAGGCTGTCTTGGTGCCCATTTCCCACTACAGGTGTTGGTAGGAAGAGTTCACATCAGTGTTTCAGAGGCATAGACCTCTTTGCAATCCATGCTACAAGCCTATCTTCCCAGCCTCTCTCAAACCCTCTTGTCCCTCTTTCCAAAAGTGCCCTCTCCTCAACCTAGATGGCAGTCATTCAGTATAGACTCCTAATCCTACTCCACCTTACATCTCAGATGCTCTCCCTCACCCACTCCTCTGGATTCTGGGAAATGAGACACCCATTTTGTCATACCCCCAACTCTCTGTACTTTCTTCTTTCCCCAAAGCTCTTCCTAAGCTGGAAAAACACTGCCAACAGCCTTAACTCCCCAGGCTTTCTACCGCCTGCAGTGCACCTCTGTGGGATTCTTTCCAGCTCTTGACTGCCCCATGCCCACCAGCTCACAGCCCTGCAGGTCCCTGCTAGGTTTTCATGAATGCTGCTGTTGTTACCTGTTGCCGTACCCCTGGTCAGTCGATGCAACGTTGTCCTGTCAGAACCACAGCCCTTTGTTTGGCTCTTTGCCCAGGAATAGACTTCAGGATCCAGCCCCTGATAAGGTTAAAAACAACATGGACACAGGCTGCCTCAGCCAAAAAAAATCTACCCACACATAACTTTGAAGGCAAGAGAGTTGAATATATCCCAACAAAAATCAAAAGAAAACACAGAAATGTGATAGTCCTGTCCGTTAATAGAAGTCAAAGATGAATATTGACCCTAAAGACACCTTCTCACTAGTTTTTGGTTTCTGGCTATTTCTGGCTATTTTTAATGAATTAAGCCAAGAAATTTTGGAACAACACAGTAGTTAAGGCCAGTCTTCTGTTTTAAACAGTGTCTTTAACCTGAGACAGCTTCGGTCTTTTTGAAAGACTTCTTACAAGTAGGATTTTACTTTGGAGATTGAGTTGCATAAAGGTAAGCACTGCTGGCACAGAAACTCAAACTGTTAGATTCTAAGAACAATGCTCATGGACTATTACATTCCTACGGAAATTTGAGTCAGGTCAGTTCACCAGAGAAGGAATAGATAACAAAATACAGGATGTGGAAGACACAGTAATTAAAACCACTATAAGATATTAACAGCCAATAAACACATTTCAAGCCCTCTTCAGTTTATTTTTCTCTAATTTAAAGTATGTCTGGAGAGGAGAACAAGGTAAAAGAGGAGAGAGAGGAAACAGAGAGGTTATTTTTACTTAGATGATTATTATTGTTATCTATTTGTACTACATCAGTGACTGGTTCTGAAGATCTATTGTGCAGTGATTTCCAATCATGGATAGTGAGAAAAACACAAGAAGCAAAGAGAATTTAGAAAAACCTTTTTTCAAGGTCACTCAGAGGCTATGTCCAGGATTTTTCTAAACTCTTGTTCAGGCCTTATCCATTGAGCATTGCTAACTTTATAGTTATCTGGATTATCTTGAAGCTGTGTATTAAGCAATACTTGTGTTTTGGCTGCAGCAAGGTTCACAGGTTCTTCCAGAAGGATTTGCAGGCTATGCAAAGTGTGGCTGTTTTTTGTCATATGACCAGACACATATTCATCCGCTAACCAAACTGTGGGCATCCTCTGCACGTGGGATCTATGCATCTCACTGCACTGGAGAAAGTACACTACATCTGACTGGTGGTGCACTTATGGGAGAAGTCATTGATATCACACCATATGCAGGTGTGGGATGAACCTTTAGGAGAGAGGAGCTAGCCTGAATTGCAACTGCAGGCCACAAAGTGTGATGAGCTGTAAGATTACATAAGAGATGTTTTTATTTCTATAGCAGCCAACCCCTAAGACAGGATGTTTTTGTAGAAACTAGCTTCTTTAATTCTTTTATTTCAGCCTTTGCAATGTTAAGTGTGGCCAGTAAAAATAAAATCTGGGAAATATCTCTAGCAGACAAAGACGCTAATAGAGGAGTCCCTCTGTCTTTGTGTAATAGCCAGCTGCAAGTAACACCCGAGACAATATAACACCAAATCAGCAAGTTTGTCTTGAGAAAAGACAGCATTTAAAATAATCCGAGAGTCTTTTCAATGTAATGTCAAGTACATCTCCAAAATGGGCAGCAGTGAGATTTTTGACCACTCTTAATTAATTGAAATATTATTTCATATTTCACCATTCCCAAAATGAACAGCTTTCTTGTAACTGTATTATTTCAGATAAGCTCTCTCTAGCAGACTGGTTCTTTCAAAACAGGTATCACTGAGTGTAGGTAAATAGCATCTCAGGCTATATAATGTAAAGGAGAACCTGAACATACCCACAAGTCTACAAAAAAGATACTGGCTTTGCATTATTTTTTTCCCTCAAGTCCAATTATTTTTGTCCTCAGGGATACCCATTACCTTAGAATAGTGCTGCTAGGTCTCTCGCTTTCTAACTAAGGCAGAAGGAACTCATCAAAAGATGTTTATAAGCTAAGGATGCTCTGGCCCTTCATTATGTGCAGCAATAATAGTTTTCACTGTACCTATTAAAATATCTTAGCTATAGAGCCACAGTCACCTGTATTCTCATCATTTTATGTCACCAAGCATTACACTTTTATGACTATAGTCTTGCAAATTCTGATAAATTACTGCTCCAAAAACCACACTATTTCCCTGTGTTTACCTATATGAAATGGCCTATCCACAAATACTCAGGTACTTAGAATTCTAAATTTTATCTCCCCCATTCATCCCCCATCCTTTTCTGTGCATCACAAGGATGCAGCACTTAGTATACAGTACAAAGAAACATTTTTGTGGGAGGTACGTCTTCAAATACTGGCAGCACATGACTAAGATATAATGGGCACAAAGGTGTTTACACAAATGCTAAGAGGAAGCCAGCACAATACAGAGTATTAGGTAGAGAAATAATTGCTGAGGTTAGTTAGAGAGTTCCTGTATGGTGTTATTAGTTATGGCCCGCCAAAATTTTGTAAAACAACATGACTTAAAAAGAAATAAACACTGATGTCAGCCATTGTCTCAAGTCACACACTAATAAAACCCAGAGAGATTCTTCATCCATCTGGAGTTATTTCTCTCTTCTGTGTTTCATTTAGTGAGAGAAGCTTCACAGTTTCCCTGCATGAATGTAATAACAGAAAAATATTGATTCTTTTTTCTACCTTTGTTTTGTTCATACAGAGTTCTGGAAAATATTCCTCTGTAGCTAGTATTCTCCTCAGAAAAATCAATCATTTCTGAGCAGAATACAGTCTAGCTTGCACAGTTTTGCCTGTACTCCTATTTTTAATTAGTTTAATTTAATGTAGCAAATGATCACAGGAAAGTTTAAAAGTTTTAGGCACCCAGAGAAATTAAAGCATTATGACATTTAAGTGGCATTAATGGGATTAATATGTCATTCAAAGTCTTACTCTTCAAAATTCTATGCTTTTTTTTCTGTTCTGATCATTGGGTGATTTTCTTGTTTGTCTGTTTGTTTTTTGCTTTTGGTTGGTTGGCTTGGTTGGATTTGTTTTGTTTACAGACTGGTTTATTTTCCCCCTTTTCACTATCATATTAACATCAAGAGTCATAAAGATTACTTTGAAGACAACATGCAATAACTCTGTCTTTTGTTACTCTTCTGTTACATCTGCACCTCCTTCTACCTCTTTGACACATCTGGGATATTGATGTAAACAGTGAAAAAGCTGTACTGTGGCGATTTGTAGTCTGATGCTGACAGGACACAGCTGAAGGTCAGGAGATAACTTGTACCAGTGTACTTAGAGGTTTTTATTACTCTGCTATTTGTAGTAACTGATCCAGAAACAGGCAGCATCAGTATTGTTATGTTAAGCATTGCATGAAGTCAGAGCAAAAAGCAGTTGTCAGAATCTCCTTGAAGTAATCACAGAATTCAACTGTAAAGGGCACAGAGATGCTTTTCATCTACGCTGAAAGGTCACAGATGTCCACTAATTTACAACTGTCATAGTCCCTTTGATCATGACTGTTTTGATACCATTAGCCATCTGATTCTGTGTTTTAGAACCATGGACTCAGTCCTCTTGCAAACAAGGACTGTAAATATATGAATATTCATGACTGACTGCACCAGAAAAGTGAAGGTGATTGACATGAAATAAGGAACTGAAACTCGTGTGTTCTAGCCCCAGTCATTGCACCACCTATTTCTTACATTGGCTCCTCCTGTGATGTTGAACAAACAGTAGTCAATGTTTTCCTGAGTCACAGCCTAGTTTTGAGCACTATCAGTGTGTCTGCTCCCATTACTTACTTGTCAGAGCTCACATAACTGACAGTATAAATTATCAGGATTACCAAATTCAAGCTTCTTCCAGAGCTGCCTATTTGGCCAAAGCTGCGAGTTACTTCTGGAGGAGATCTGAAGTCCAAATATGCGTCTTACATCTTGCAGTTGAATCTTCTACTGGAAAAACTTCTTTCAGACAACTGAGGTAGCAGATTTTTAACTGGTCCATGCAGCTGGAATAGTGCTCTCACTTTACAGATCCTCTGGAGGGACCTAGGCTGCTCCAGCACTGTTACATAAGGAATACTCTCCTGCTGTTTACTTACCATGAAGTTGCATTTCATCCAAGGCAATTCAAGGTCAAATTCAAATGAAAGCACACATTCATGTAACTCCAAAGTAGACTACACTGTTATCTTACTCATAAAAGACAGCTGCAATTGGGGGGGGGGGGGA
>VYXB01001667.1:163791-199741 GCA_013397135.1 Pachyramphus minor
TCAGGAAGGACATTGAGGTGCTGGAGCGGGTCCAGAGAAGAGCAACCAGGCTGGTGAAGGGACGCGAGCACAAGTCCTGTGAGGAGAGGCTGAAGGAGCTGGGGTTGTTTAGCCTGCAGAAGAGAAGTCTCAGGGGAGACCTCATCACTCTCTACAGAAAGGAGGTTGTAGCCAGGGGGGGGTCGGGCATTGGGCATCGGCATCTCCCAGGCAACCAGCAGTAAGACAAGTGGGCATGGTCTTAAGCTCTGCCAAGGGAGGTTTAGGTTGGACATTAGGAAGAAATTCTTTACAGTGAGGGTAATCAGACATTGGAAAATGGGCTGCCCAGGGAAGTGGTGGATTCTCCATCGCTGGAGGTCTTTAAGATGAGACTGGATGTGGCACTTAGTGCCATGGCCTAGTAACCGCGGCAGTGTGGGCCGAAGGGTTGGACTTGATCTCAGAGGTTCTTTCCAATCTGTTTGATTCTATGATTCTGTGATTCTATACCCTGTGATTCCATGAAGTCTCCAGTCTAAAGGTTTATAATCAGATCTTGGCAGTAACGGTTGCTTTCCCTATTAACTGGGGAGAGCCTAAGGCACAGTTATCAACTCTTACAGTCTTAATCTTCTTTAAACCTCCAGATTCTAGAAGTCTATTGTTTAGAAAATCTCAGTTTGCATTGTCTTTTAGGAACCAAGTGCTTGCAAAGGAAAAGGTACAAAATATATCTGAAGTGCATATTTGAAAGCAAAAGGCCACAGGGTAAGAACAAAGGATACAAAATGTATTTTACAACCTCATCTTTCCCAGTGTTTGTTTTACAATTATGAAGCTCTTGTGATAGACAAATGTTGGCATAGAAAGTAATTGGCACTCCTGATTATCTCTTAAATATCTTGTGTTCCTGCTGCATGCTGAGAAAAGATAATGAAGAAGTCACATAATTGTTAAATAATCTTGATGAACTTTCAGCTGCATTTTTGAAAGAGGTGAGATTTGCCTAGAAGCCATTGAAAATAATTTCTCAAGTGGAAAATATTAATCAGAAATTTTAAAAAAAGTTGTAAGAATGCTGTCTGATAAATCAGAATATAATTATAAATGAGAGATTTGTTTCTAATAAAAACAGTCACTTTAGCAGCTATACAGAAAGATAAATTTGAATTTAGCATTGACTTACTGGAGTGTATCAGTTCAAGCAGCAGAAGTGTATGTGTAAGCAGAGAGATGAAGAGTTTTAATAAAGTAATTCTTATAATAATAGGCAAATTTTCTGTAATAAGTTTAAAGACAGAAAAAAGAACCTCCAAGCAAAAATAGAAAATTAATTTTAGAATCCAAAATCCATATTAAAGATGCCTGTTGGTAGAATTATCAAAAGTGACAATAAATTACAGTGATTTAAAATATGATTCCTTAATGTTTATTGATACTGTTTTATTAGATTAATATTATTTCCTTACTGGTATTTAAAATACTTCATTACATTATATGGAGCTTTTTGTTATCTTTAGAAAAATAATTCTGACTGGGCAAATTGAAAATCAGAATAATGGTTTCCATACTTATCAGAGTTGAGCTTTCATACTAGTCTTTAAAATCACAGATCATCTTTTTCTAGCTTCATTATGACACCCAAAATAATTAGGCTGCCATGTAACACACCTCTATGTTTTAATGAAATGAAGTGGAAAATAACAGATTAGGCTCATGTGACAAAAGAAGAAGCTCTTCTTTACCTTCTTTATCCTTCATCCTCTCTATTCTCATTCTGATGAGCAAAGCTTCAGAGATAAGAAATTAACCCATTCCAGATGCCTAATTAGCCCCTCAGTCCTTTCAGTCTTTGAGCTGCTTGGCAAGGCTATCAACAACAGAATCAGTTTTGAAGGTGATTTTTTCCTTAACAGTGATGTTAAGCTGATTATAATTCTAAAGACTGGATTGAACACACATATGTATTTTAAATAGACCATTGAACAGAGCTAGACAAAACTTTAAGATGGGTGGTTTATTGAATAAAATCTCTATGAAGGGAAAACTTCACCTTCCTCAATCATTCAGAATTTTTGGATAAGATTAAGAATAATTTAGAAGGACCTTATAAAAAATAAAAATGAAATGTAATAAAAAACCTCCTGAAGTATCAGAATATTTTTTTATATTTTCTAAACAGGAAAAAAATGGCTAATTTACACATTTGTTTAGATATTCATTAAAGAAATATGACTTTCAAAAGCGGAAAATAATGAATATGATATGCAGTTTTTGGGAGGAGTTTTTTGTTTTGGTTCGTCCGTTGGTTTTTTTTTTCAAGTTATTAGGTTTTGCTAGAAACAAAAAGTCTTTTGAGTCCACCTAATAATTCTGTTTGATCAGTCACTGATCTGCAATAAGCCAAACTACAGAATTATTTGTCCAACTTTGCTGGAAAAATCCTGTAATCCCAGAGCCAAAAGGCAGTCTATTGCATTCTGCATCAAGTATGCAGGTCTGGTCCCACTTTTGGGCTTCTAAACTTGCCAGGAGATTGCAAAA
Organism: Pachyramphus minor; assembly: GCA_013397135.1. Classification (NCBI taxonomy): domain Eukaryota; kingdom Metazoa; phylum Chordata; class Aves; order Passeriformes; family Tyrannidae; genus Pachyramphus; species Pachyramphus minor. The sequence goes on from VYXB01001667.1 coordinate 166,318, forward strand.
GTGAGAGTTTTATCAATGCAGCATCAGAATACAGCTGGTGCAGTTAATGCAAGATCTCTTTCTCACCCAATGCATTTAGAAGGAATGGATAGGATTTTTCTCTGATGTTTTTTTCATCTTCCCTTTCCAAAAGCCAGACCAAGGTAACCACTGCCTCTCATTTCTATTTTTAAATTCTTTCCTGTAATGGTAAAAGGAGGATTCACACAATATGCTGCAACATGCAGTAAGTAGTGGTGCTCAGGAAGGGTGATGCTGTCTCAGCTCAAAGGTCTGTATTACAGTATTGATTCAATTGCACAAGGTTAACACTGAGCCAGCCCTTCTATTCTGTACTCATTTTTCAGATCTTTAACTGTACCAGAATTTGTGTCTCAGCTGAAACCTATCACTACGACTTATGGTGTAGAAATTGCCTACATTAACTATCATGTCCCTTGCTTCTGAAGGAGAGTTTGTAAAGAGCTTTTTGAATGCAATGGATTCGCCAAAACACAATGATCTGCGCTGAAGTCAGGACCAAATTTTCAAGATGTACTAATGACTCAAACAGTCTGTTTTTGAATCATCAGTTTAAAACAAATTTAAAGGATTTTGTTTCAGAAAATGATCTTTTCAAATTGGGCAATTTGAATCTTTAGTATGCTAAAAGCTTGATCAGAATCCATGGTTTGGGCCACTCTGGTAACATTATATTGGTGACATGAAGTGATTTATTGTTCTTCAATTGCAATAAAAATTAAATTGCAATAAAAATCCAAATATTTTTCTTTCAATTTTTAACATATTTTTTCCCTTAAAGATCTAACCAACCATGAGTTTTAAGAATGTTTTCTGATAGGTTAAATTATCACCCAGTATTAAGTTTCTAGAAGGCAAATATTGAACATTTTTGAAACCTTTTAGATCACCAGTATAGTCTTTCTTGAGCATCTGATACATAATACATCTTTTCACAACACTTCAAGGAATGGGGAGTTAAATTCACTCTTGTTTTACAGCTGGAAAACTGATTTATCTGAGGCAAAATAGGAACTCTGAAGCAGAGTTTTGCACTACATTTGTCTCTCTGATTTCCATGTCAGCCTAAAGACTGGGATAGTCATTGCTTCCCTATTTTGTCTGTATAGTACTGGGAAGAGGATGACATTGTTTCATTATTTCAAGTTACCAGACATGCAGGTTGAATACCAAGTGTTTGATAGTTTGAATGTAGTAGATTTCTTTCCCTTCAGCAGCTGTTTCTTTTATTCTAGAAAAGTAGTATAGTGATGGTAGAGAGATGCAGGAGGCAAACTATTTGCCTTTGCTCTTGACAAACTGAGTTAGGTTAAATGGCAGGTTTTATTTTCCTCACTGTAAAATGGTTATTAGCCAAAATACAAGTGTGTTGAAACTCAGAGTGCAATTTAACTTAACTTCCACTCAAAGCAAGCATTTTTAGGCTCATGCTTGAAATACTTTGTTACATTGACCATTTACCATCAGATCTGTCATTCACTACAATGAACTATTTATATAGTACTATATATGAACCTTAAATTTTCATGTTTCTAACTAATTCATTTAGTATAAATTAATTTTTAACACCAAAATGAATGTATAAAAATTCAATTCTTGCAGAAGCATTTACACTGGCTTCAGAAAAAGAATCAGAGATGAAATATTTGGGCACTATGTAAAAACCATTTTGCCTGATAAAAATCACTAGTTGTCAAACTAGTATGTTTCACTAAGCTTTACAGCTTTCACTTAAGTATAAAATTTTGTATAGTTGTTTTCAAAAACTATGAAAAAGATTCTGTCTAGTTTGATTTGATACAATTCTAACTGGATACTTAGAATGTTTTGTTTTGGGGGAAGATATGACTATCACCAATAACAATTATTTTGGAAAAATTTAATTCTCCTTCATTACTTAAAAATATGCAATTAAAGTGCTACAATTATCTGAATTATCACAGAATCAGCAGAAACCATTAAGCGTTACGTTTTCTTTTTCCCTGATCTCTTTTTCAATTGCACCTCAATTAAAAAATTATGTGGCTTTAAAGGATACTGTCACTCTCCTCATTTTTTATTTGCATCAGTGTTCCTACCAGCAAAAATATGAACTGTGTTAAAAGAGAACATCATTAAAAAGTTGACCTACCTCCTACTGATCATGTCTCCTTTTTATTGTAATACATTGTGCTAGAATATATTACTAAGGCAGGAGCAGTCAGAACAGCTGGATGAGATTGACTTGCAGGAGGAAATGTGGGGGTTCATTATGAGGAGTAACCTACCAGTAAGGATGAACCCACTGCCGAGGAGGCTGTGTAATCTCCACTTCTAAAATGTCACGAACCTGGCTGGTCCTATCCTCAAGCAGAGGAATAGTGTTGATGACATTTTCTGACCTCTTCCAACACTGTTTTTCCAATAATCCTATGATTTCATGACATATAAATCTGTAAAACTTTGACTGTAAAAAATTACTGCCCTTTTAGGTTATTTAAGATGAACAAAGACACTCTGGAGTGAACATCCACATGCCTCTAGTCCAAGAATTAAATTTTTGTTTTCCAAAACTGTACTCATTACATGGGCAGGCAACTGGTGTGGTTTGAAAAAGGCTTTTCCCAACCACTACCCCAGCTAACTCAAAAGAGAAGCAGCAGTTTAGACAGGGAAGGGGAAAGATTATTTCTGTAATTTCAAAAGAACTTTAGCTTGTTCTTCTGATTTTCCAGATTTGATATTAAGAAAAGAGGAATCAGGTGTCACAATAACCTCTTTCTTCTAGCACATTGGCTAGTATTTTGGACAAGTGAGACATTACATCTAACTATTCCCTTGGTCTGCTCTCTCTATACACATACCTCTGTTGTCTCTTACGTTCTAATTATTACATTGTTATCTCCTCTGGCACAATAATATATTCTTTTTATAAATATGAAGTATCTGATATAATATTTGATTGCTTTTATGGATTCATAGCTAGATTTCCTGGATGTTACAAAGAACACCAACAATAAGATACAAGGAAGACTAGTTCCTCAGTAATGTAGTTGATAAATGAAGCTAAAATGTGAAGTTTTCACATTTTAACTTTCCTAATTTCTGCCTAATTTTCATATTTAGTACTTTCTTTGATCATTGCATTACACATATTTTTAATCTTTTTATAGATAAGATGATCTTAACATACTCTTTACTTACCCCTGTAAGAGTGTTAGCATATCATGGTAAAATTATGGAGTGGCTTGTGACAACAATTGGTGTGGACAGACAAACACAAAGAACTTCAAAGGCTCTAGTGCATGCCTTACTCTACATACTCCCATGTAGCAACTAAAATCAATACAGCCCTAACTAAGCAAAATTTGAACACCTAAACTATGAAAAAAAAAATCCAAATAAATTACTGTTTTGCAAGCATCCTAACATCATTGAATCTGTGGGAAATCAGATTTCTTATAAGATTTCTTATATATGTGTACATACCTTATATATATACGATTTCTGATCAATCAGTAAATTTTTTAGAACTGTCACAATATTCTGTAAGCCAGTAATAGCATTTCACCAGTAGCAGCAGTAAAAGTAAAGCTGGGAACACAAACAACAACACAAATTACCTGGCAATGCAAGATTCAGATCTGTGTGGTGTACCTGCCTTCCACTGTGTGATGCTAAAGTTCTTGGAGAAGAATTTTTGATGAAAACCCCAATTGCAGTATTTGCAGTATGCTGCAGACCAGGTGATGGCCTCTGCCACACCACTTAATAAAAACAATTCTCCTGTGTTTTTGTGCAAAATGTCAGATTCTTCTGTGTTCTTCAAGTTTGTTGTCTCTGGTAAATTATTTTACCAATCAGAATACCAAAGACCCTGAATAAAGCAATATGTTATTTTAATGGTTTCTGCACCACATTAATGATAGCTCTTCAGCTGCATAAAGAGGTTGTTCTGTGCCAGTGTTCTAGTTTATTACATTTGTCATTTTATTACCACAATAAATCACAAGGCTTCAAATTTTCTTTTTCTTTTTCAGATGCTCTATGTACAATTCACCCCAGAATAAATAGTTTCCAGTGTACATTTCTGCAGTGCTGAAATTAAAGCCTTCATTGTTTGTTGCATGTAGGTTGATTTCTGAGAGTACTAGCCATGAGAGTAGACTCTAGATGAAAGACTTGAATAGTTTCAAGTCATGTGGCTGTGTTGCATCTCATGCTTAAAAATAAGCTGAATGCTTTGAAGCTAACATTTTGTCCCTGAAATCTCACTGACACAGCTTCTCTCAAATTTTCATGGTTTCCATGCCGTTAGAGGGAAAAACAAAATTGAAAAAGAGAAAGTAATTTCTCTCACCCCAGAGCATACACTCATGATCATAGGTCACTTAGCAGCTAAAATCAATACAGCCCTAACTAAGCAAAATTTGAACACCTAAACTATGAAAAAAAAAATCCAAATAAATTACTGTTTTGCAAGCATCCTAACATCATTGAATCTGTGGGAAATCAGGAACCTCTTTGTGCTTAAAAATCAATGATATGGCACTTCAACATAGCATAGAATCATCTTGAAAGAAATGTCAGTTATATGAAAAGAAAGTTATTGACTATTTCTACCATTCAAGTGAAAATATCCTAAAAAAATTCTTGTGGTGGAGTGTGCAACAGTATATATTGCCATGATAAAAGACAGCAGACTGATCTCAAGTGGCCCTAAGAGTGAAAGGTGAAAAAATGGGTAATTTTATTTTGCTTCCTTGGCTTTTTCAGTAAAGCTAGAAAAGTCTGTCTCTTCAGGAATGTTGAACAAAGTCTGTCTCTTCTGGAATGATGAGAAACAAGCTAAACAACAAGATGACCCTGTATGAACACTCTTTTCATCTCCTTAGTGCTACAATGAAAGACATCCTTTAACAGGATGGAATCTTTCTGTCAATACCCAGGACCTGACTCAAAGTGTAACAAACACTTCTCTGAAGTCTAAGTAGATATAAGGCTATACTACACTCCTAGAAAAAGAAACTACTATCTTTCATAATTAAGTGGATCATTTTGGTACTGATTTAAAAAAAAAACAAATTAATATCAATGGAAAAATAGCTCTTCCAAAACAGTGAAAATTTTTCTATGGGGAATGATGTTCCCTACATGCCCTAGACATCACTAGATTCAGGTAGTTTAAATCCTGTGATTTGATAAAGTAACAACATCAAAAATAAAATTTACAAAAGGAAAATAGATTAAAAAAAACTTGTTAAAAACCCATCCACACAAAACCCATTCACACTCTTTTAGAAAACTCATAAATAAAGTATGGAAACTCATAAATAAAGCCTTACAATAAGAAGTTGGCAGAGTTGAAATTATACATCTTATATAGCTGTTAGCACTAGCATCTAAAACTCTCTTAGAAATGTATGTACAACTTGAGTTGATGTTAATATTATTTTTTCCTGTAGCTACTGGTCAATCCAGTAACTGTTTAGTTTAGCCATAAACTAGATCCGGTAACTGTGTTTCACTGATCGTAACTTTGAAAAGCATATCTTGCACTGCATCTCAGAAAGTATTACTGTAGATTAAAATAAACCTTATAATTGAATCATTCCCTTGGAAATTTGTACCTTTGTACCTACCATTCTCTTTGAATTGCTCTATATTTATTCACACATCTCTGCTCATTAATGCATCATGAAAACAATAGAAATTTGCCCTTTATTAGCATGAAACATGAACAATGTTGAATCTCTAGTTTCTTTTGTTGCCTTTTGATTTTCCTCTGTTTTATTACTATTTCAGTATTTTTTCATGGCAAAGAAATATAATAAAATCTCATTAAAGCGCTGCTTATGACTTGTTTTCATCATCACCAGGTTTGTTAATGATATGTGAGGAAGAGAAACTAAACCTCCTCTATGTTACATTGTGACTCCAAATACTATAATGAAACCCCAAGATTAACCCCGATCATGTCTCTATTACTGCACTTACACTTTTAATTAAAGACAGTTAATTCTGTTCACAAGTCCTTGAGACTTAAAGAGGAGACTGTGCTCAGAAGTTTGTTTTTCCCCATCAAATGCGTGTCTGAAAATAGCTAAGCATTTTGCAGCTGCTAAAACAATTAATTCCTAGATTAATCTCCATTTATTTTGAGCACTGCATTTCTTGCTGTGTGTTCATAGTCAGACAGTTAACTGAATATCTCAATTTCCCTATTTGCAAAATAAGTCTGATGTAACCTGACTGATGGGGGTCTCTCAAGGGTACTACAGTGGTCCCAAATTACAAGGCACGGTAGAAGACCTACAGATCTGTGCTTTGAGAGAGACCAAAATCATGATTTCTCTTGGCTTAAAAGCAATTCCATGAATCAAAGTGCTTTGTGCAATCCTGAAATGAAAAATGTTACATAAAAAAGTTATTATTATGAGGTTTTGTCTCAAAGCTATTAAGAGCTCATATTTCTTTTGAATAGATGTGGTTATGAGATTTTACCTGTAATGCCTTGCACTCTGTTGAGCATAATATTTGTTGGTTGGAATTGGCATAGCTTCTTCATAAACCAAAATGACCTCCAGAAGGATTATTTGGTCAGTGATAAATTTGAAAGATCTCTGCAGTGACACAAGTAGACTCATATATACCACACTGGGACTGCAGCAACATATACTGACATTTTCCATAGAAAACAAGATAGAATAGAGGCATGTAATAAATGGACCTTTACCAATACTTCTGAAGTATTATTTCAAGTACCAGTCATAAATCATATTCATTTTTATATTACTGAATTTGTCTATAGGCTCCAAAACCATGGAACTTCACAAGGACTCCACATTCCAGAGATGTTTGCCAGTGTATAGACCCAGATGCAAATTAATATCACACTAATATTAAGCTCACATTGATTTTGACCTGTTATTTTAGTCCCATTAATTTTGGCCAGAAAGTTTATTGGAACAGACTCGTTTTGCTTAGATGAAACAACAGTGTTCGCATTTTCCTCCTGGGCCAATTGATATATGAGATCTCTGAAGTGTTGCTGAGCAAAGTAAAGGAATATTTTCTAAGATGCTATAAAACTGTCAGTTCTGGCTGAGATGTTTCTGACAGTCTCGGTACTGATTGTTACCCTTTCACATACCATCACTCTATTCTGCATAATATTACTTGTTTTAATTAGCTCACTCTCCAAACAGCATTGCCAATAAAGGAGGTCTAAATAGTACATTCTTTGCTTTTTAATGCAACACCTTCACATACATCAATACTTCACCTAGAAAATTTCTGTAAACCTTTATGAGATTTACAGTGGTTAACTTAGTAGCTGCAGTTTTGAATTTCAGAGGAAAAAAATAATCCCATGCACTGGCTCTGAAGAATTGTTGTGAGGCTCCCAGGTGCCAGAGCATGAGCTGAGGTCCAGGCACCCATGGGGTAGGAAGTCCTTGCTGTGCCATCACACCAGCCTCCCAGCACAATTGCTGCAGGGCCACAGGCTTGTGACTTGCACTATTAGCTCTCTTCTATCAAGTTAAACATAAATCCTCAGTTTTTTTAGAAAGTGAAAATGCAAGCGTGTAATGGTACACATTTTTCCTCTACCAACTAAGTGCCAATCTGGCCCTTCTGCAAAAGGATTTCACAGCAAGAAGGAGGTATGTTCATGAAAGCAAGCCATGTATTCATATTACAACTTTCTTGCTCTAAATATTCTTCATGCCAAAAGAGCTGTTTCTACATGCATTGCTTGCAAACATTAGTTCAAATATAATAAGAGACACTGCAGGTATGTTAATATCTTAGCATAGCAGAGTGAGGGAAAAGCTCTGAGTCAAGGGATGCAGGAAGTGCTGCCCCATTCTCCAGGTGCTGCCTTACTATTAAACGAAAAAACAGCGTGCTCCAGCACTAACCAGTTGGGAAAAAACTTCTGGAAGTAGAATGAGGAATCTGGAAGTTCTGCAGAAAGAGGATGTTTCTTGCTTTTGTGAGGTCAAAAATAAACAAATCTATCACTTGCTGATGTCATCCTGGGCTAACAGAAATCAGGGACAAGGTTCCTGTAAAAATACCTCTGGACTTGGCACTGGCCCCTTATTCCTGTGCAATAGCCTCCGTCTCATGCAAAACTTTTTCAGTCTGTTCAGACCATCAGACAGCATCAGCTACAAAGAAATGGTACTAATTAAAAGCATGTCCTAGAGCAGTAATTTATGTGGAAATGTTCCCTTTTATGGGGAGCTCCAGGTTGGGTGATGTGGTGCCAGTGCAGCCCATTCCAGGGAGGCAGTGGGCAGCAGCAGACTGTGGGCAATGTGCAGTACCAACCACTACCTCAATGGGAAATGGGAGCCCGAAAGCTCTTGCCAGCCTGGGACTCCCTATGCCAAACCATCCTCCAGAGTTAGTGTCTCTGCAGCAGCATAGTTAGATCATCTAAAAATGGTGGAATGGAAATTATGTGCCTCAAACCAGTAATGCCACAATGACTGTAACCAGAAGATTTTTAAAGCATTTCTGTACGAGGTACCAATGTTATTCATGCCAAGCTAGACCACTGTAACCTATAAGCTGTAAACCTGTTTGACCCTTCATGCGCTACTGCCTCTGCTGTAAGCTAGGTTTTCTGAGGACTGAATTTAAATACAAGATAGGGTAGCAGCTGAGACTGAATTTGACTAATGTTTTGTTATGCGAAAGAATTCCATAATTGATCTCTTAGGGGATAGGGAAAGTGGGGGATTACCTATTTCTGAGGCAATACAGGCTGTATTGAGGTCCTAGAGATTTGTCTCTGCCGTAGTTTTGTTTTGCTACCTTTTTATAAGGTGATGTGAAGCTTTTGAATATTAGTCCATGCATAATGATCTCCTCAGTGGCATTGTCTCTCCTGGGTTACAAAGGTAATGCTGGCATTGCCGTAGGGTTTTCTGCAGGCTGTTCACTTTTCCAGTCCTTGAGTATACTTTGTATTTTAGTCACCTTTGCTCCTCCGTTCCTCCAGGAGTTTTAAAAAATATCTCATAATGAAGTTTTATACAGATTCAGCATCAGGTTTGTAAGTAACAAGCACCTGCCTTTGGGAAAGAAAGTAGAACCTGTCAGTACCATATTTTTTTTTTTCAAATGTTAGAACTAGTGGCTGCTTGCTGCAGAATTTAGTATTTAAGAGTTCTGTTGGAAAAACACTTCATTTTCCTATATCCCTCACATCCATTCATGCAGGTACACTAAGATATTTTTTGAAAATGAAGGATTAAATAAGCCAAACATATTTGTAATACATTAAAAATACTATACTAAAACTGAGCAAAAGGATCATCTGAGACAAAGATATTAGGAAACCTTCTACATTACTAAAGCCCCCCTCTTTTTCATTCAAATGGTAAAACAAGACTTTGTTGTGTTGCAGGATCAGCAGCATAAAGGGAGATGTAGATCATACACAGTGGTCACCTTTTGGCTGTAAAAGTGACTTTAGAAAAAAAGTTGTTTTAAGTCAGCCTGCTGCTCACTGTTCATTAACAATAAGGAATGCTGATATTCCTATTCCAGTTGTCCCTTTGTATCTCAGTTCCTTTTATACCACCAGCTGCTTCTTTCTTTTCCTCCCCCATAATTTTCTGTAGAATTTCTGGTGCACCTACTGTTCTAGCATAGTGAGCAAAATTCTTTTCTTTTTTCTCCACAATACTGCACTGTCTGTAATCCAGACTGAGCAAGAAAATGGTTACTGGGGAAAGAGGATGAAAGTGTGGTGCTGGTGAGACGCCCTAAGTGCAGACCCTTTCCAGAGGGACATCTGAGATTCTTTTAATGAAGCATGACATCATTCTCCCTCTTCTCCCTGTCCTTATATTTCCACCAATACACTCTTTAGATTTACAGTTTCGTTCACAAAATATTTCCTTTCTTATGGTCAATGCTTCTTGAAAGTTTGTGTTCCATTATTTTCTTCTCAGCAGTGCAGTGAGAGATTTCCTTAGATGTGGTCTTTTAGCACCACCTGTACACACACTTTGGAGTGTCCTATCTCCAGGTTTACATTTCTTACCATTTCAATTATTTTCTGGTCATAGGTAGTGTGCATGCTCCCTGGCCATTTTCTGTTTCTGAGAAGTAAGCAAACATATTTTTCAATTCCAGCTGAACTCCATTATGAGAAAAAAAATCTTATTAGAAAATGAAAGCTTGAACTACACAAGAGAAAGGGGAAAACACACAGGAAAAATGTGGAAAAAATTACAAAATAAAGAGGTGAGAATAAGCATGAAATGGAAAGGTAGAAAACCTCCAATGAATTCTGATTTTTAATGTAATAAGAATGTAGGCCTGATTTACAAGGACACATCCTATCCAAATGTTAGACCCTCTGCACTTGAAGACAGGAAGCTTGTGGAAAAAAACATTTCTAGATGATTATCTGCTACATGACAAACACTGTTTCAATTAGGCTATAAAATAATTTTTCATGTACTTCTGCTATTTTCACAGTGTACCAAGTTCAAAATAGTGGTGGTTGGGCCATTGGTGAAGACTGAAACTTTGTGAGGAAGAAATGTTCAGAGTGCACTGTATGGCATCATACATTTCCTTAATGATTGTTAAAAGAAAAAGAAAAATGTCTCGTTAGATGAATGAGCAGGTCATGAAGTGTAAAGTCTCTGTCTTTTCCACATTGCCATGGCTTGATTACTGTCCAGCTACCAGCTAGAGATAATTTAATATTGAAATGAGGCTGTTTGTACTTTCTGAATACACTGTTTGAACACCCTGTTGGTATTGTGAAGTGGCAGCCAGCTACTGGTGAGGTTGAGAAACCCTGCTGTTCCTGGAGTCTGCAAGGCAAGGAAATTCGGGGAAAGATTAGAACAACAGTGGTTGAAACAGAATAGTCCCCTTGCTACCCTTCAACAGTGTGGACTTGTTGCCAGTACAAGGTAAGTTTTGCCATGACATGCTGACTGGAGCTGGGGCAAAGCAGTGGAGGAGATAAAGCCTCAGCATTGGTTTGAAACAAGGATTATTATCAACTCAAGTGTAAGATTATGACTCAAAAAAATCTGAGCTGTATTCTAAAACTTAACGGTTATAAGGCTAAAATGATATCAAAGAGGAAATATCCCAGCCTTATAAAACCTAGGAAACAAAGAACTCATGTGAAAGGGGAAAACCTACTTGTATCCAGATTGGAGTTTTCAAAGTAAAGTAACTATTTTTAAAATTCAGGGATGACATAATACATTCATATATCTCTATGGAACATGCATCTTAAACAAGGACTTTTCTGTATCAGTTAAGTACCCTAAGGGTTAGCCAGGAGAGTCAAACACACAGTAGTAACACACAGTACTAACATCTTTAGTACTAACTTCATGATGGTTTATAACTCTGATGGAGGAATTCCCTTCCAAACTTTGACTTTTTTCTCGCTGACCTCTTTAAAGGAGGCTGGGATCCTTTTTGCCCTTTTTTCCCATCCAAGAAGTATCTGCCAGCTATTTGTGGTATTCAAAGTTTAGTGATTAGGAAGAGGGAAGTTATAGCAAATTATTAAGGAGAATCCATCAAAAGTTAGTATAGCCACAGGGTGTGTATACAGTGCATTATTCTGCACTTCCCAGTGCTTTATTTCTGTGAAGCAGTAAAACATCTCCACCTAAAAAAATCAGTCTTCCTTGGAGCAGAAAATTATTTTATTACAACATGGCAGCCTCTCTTTGCGCTGTGCCAGTATGAAGAGTTCTGGTTTCACAATACTAATCAACCCTCTGAAATTGATACTACATGAAGCAAACTGCTTGGATTTTCTCGGTTTTCCTTTCATTCCAACACCTTACTGTGTGTTTTTTCTTGTCAGACATGTGTACCCTAGTTTCTTTATGTTTTAAACTACTTACATTTCTATAGACAGGGAATTTTTATGTACCTTGAAATTTATCATCTGACAAACCCAATGCATTTTCATTTCCTTCACTTCTGGAAAATCTAATGTCACTGATTGTCACGTAGGGATCCCTGGATCAGCTGTTAATCAATATGTTATGCTAACTCTTATAGTTTACAAGCTGATTTAATAAGGTGTATTAATCTAAGAGATATTCAAAATAATTTTGAGCAGTTGTCACTGTTGTGACAACAGTGAGAAAAAGGACAGTAGAGGCAATGTGCTGCTTTGCCAAATGCAAAAGAAAAGTCCTAAAGCCCAAATTATTTTTTTTTTTACTTGAAAGATTCTGTCTTTGTTTCCAAAAACATAAAAGTGAAGTCAGAGTAACTTTTCAGATTCTGTCACACAAGTGAAGTCCTAGAGATTTCGCCTAAATGAAAGCAGACAGTCTTACAATCACCAATCTTCAAGAGACAGGTCATTTACTTAAACAGCAAATGTCAGGAGGCTTCATCTTAAAATCACAAAGTTGGCAGTGCAGAAAGGCATGTTCCCTGCAAATCAAACCTATAGCGTTCTGGCACATTTGGGTTCAATGGTCCTTATTTTTAGCACAAATCCATCTCAAGAAATAGCTTTAAGTGTATTGGACTAAAAGTGACACATCAAAAGGATAAGAGTGGTATGCAGGCCCATGGTAAACCTAGAAACCTCACTTGCCATCAGCAACATGGAACAGCTGTGCTGTTGGGGGTCATCACTGCAGCTCCTTGTGTGGGGCAGTGGTGGAAGTGACGGGGTGTCTGATCAGTACCCGGAAATTTGGATAGTGCTAAAGAAGCAGTTATTATATATTTTCACAAAACTTTAAAATTGTTGAAGGACTTTCTAAACACTCTAACTGTCTGAGAGTGGAAATTCCCCAAAAGTGAGTTGAAGGTAGGCAGTAATGATCACGTAATTAATAACCTTGAGCTTGACTGGGAGAATGTCAATGAGCTTTGCGTTTGAAAGGAGCAGGAAATATTAGTAATGGTAAATCCTGTAAAAAGTTCTCATCAGATATTAGATTTCCCTAAATCAAAGTGTGTAAAAAATGACTACTATATTACTTCAGTTACAGTAGCCATTCTAGTTTGACAAGTGCATAAAACACAATAAAAGGCTATAGTCATTTGTAAATGACTTTTGAATTTGTAAATTCAAGTCCCTTGAATGCGATTTATAGTAATGCACACCATGAGGAAATAAGAAATAAATCTTTAAAGAAGGGAAATCTATTTTTCCTTGAGAGAAAAATGAGCTTATTAAATGACATCCAATACTTCCGCAAAAACCTCTACTTTTTCACGTTCTTATAGAATTCAGCAGATTCCCTTCTATTACACCTTCCAAATTTTCATAGTACAGGGCAACAATAAACAACAGCAGTTTATGCTTCCATTGCACATTGTCATCTGTTGCAACTTGTCCATGATCTGCATTAATTAAAATGCCAGAGCTTTACCATGAGGTAAGTAAGCACTATGGTCTGGATTCAAAGAAAACTCACTAAATGCCAAAGCAAAAGCTCCTACTGGTTTACATTATTATGGCTTTTTTATATCTGTGCCATAGGCACAATCTGATCTGTAAATCTCAGGCCTGGTAAATATGGAATTAGGCATAGTAACTTTTTTTTTTTTTGTACCTTGAAAAAAATGTATTCTCACTGATTTTTAAAATTTATTTATTTATTTTAAAGCAGGATATAATGATACTAGCTAGTCATTTTGCTGTGATGACTACACCTTGGAGAATCATAACAAGTCACCCTTTCCCCCTGGAGTACATCTTGTTATCTGCAGAAATGAACCAATGAGTTCCTATTGGTGAAAGGAGTTACCCAGCTGACTTACTGTCCCATTAGCATATAAACCTGTTACTGCTCCCACAACATGAAGATAAAATAATAATCATTTGGATATTTTTCACATTTCACTTGTTAGAATTCTGCTGGATATGCTGCTGAGATCACTTTGCTCCAGATAAATGAACAAGGGTATGATTAATACCTCTAGTTTGATAACAACATACGTTGTTATTTTTTTTTTAATTATTGTTTGGTCAGATTACTTGTTTAGTTTCTTTCCAGAACTATTTAAGATGCTAGATTCCCTTGTAACAGTAGTATATGAAACAAATAAATACACAGAATTTGGAAGACACAGCACCAATACATTCACTTGCATGTAGCAGAGATGGGAGATTTCGTGGAGCATAAATCTTTTGCAAACGTTGTTTCTCCTTAAAGTAGTGGAAAGACCTCTTCTCTGGACAGTGGATTAGAAAAATATAACCACTGTTTCTTCACTTGCTTTATTAGTTAGTCTGAAACGCCATCCACCCTAAAGCACACTTATATGATTATATGCAGTAAGATAATAAGCAACATGAGACTTTATGCTACTATTTGATAAATACCCTTTTCTCTACACTAGCTGCTGGCACCAAGGTGTCCAGATGCCCTGGTGATCAAGACTCTTCATAAAGCTTACACTGGTTATTTCACTGTTGATTGCGAATCATTTCTGTTTTTTCAAAGCTTTGTTATAGTATGATCAAGATATGCATTATAGCAAATCCTGAAAGCAACAGTAAGAGAGCCTAACACATCAGAGATCAGATGGAGTGCTGGCCTGCTGTTTCTAGCCATAAGGTGACTTGCTTCCTATTGTACATTATTCCCAGGATACTGGTGAAAGGAATTAAATCTAGAGATAATTTTGGTCTGAGTCCATCAAAATCCCACCCTAATTTAGGGTGGGTGTTTGGTCAAGAAATACCTATCCCCACCCTACTTTATTTAGAAAATTTTGTAGTTTTACATACTGTGAAGGCTTTTGGAGCTCTGTGGGAAAAAAAACCTGAAATAAAAAGTTAAAAATTAAATAGGTGATCATCAGCAGCAGCAACCCCCAAACCAAACTGCTAACCAAGTTTTTTTTTGAAAGTTAGGGTCTGAGGCAGACATAAACTGCCCTAGAATTTTTATTTCATAATACAGTTCACAGGTTTTATTTTCTTTGTGTTTGTGTGCAACACAATATTGTTGCTGGAATTCTAAACCTGTCAAATCTAAAAGCAAGGATTACTTTGAAGTGATGAGTGCCCAGTGACAGTACTCTATTAACACTCGTGGATCCTTATTCCTCTTATTGTCTGACTTTAAGAGCTATCATCATTTCATACAGAGGTTTGTATTAAAGTACACCAGTATTCTCAGCTCTCAAAAGGACAAATGAATTTCTTAAAAACTGGCGAAAACACACCATTTTCTATGTGAACATATTGTGGGTGTCTCCTCTCCCTCCTTTCTTGACACATCTGCTTCCCTTTAAGTGGGTTTCACTGGCCAGAGTGGTTTGCTCACTGAGCTGAGCAGCACTCTCTGCCAGCCAGAGATGACTCATTGTGTGCCCTGAACGAGCCCCAGCTCGACATCTCCATGCAGATGTCCCAGTGAGTGAACACTGGCATTCTGCACTCTTTGAAGCCTGCAAATTTGATGCCCAAGCTAAAAAAGCACTCATAATCATGCTTATCATCAAGTGCATACATACTGAATTTTCCTAATTAGAGGATGAAAGGGTAAAAATCAGCTAGTGACCTTTCTAGTCTTCTGAGGGCATTATTACAGTAAATGCTACTGTCTAAACCTAGAAATGTATTTCTATTTAAAATTCATATTGTTTCTCTGACCCCTCCAAACCTGCTTTCCAGATAAAATGAAAAACCATATAAACTATTTTTACCTAATTTCCCTGGAATTTAAGGGTTAGATTTGACATTACCTAGAGAAGGGATTTGAAGCTCTCTCCAATTCTGAATAAGAAGATTTAAGTCATTGCTGCCAAGGCAGATTATTGCTCATATCCTTTTATGAACAGGCAGAGCATGAAAAGACATTTCTATACAGCAAATCCACGTAATAAACTATTCTTTTTGACAACTCATACTGCTTCAGTTGCTTGGATTACTGGCTTGTGTGACCTCAGCCACACACACATACGACAGAGCCCAAAATAGAACCAGAAGATGAGTCATGATGTTCAGGAAGGATTTCAAAACAAATGGACCTATTTACTCTTGCAGCTGTCTCCTGAAGCTAGTACTATTTTACAATGGTGTTATTGATTTGCTCTCATTATCTGCATCCGAGAAGTTAATTTGTTTTTATTTTGGATTGGGGGAAAATTTGCATTAGGTAATTAAACCAACAGTTTAGTTCTTCCGAGAAAACATTTCAGGAATAAATATGACACACACATTCTGGAGGATCTAAAATAGTAACATCATAATTAAGACATCCTCAGCATTGTAGGGATTTTACTCCTTCCTTGCCAAATGTCATACAATTGTACAGCAATTTATTTCAGCGTTGGGTAAGATATGAAATGAAGTGGGTTTTTTTCACTGTACAAGGGATGTTCCATGCTTTCACCAAATCTGCTATGTGATATTCATGTTAACAGGTTATATTCATTGTTTATATCTACTTAATATTGTGACAATGTTGCATGACTAAAAAGAAAAGGTCCAGTCACAAAGTGTGACTACGAAGTTTGTCTAGAAGTACTTTTCAGGTAGACACAGATCTATTTTAGCACAAGTCCCAATGCCTTCCAAAACATAAAAAAAAAAGTTAGCAAAACTCTCAATTTAGCCTTTTGACCTAACACTATTTTTCTTTGACTAACAACGATATTGCACTTCTTTTAAATAGAATTCTTGTTCTGAAGTGGTTGTCACATTTGACTGCTAAACACATAAAGTTTCAGCAAGCCTAATTATCTCCTTGATGTGATACGACTTTAACACAAAAGCAAGAAGATGCTTTATTTTTTTTTTAATTATTGTTTTAAAAAGTTCACCCCTAAATGCTTAAGGCAAGTGCTCTTGGCATGATAAAATGTACATTAACTTCAGTGGAATCTGGATCAGACCCTGAAAGCAAAATATAATTACTATATAAATCCCGGGACCTTGTATCCTTCCAGTGCAGCTAACTTAAATGGCAAAATCTCTGCAAGAAGATTATAGATCTAATTATTTACTATGGACTTATATTTGCATTGCCCCATATGAAAGACTCACCATTTATATGATGGAAAGTGAGAGGCAAATAAACCTCTAGCTGATAAAGTAGTAAGAGTTAACACTTATAGCTGAAATTATGTTTATCCCATGTGACTCTTGTTGAAAATCAGTAGGTTGAAATGAAAGTAGAACATAAATGATTGCTTTGCTTCAATAATGAAAAGAAATAATGAAGGAGGGCTTATACCGATGCTGCTTGTACCATGGACTTATGTCCCCAGGAATTAATTACTTATTTGCTCACAAAATAAGACAGGAGCAAAGGGTCAAAATTTCATGGTAAGGCCTTCATTCGACAAGGTATTCATAAGATGAATTTACCTTTAAAATGTGACAATGCCGCTAAAGGTACTGGCAGGCTTCTGCTAAGTGTGCAATGTTATGTATAGCCAGCAGGCAGCAGAGGTGACTTCAGAAGGACTGTGATTCATTGAAATGAAACTAAGTTTTATTAATCATCTCTTACAGCTTAGGTTTATGGAATTTAGCATTTGCATTTGGATTAACACTGTTTAATTTTCTAAGAATATATTTATATTTCTGAATGATGCTGACCAATAACTAGGTTGATGCTTTCCTTGTTTGTAAAAAACTTCATCCTGACTCCCTTAGGGTATTTCAGACTCCAGACAGAGAGCATAAAAGTATGAAGACATAGTCAAAACAAGTCAATAAAGAAATACTGATATTAAATATACAAATACATATATCACTGATTTTAAAAAGAATAATGAAAAAACTCTTTTGTTTATATTTTCAAGATGCTATTGTGCCCTTTAATAAAAATCACTTAGTTCTACTATCAAACTAGGGACTCCTGCATTTTTTAAACAAACCCAAATATCACCAGTATAAAATGAAGATCAATAAAAACCTCACAAAAGCCTCATTTATATTTGTAGATGTAGTCATAAAAATCATCGTCTGGTTTTGGATTTTGTCAGGACAGATAAGGTTTTGATTTACCCAGTGAATTCATAGATGAGCTAGCAGAATACAGTGATTATTCTAAAAATAGGACTTACTCCGGCAAAGTCGGCTTTGATTCACTCAGCAGACTGTGCCTGTTACTAAGTAAACTTATTAACAGGTATAGTTTTGAACTCTTCTCTTTCTTACTTTGCCTCCAGAAATTTACACTGCTTATCTTTACAGGTACAGAATTAGGAAATTGCTTTTGCTTGTCGTTTATTTTTTTATAACAAACTAGGTGACTATGATGTTTTAAAGAATATTTTACTGCCTTATCTATGGCAGAAGTGCTTACCTTTCCCTTTCCTTTGAGTAAATTTCCATGGAAACTGAACATATTGTGTCCTTCTGCTGGCTGTATTTCTTATCTACCTGAGATAGCACTTTGATTAAATGTGTCTTCATAGCTTACTAATTAAAGCCATTATGAGACTTCTCCAAAGTCTCTGCTAAGCTTTTAAAAAATGTTTTAATTTGATTTTGATTTAATTTAATTTTGATTTTGAATTAAATTAACATTTGTGCAAGGAGAACAAGAAATAGTATTTTCTGATCTAGCTAGATGCTAGTACTGCTAAACCACTTCAGTGTAATTACAGAACTTCAACAATATGTGATGAACTGCCATCTATCATCAGTTCTTGATACGTGATCAGATATAAACTCTTCAGTATGCCATTAGTTCCCTACTTCACTGATTGTGTCTTTTTTTAGTGTCAACTGTTTCCACAACATAATTTTCCAATCCCCATTCCTTTGTCATTGTCCTCTAACTTGCAGGCATCAAGAAAAGACAGTAGGCAGTAATTCTTCCAAACCATTACAGGTTGTAGTATTTTCCCAGAAATGTCCCCTTTTAGAATGTACAGGTCCTGCTATGGAAGGAGTAACATATTCTGATGACTACAGAAAGCATTTCATTATGTATTCCCAGTCTAGGAAGGACAAAAATGATTTGGGAACAAGAGTTATGTTGTAGTATGAATTGACTTGTGAACATCTCAAGGTCTAAATTTCATGCTGCTGGTAGTTTTCTTTGTTGATGAAGACAACCCTCTTCCTCCAAAAAGGTAAATTGATTATATTCCCAAATAGTAGATTTCAAAGAAGTCTGTAACAGGTACCTCTACACAATACATTTCTTCTTTTTCATCCTAGTCCATCTCCTCATAGGCAGAACTTAAGTTGTAGATTTCAACGGAGAATTGGGGCAAGGGGCAGTGTGGGTATGAATGCTTGTGTGTGTGTGAGGATTGAGGATGCATAAGGATTGTCCTTATGCATGACTTCAGAATGAAACACAATAAAGCCTCTCTTACAAGTTCTAAGTGACAATTGACCAGGACTGACAGTAAGCCAAAAAAATGTATGTATGAGAAATTAGAAGGACAAAACTGTTAGAAGATATTTTTAGGACTAAGGCAATAGGAAATGAATAAAATCTCAAAGAGCAGAGTTTTCAACCATGGTCCTTTCCTTAGATCTTAAACCTGCAGTAAAAATCAGTCGGTTCCACTTTGGACACTGGTTATCAAAGCTAGTCACAGAATCATAGGATGGTGTGGGTTGGAACAGACCCTAAAGATCATCTAGTTCCAAAGAGAATGAGCTTCAAGATATAAAAGTCTGCATTAAAGGTCCTGGTGAGGGACTGGTATCTGCATTACTGCATGAGCTTTCACCACACACCTACAGTTCCACCACGCACCTACTGCCAGGGCAGTAGCAGTGCTGGCAGGAAGCCTGGAATCCCTTACACTATAGAACCAATTGGGAGTCACAAATGTTGGATTTTTCATGGAGAAGGCCGATGATGCCATCTTACTGACTATCCATCTTTTCATGCTACTCATTGCTAGCATCTGTGTGGATTTCAGACAGTCTTCACAGACATTTTATTACTGTGTAAATGATCTAGATCCCCATATGCTAGATGGTTCAGCAAACCCTCAGATATATGAATGAGAAATTCTGATCCTACAGGTCACTGTCCATCCTTGGAGATGATTGAGAGAGACTATGATAAGCAACAAAGGTCAATAAATGATGTATGAATGCTCCAAACCCAGATGTCCCCTCTGGGCACACATGGACAATCTTTCTAATTGTCAAGTAGCAGCAAGGGCAGGTGCTGCTACATGACCAGAGGGAACAGATATAGAGTAAGAGACCCAGAGTGTCTGAGTATAGACAGAAGATCTAGGATGGTAAACAAGGTCATCCAACAGTCCAGTCTTCATCCATCAATTGCACAGTGATAAGGCAGGTCTGAGGACAAACCAAGAAGTCATTAGTGAATCATGGTGTGGTGCTGGTTTTGACTAGGGTAGAGCTAATTTTCTTCATAGTGGTTATTATGAGGCTATGCTTTGGATTTGTGCTGGAAACAGCATTGATAATTCAAGGATGTTTTATTTACTACTGAACAGTACTTACAGAGTCAAGCCCTTTGCTGCTCCTCACACTTCCCTGTGATTGAGTAGACTGAAGGTGTACAAGAAGTTGGGAGGGGACACAGCCAAGACAGCTGACTCCAACTGACCAAAAGAATATTCCATGCCATGTGGTATCATGCTCATTGTATAAAACTGAGGGAAGAAGAAGGAGAGGGGAACATTTGGAGTGATGGCATTTGTCTTTCCAAGTAATCATTATATGTGATGGAGACCCACAGGAAGCAGGGAACTAATTACTTGTTTTGCCTTGCCTATTAAACTGTCTTTGTTTCAACCCACAAGTGTTCTCACTTTTACCCTTCTGGTTCTTTCCCCCACCCTACTGGTAGGGAAGTGAGCGAACATTTGCATTGTACTTAGTTGCCAGCTGAGAATAAACCACAACAGAGGATCAGAGCAAGGGAGATAAAAGAACATCCACAGAGAAGGCTGAAACACAGCTTAAAAGCAGTTCCTGAACTAAGCAGGGATGGTAAAAGCAGGGAGAAAAATCTCTCACAAGGCTTCTTGGCAGAGCATTTTCAAAGAGCTCAAGGCTCAACACCGGCACCATTGCCTGTGTGCATGCTGAGCCCAGGCAGACAAACTCCAGGGGGAGGCAAAAGCATTTAGTGCTGTGGAGCTTCTGACAGCCACTGATGAATCAAGTGTTCTGTACTTATTTTGAAGAAGGTGGAAAAGGACAGCCACATGCTTGGGTATTATCATCTCAAAAATGTCTCAGATTCTGGAAGCTATACCTGCCTCTGAATAAAAGCCAATGTCCTAGAATACATAATTTCCAGGTTTTGAAATTTGATCCAGCATGATATGCTGGTTCCTAGAAACAAGCCTATCTATACATGCTTTGTTAACTGTGTCCTCACATTCCAATACTAAATATTGCTGCACCAAAGCCACAGGTACAGGTCTAGTGCAGGAACATATCAGTTTGAGCACAGTCCCCCCAAGACTACAATAGTGCACAGCAGTGCAGTGAAATAAGGGTCTATGGAGAGGATGTGTTATATTAAACAGGAGAGAAGCATGAAATCACTGGAGTCCATTCAAACCTGAGAGTTCTGGTACCGACATAGAATGCAGAGGTGTGAGACCTCAAGAAGCACTAACCTCTTGTTCAGGCTTCTTCAGAAAAAGACCTGGAGTTCTTCCATGAGTGAGGCCCAGGTATGCAAAATACACATAGTTTGGATAAGCACACCCTCTATAATGTGTGGCCAATTTTATGGTAGAGAATGAGAATGACAGAAGATTAGAAATCTTAAATAGAATGAGTGCAGAGTCAGAGTAGGTTCTGTATTTAGCATGATTTTATTACAAAATAGAATTTATTGTTTCTGTCTAAAAGAAATCTGCAATAAGAACCTCTGGGCTGTTACAATATTTGCGTTTCTGTTAGTAAGGATACAAGTGAATAAAAAGAAAGAAAAGGCAAGACAAAGACCATTTGGCATGATTTAATGTCCTAGAGCTATACTTCCTTTGGAAACCAATCCAAATCAAACCAACAAACAAATTCCTCCACCTCAAAAAAACCAAACCCAATAGTGAGCTACAATAGCTTGTCCCAGGGTCTTATAGGGTTGTCACTTCAAAGAAACAATTCTGCCAGAAATAGGTGATATATTCCTCAAAACTGAAATGCCATGAAGAGGATAGTGTCTGTCACTTTACTTGAGAGTCACTGGTAACACCAGTTCTGAGTAGAGGTGGACTTGGGAATGGCACGAAGCTGCTGTAGGGGAGGTTTAGGCTGGATATTAGGAAAAGGTTTCTTTACCCAGAGGGTGGCTGGATGTTGGAACAGGCTCCTCAGGGCAGTGGTCACAGCACCAAGC
Organism: Pachyramphus minor; assembly: GCA_013397135.1. NCBI lineage: Eukaryota > Metazoa > Chordata > Aves > Passeriformes > Tyrannidae > Pachyramphus > Pachyramphus minor. The sequence goes on from VYXB01001667.1 coordinate 188,625, forward strand.
TTGACAGAGCTCAAGAAGCATTTCGACAATGTTCTCGGGCATATGGTGGGATTCTTGGGGATGGTTGTGTGCAAGGTGAGGAGTTGGACTTCGATGGTCCTTGTGGGTCCCTTCCAACTCAGTATATTCTATGATTCTATGACTTTACATCTCCTGATAGAGATAGAAAGAACAGCAGACCAGATCTCTTTTCTGAACTCTGCATGCCTTATACCTGATCCCTCAGAATACTATAGATAATTTTGGTAAGGACTAAAATTAAGCACAGACAATTCATAAATTTTGGACTTGAATATTAATACTGTACCTTTGAGGAAAGGGTTTGTGCCACACAGTATGAACAACTCTTGTACCAGGTCTGGTCAATGTTTGGTCTCTCTTGACTGGGAAAGTGTCATCAGGAAAGGCAATTCTGCCTTCAAAGAGATATACCTTTCCTAGGGACTGATATTGACCACATAATTTATTACATCCTCTAACTCCTGTTGTTCCTCATGATTTTTGCTCACCAGTAATCCGAACCATGGGAAGTGTCCAATCTACTTCCTAATCTTTCACTTGTGCAGCAAAAAATTTTTACCCTAAAGACAGAAGAGTCTACTTTCCATACTTATGTGGCTCTTTTTTTTTCTTGAAAGTTCAGGTGTAGCAGCACCCAGTGGAGCCCAGGGTTTCTTTCATGCTTATATTTGCAATATAATCTGCTTTTCCTGCAGAATTTGATTAATGAGCAGTTCTGGAATTTCTTATAAGCATATGATTATGCAGAATTAAAATGTCAGGCTCATTAATTTTTCTGATTAAACACACAAAGACAAGCAAAGGGATTGTTGTGCCCCCTACAATGAATTGTGTACAGCCAATACTTGGGCATTTTCATTTTTATACTCGAATAAATGCCTCTTAAAATGTAACCATAATTACTCACAGAAACCAAGCTGGAGATCAACTCACAGGCATCTGCAAGCAGAAACCCCTCCCTGATGCCAAAAAGTCAGAGAAGACATTAGTATACTGATATTTGTATGTCTTTCTGACTAAGCCTAGCAAGTCCATCAGCGACCCTCACGTGCATGTGGAACCCTGTGTTCTCCTGTGATTGCTCTTCCTTTGCACTCAGTCTGCCTTTGTTTGTACCTCATTATGCAAACATGCAAATCATCTCTTTTTGCCATTGTGAACAATTAGTTTACCAGGAAAGATAAAGAAATATTTTGCCTTGTATTCATCCATAATTCTTTTGTTTTGTTAAAGAAAATGGGGGAGAGATCTGCAATCTAATTCTAATAAAATTATCCATCACATAAATAAGTAGCATGCTACCAGCTATATTTTCTTCTGAAGATACTAACCCATTTGGTATTGTTTAATTGTAAATCTTACATTGTGGGTAGCCACTAAAAAAAAAATCAGTGGAAAAGAGAAAGTCAGATAGCAACAACAACAAGGTAACAATAGAATAAGATAGCAATAACGATTACAAACTCAAAAATTATCATTCTCAGGTGTCCAGGGAGGACAGAAGATACATTGTTTTTAGATGAGAAAATGACTGATTCATGTAGGAACCAAATTAAGAATCTGATGGACTCTTTCATTGTTGTTGTTATTTACCAACATCCACCCCAATAAGGGGCATAAGAAAAGAGAAGCATGAAGTGTCCAAGTCTTGGGCACACTTGGGGAACTGCACATTTTTGCCTCCATAAAAACAAGCATGAATCTTTCTTTGAGGAACAAACTCTTTGTCTGAGCTTTGAAACTTGTGCAAGTACCCTTCCCATATTGTCCAGAGAAAGTCCAAGAAGAGAAAGAAAACAAAACAAACAGCCCAGAAATACAACAGACGACAAAACCCCTCATATTCCTGAGCCCAATACTATATGTTTCTTAAACTCCTACTAAGAAGTCTTGTTTTCATTATATTCAAAACTTTTCCTGAAGTCAGTCTGATGGATCACTCTATAATTCTGGGGAGAAACAACTCTTTGTGGACTGACTTTCCAGCAAGTAGTATGCTACCTAGGTATATCTGGCCATCTAAAATATTAATTTATCCTCTTTATCATGCAAAAATTTCAAATATTTTATTCCACTATTACCTCCCTACTTTTTGTACTCCAGTTCTATAAACAAGTTAACCTAGTTCACTTATGCAACTGCATATAAAGGGGGCTGTAGAAAAGCCATACTGACATTTCTCTTCTGATTATGTCTGTTCTGATCATTTCTATACTCTAATTCAGTAAATCCCAACCTTTCGTGTCAACACTTTGCTAAACTTAAAATTGTCCATGAACTAGCATATATCTTTACCTAATTTATGACTTGAAAATGTTGCTAAAATTTTCAGACCTATTTGTCTGATTGGTCAAAGGGAGGTTTCACGACTCCTCAGAGCCTGTGCCCACCTCAGAAAGATTTGAGGAACGAGGCAAAAGAGAGAAGGATGATAAATTCTTCCATCTAGAATAAATATGAGAAGTGGCTTTGAAACAGCAGAAATCCTGACTCTGGAAGCAAGAAGAAAACGAAAGCAGAGCAAGGTCCAGGCTCACATGGTAGCTTAGATCTCCTTCAGAACATGGAGCTCACAGGTTCACATTGATATTTAACAGCAAGGAGGACAACCACACTTGGATTTGACCAAGAGAATTTGCAGCTCATGTTTAATCTTCTTCTTATTAAATAGCTTAGACAACTATTTTACAGGAAATGTGTCTCTCAATTCTACATTACAACTGAACTGGAACATTATGAGAAATGTTTATATATGGGCTCTGAAGATCTTTTGATCATGGATCCATAAAGTAGAATAATCTAATTTCTTCTAAGCCTGCAAATGCTGGTTACTTTCACTCTGTTCATCTCACCATTTTATCAGGCTCTCTGACATTCAATTACTTGCTGCAGTTTCAGAGGCTGGTTGGAAACCTCTGCATAGGACTCCCTCGAGATTCTGGCATTTCTAATGCAAGGTAATATATGTCTCTCTAACTTTGTCCATCTTCCTCTGGGAGAAATCTTCCACTTAATTACTTCAAGAAATGCCTGGGGATGTTTTCAGTTTTCACTGATGCTTTTGACAGTAACTGGAATCAAAATAAGGACTCTTGCTAGCAAGTCTTTAAGAAGTTTTTGTTTGAGCATCACTGTCTGCACTCTGACTGCTGACACGAGCCCTTGACTAGCCTTCAGGGAGAAGTGATTAAGACTCACCAACAGATAAATCCCACAAGGATTGCACTCATCTTCTTGTCACTAACAATGACATGAACACAGTTTTATTGTAAGTATGAATCAAAGGTTATGGAAGAAGGCGTTTTCCAAATCCCATTTTTCCACTTTTCTGGTGCTGGCTCCAGTTACTCAACACTTGCTAGATACGTACCCAAAGCCTGCAAGTCGGAGAGCCCACCCCATTCACTGCTCACAGCAGTATCTGCGTTCATTTCAGTGCATATTTTTTCTTTCAGCTAGTGAGGGTATACAAAGATCAACACTAAACAGTGTATCCAAATTCATTTACCATTTCTATGATGCCACCAAGGACCAGGCTGGAAACACAGGACTGGTCCTCTGCAGCAAAACTTTAGCTATCAGTTCAGAAGCAATGACTTTCAAGGGCCTGATCCTCCCCAGCTGCTGAATGAACATTTTTCTGAGCTCAGACATTAGGGCCCTTGACACCAAGTACAGACCTTAGGGCCCTTTACACCAAGTACAGATCTGTGAAATGAAGTACAATTTGCAAGGTGGCAGTGTGATCTGAATTTAAGATTCCTGATCAGTGCAGCAAAAGTACCTCCCTCTATTAAAATTCAGTAACGGAAAAATTCAGAAATTATGAAAGAGAAGCTTCACTTAACTCTTTCTCTTTACTATCTTGCAAACTAGTGTTCCCTTTTATTTTACGTGCACTCACTTTCATGATTCATATCCATTAAAAATTAATATATAGCAGCATGTGTTTTCTGTCCCTTCTATGTCATTTATAGTTTGTTCCTTTCCATTTCAAAGTATATGTTATTGAACAGACCAGATGATGAATTTTGAAGAATTTTTGAAACAGAAGACAGACACAGATTAAATGGTTAAGTAAATTGTACCTATAAATAACTTCATAACAAGGCAAAATATACAGTAAAATGAAGTTTGCACAAATATATCCTGATTTAATGCCCGTGTTTCCTCCCACTAACATAAATCTCATCGGTCACTGACACTCTGGGTATAGTATTTTCAAAGTCTTTGCTACTTGGGCCAGTAAATGTTTCCCACATGGTTATGATATTTCTTGTACAAACAGAGGATTAATGTCAATTGATACAAGTGTGAAATGTTCCAGAACATTTTAAAGGGCAAGACTGCTGCTTGCCTTCATCCGTGTAAAAAGGGTTGGTGGTCTCCAAAGAAACATAACTTCTTGGAAGTTACAGGCAATCATATGCACTTAGTTATGAATTTACACATTTCAATATTTATATTTCAATAAATTCTGTATAATCCTAAGTAGACAAGGAAGAAGTGAGCAATTTTTCATTTCCTATGCAGAATGAAATCTCTGACCACAAATGCTATTAGAGAAAGAAATTCACCATTGAAAGAAGCGATGGATCTTTTAAATTTCCTATATGCTAAAATCTGGTTGCAAAATAGAACTGACTTTTTATTTTCTTTTTACTATGTCACCTCTATTTTTACAGTTTGTATCTGCATACTTGTCTGTGAAAGAGGTGGTTTACCTCCCCAATGTCAAAGTTCTAAGCTTTGCTCAAAGGATCAATTTCTTTAAGAAAAAGACGGTACTATATTTGGTAGAAGTAAAAAAAAAATCAGTTCAGATGAGCTTGTATTTTCCGTTTGTTTAATTTTATCTGATTTTAAATCCAACATTTTGATAAATGGAGATTTGACTGAATAAGTTACTTTGCAGTATAAAAGTTGACCAGCATAATGCACACAGCACCTAGAACTTGCTACTGTAAGTGATCTCTGCATTCCTCATCACATTGCTGTTTGTTTGGGTGTTTTAATGAGTCAACAATGCAGTCTGTGCAGCAGTGCCACGAAGTTGTTTAACTATGTGATGACTTTATATTGCAATTTATATTGCAATTTATGTTGCAATTCACAGTATTCTGCAAAGTTTGTTTGTTCATTTTTTGTCTCTAACCCTACACATCTTTCTTTCACTCTAATTCTTAATCCTGCATGAAAGGAAAAGAGGGAAAAAAATACTAAAAAGAAATACTGGTGATAAATTCTATTAGATTTAATACCATTCATTTTATGACATTCAAATACTTCTTCCCCATTCAGAAATATATCTTGCTGCTTTGATGTTTACAATGCCAAAAGAGGTGTTGCTCTGTTTCTCTCTCTCTTCAGGGTTCTCCTCTGTCATCATAATTTTCTTTGACATGCTCTTTCAATTTAATTTTCAAATCTCATTCACATTATTTCTTTGTGAATGAAAGATATTCCCAAATTGATCTCAATTTCTGTCTCCTTTACATTAAAATCTTCCTATTTTTCAGGGCCTTTTGTTTCAGTCTTGGAACTTAAAATCAATTTTCCTGAAACTTGTTAACTTTTCCCTTAATTACTCACTAACTTGAACGAATTTCATGCATGTGTAGTCCTTCCTCTAGAGGTCCTACTGGCATATTAACACTGCTTATGTGAACTGTCTTTTCTGTGTTTGTGGTCTCATGTTCTGTACATCTATAAATAAAGACATTCAGTGTTGAATGAGGCACATGGTACCTCAGAGTTGCCAGCTGCATGTCATGAGAAAGTGTGCTTAGGAAAATACGTCTTGCAGCTACTCAGTTTTCTTGAGACTTTTTAAATATAACATAATTGAAATGTACAACCCATGTTCTCTGTTCCACACAGAATCTTCTGTGTTCATTTAAACTTTCAGGTTATCGGGGTACCGAGACAGGGACCATTTATGGGATAAGCTGCAGAAATGAGGTGAATGTGTAAAAACCAGAACAAGTGTTTCAGTAACTATTCTTGTAGCAAGATATACACCAGTGTCACTATAGCATTCAGACCTTTTGTCTCTTGTGCACTCTTCTGCTACGCTTTTAGGAAAACCATGAGTGCAACGGTCCCATTGCGGAGTCAGATTACCAAAAAGGGTCTTAAAAAAATGACCTAAAATCTTGTTGCAATTAACTAATGGTGGTAACTATCATGTTTTAATTTACAAGCATATGAGCAAAAGCTGGAATTCCAATCAAATTACAAAAAAAAAAAAAGTTTAATCCTCTGATCTTTTACATTTTCTTTTATTTTTTAATTGGAGAGGTAGGAGGTACAAGAAGAATAGAAGGAATTCTGGAAATCTGTTTTGGTTTTTTGTTTTTCTTCCCATGGCAAACAAATTCTGAAAAAAGAGAATTTCTTAAACTATCCAAAACCACATGATTCTTGGTCAATCAAAACCAAGCAGAATCAATTTTTCTCCAGATTTTCCCAAATTTTTCAGAAGATGTATGTGTATGTTTCATTTTAACAGCACTGTCACTTTAACTGGAGTTAGCCACTGTGTAAGCAGTTAAATTTAAGCTAAAATCCTTGTAGATGTTTCTATAAATAGCCTCCCTTGAACAAGAAAGATTTTGCTTGAACATAATTGATTTCATAAAGGACACTAGACAGTAGTTCCTTGTAAATATTCAATGTTCATTAGTTATTGTCTTGTCCTAAGAAACTTAGCATTTGCAGACATTTGGAATAGGAAATAACTCCTGTCACATACCTTACAGCAAAGTAAACATTGGTAAAACTTCTTTCAAACGCTGACTTTTCGATTTGTCTGCGTAAAAGTAGCCAGGAGGTTATGAACTCCAGTTAGAAATTAATGACAAACTGATGAAGGAAGTTTGCCAACAATCTTACTTCTTTCTTATCCAAGAGTTAAGGTCTTGATCCAGAATCTGTTTGAATCAACAGACTGAATTCTTCTGGCTTCAACTGTCTACAGACCATACTGTAACTGAAATTCATACTCATATTGTTAGGTATATTGAGTATATTATCTCTGTAGTCACTACAATTCCTAAATTGTCTTATATATAGATTATTTGAGATTATATTAGATTACAAGACTACAACCTAGGGTATAAATTACCAGTAAGGAAAAAAAAAAATTCAACATGCATACAGTTTAAAGTAGCATAAACCTGAAGGAGAGTGACTTGTTAAGAAAAACAAAACACTTATTTTGCTCAGTACTGTAGGAAAAAACAGGCTGAATTGGAGAAATAATACAAGTTACTTGATTTTCCTGTTGTAAATTCTGTTGCCAAGCCATATCTGTAACTGTAAGTACTGTGTGATTTCTACTGATGTTGAAGGAATGAGTATGATATGGAATATATCAAATGTAATATTTATACCTCAGAAGACAATTAAGTGGTGTAGTCAATTGTCAGGTATGCTGAAGAAGTCTTACATCAAATCACTCTTATTTATGAAGTTTTCTTGAGAAATGTAATGTCTTGGATTTCATGTGAAACAAGTGGACTGATAAAATTTTAAATGCAAGGTGTACACCAGAATCTACGTCTGGATAAACAGACACACATGCACACAGCCAATAATAGTGTATTAGCAATAAATAGCATAGGGTGAAGATGTTTGGTAGATGCTTTAAACACCAATTTTCTCATCAAGGAATCAGTTGCCAAGCAAGAATGTGCTTGGTATTTTATTACTTAAAAGTTACAAAAAAAGCCAGACTGAAAGTGAGAATTAAGGTTATAATGAAAAAGTAGCACTTTTATTGAAAGTTGCATTATTTTTTAATAACTCATGCTAAGAAAAAATCTCCACAGCATTTTAATATTCACTGTAATTCTTCTTTTAACAACAAAAATAAACCATTGATATTTTAAGTATACTGCTGGACTGGACACAAATAAAGCAAATGCTAAGCACTGCTGATGCCCATTATTTTATTTTCCCACTATCAGTAAATTTGTTTCTCCAAAACCAATCTCAGAAATGCTAAGGAATAATGATCTGTGACTACATGACCTAGAAATGCTACACCTTCCCCCTCCAAAAATACACCAAAACAAAACCAAAAAGTAAGCTCTAAATTGACTAAAGAAACTAAAAATGTAGCAGCTGTTGTATTCTGAGGACTCCACTGTAAAAAATCAAACAAATTTTTACTGAGGTGATCCAAATAATTGGTTTTCCAAACCCATGCCTCTACTTATTTTCTATTCCATTTATTCTTGAAATAGGAAAATAGAAGCACAGATGTCTAATTTTCAGTTATAATAGGTCCTTTCTCATAATGTTCAATAGGTAAAGTGGCCTACAAGAGAGAGTTAGTTATATTTTGGCCTGTTTTAAGATTCTTGTACTGACAGATCAACAAGTACAGTCATGCTAATGTTAACAGTAGTTGAACAACTAAACTACCTAAGATTACACAAACAGCCATATTTGGAGCAAGCAGTAAATTCGAGACTTCCCAGTCTTGTCTTTGAACATATCCCCCTAATAAAATATTATCTTTGAAGGTTTCTTTTCTTTTAATATGTTGTCTAAGAATTTTTTTCCCATTACTTGCTCCATGTTTTGCTGAAGAGTTCTAAATCACCTGAAACACTCAATTAAGACAGTAAAATATGTCCTCTTCCTAACTTTATCTAGCTCCATTGCAGAACAGTTTAATGTTCTTTTAAATTAAGAGAGACACAATTTATATAACAGCCACATGTTCAGTCACAACAAAAACAAAAGCCATGGATAACGCCATAAAATTAGTGCAATTGATTTCTAGGGATAACTAGTTCAAATTAAATTCAATTAAGTACTTTCTGAAAGTTTATGAATTCTGATTTTATTGTTTTCATTTCATTACTTGCTATCCAAAGAAACATTTTGTGCCATAAATAGATTTTATTCTACAGAGAAACATAAGAAATAAGTGATGAGGAACAATCTGCTTTAACTTGGAGGGTACAAAAGATTGAGAGAGAGAGATTTCTAATAGATACCTGAAATTGATTAAATGAAGGTAGGGTCAAACCTTCTAATGCGAATAAAATTTTAAATCCTACAAGAAACATTAAGTTTTTCCAGACACACATTTTGGGAAAGCTTACCATATGTGAAGCTTACTTCATGTAAATAAAAAGTGTGTTTCATGGTAAGTATTGTATTTAAATGCCCAGTTTTTTGGATACTAAAACCTGAGCTCTATAAATTAAAGCGATGCATAAAAATATAGAAGGGCAGAACTTGCTTCACCACTAGAAATGGCATTTCAAAGGAACTTATGGTCACTAGTAACTGCTCGTGAGAGTACTCAAGGATAAACTGCTTTGATCACTGGAATGTAAGTCCTCACAGTAGATACCTAAAAAAAAAAGATACCATACTCACCACAGTATCTGAACACACATGCCTAAACCCAAGTTTTATTAACATAGTTGGAAAGGAGAGGTTTCCCAGGAAAGTATAATTCAGAGTTGTAGTCAGAGCCTATTAGGAGGGACTCAACCACCTCTTCCTATGGCTAAATAACTGTAGGGAGAAAAAAATTCCTGTGGGCAAGAGGGATTCGTTTACTAGTTTCAGCCACACAGATGCTGTCCAGTTGGTTTCTTCCGAGAGAAAAAAGCAGTTCTATTCTCATGTTGCTTTGCAGAAAAACTCATGAGAGCACATTAGCAGAAGTGCCACCTCATCAGGCTCACGACAGCCCTCAATCAAAAGACAACCATATTTGAGTTCTTGCTAATGTGACAAAAGAACTTCACCTGATCTAACCTCCACATAAATAATTCTATATTTGTATTGATTATGGCATGTATAATCAAATAGACACAATTAAAATAATAGATCTGGAACCCAAAAATACTAATAAAACTATAGGAATTATTCTTTTCTAAATACCAAACTATATTTTGTAGTCAATTCTTACACTTGTTTTCACTTCAAAATAGGATGACAGCTCTGTTATGACATATTTACATTTTACACGAATCTGATCTTTAATCAGCTTGGAGATGAGCACTTGCAATCCCAACTGCCTTCAGCAAGAGCTGTGACTGCCAACACATCTGAAAGCCATTTTTAGAGTATAACAGAAAACAAAAAGAGAGCTGTATCTTGACAGACTATAGAGTTCATTTTGTGGTTCAAAGCAGTGGTACAGCTGATGTAATCCTGTGAATTGTAATTCCCTGGCAACCCTGACCTCTGGCAGCATATCAAGCCACATGGTTAGCCTCCTGTCCTCTGCTTGGGGATAGCTCTGGGGTGTAAGGAGGTTCACCTCCACACTACAGCATTTAAAATTAGTCCAAAGTGTTTTGTTTGACTCAAAGAGTACAGTTTAAATCCCTTCCCTGAAAGAGAATAGTTGCTGAGTTCCAGCATGGAGTGCAGAGCTATGTGAGGTTATCAGAAGACACACATATAGTAGGAATGGTGATGGCTTCTATGAGTGTAAGAACGTGGAAGTCTGTCGTGGGTTTACAGCCCCCCCTGAACTGAAATAGTCAAGTCCAGGTGAATTCCGGGAGAAAAAGCCAATCAGAAGTTTTAGTAACGCCTCTGCTAATGACATATTTAAGAAAACAGAAGAGAAGGTGAATTGCACAGAAGAAATTAGGAGGCCCTGGAGTAAGAGGGAGGCAGCAGGCCCCAAGTGGGGGGGCCAAGCACTCTGCCCTCTGGCTTTGGGCCAGGGGCAGGCATGGCATTGAAGTCTCTCCAGCCAGGATGTGTAACAGTGGAGAAACAAACTCCAGACAGAAGCTGCCCATCTGCAACTTGGCTGCAGAAAGAACTCCAGCAGAAAAGACTTGAGATAATTAGTAGCTTCAAGGTCAGTTCTAGTAGGAGAGAGCAGAAAAGCGCGGGGGGGAAGTTTCTCCTTCCCCCTCTCTCCCTCCAGCAGGGGAAAGACTGAAAGTTGCAAACCCCTGCTACCTGTAGAAGATTATTGGCATGCAAAAACCCCTCAGCAGCTCATTTGTGACCCAAAGGACAGCAGAGTATGGAAGAACTGTTGTCCTGGGTGGACCCACAAGGAGAGGTCTATTTAAGACTATCTTCTGTGGGATGGGACCCCG
>VYXB01001667.1:200089-246374 GCA_013397135.1 Pachyramphus minor
AGACTAACTGAACTATATAAATAATAACCTAACATTCTTTTCATAAGACAAGCGAGTTTAATTAGAACTGTTGTAGTATATATTATTCCTTAGTCTTTATCTTGTTAGTAATAAGTCTTAGTATTATACTCCTTACGTCAAACCTCTGTTTTGTCTGTATAAAACCTCTCTCAACTTATAGTAATTGTGTGGAGGGGGGAGTTCAAGAAAAAATTGATCCCTGATAAACCCACGACACCTTCAAAAATACAACTCTTTAATAAGAGAATCATCCTTATTGTTGAAGTGTAAATCTTTTTATAGGCACGCAGGTTCCACATACTAAACATTTTCTTTGAATTATTTTATTAATTTTATTCTGTACCTTTTTTTGTCCAACATATTTCACAATTTTTGATGCGAAGACTGGACCATAAGTAGCAGTATACATTTGAGAGAATCCTGATTTTTACAACAAAAAATTATTACTGCTCCGGAAATGTTTTCTCCTTATCAACCTCTTGTGAGATAAGATTTTATAATTTAAAAAAAAAAAAAAGATTGTTTTACTTTCGTCAAAAAATAAATTAAGAACTAAACAGGTTATGAATGCAAAATCCAAACAAATACAAACCCAATGAAAGTAAGAGGAACCCTTTTCCTTGGTGATGCATAACAGAGTGCAAGATGTATGTGACAACTGCTGATTTGACTCAGAGAAGAGCAGAGATCTGCTGAGGGCTGAAAGTCAGACCCTGGGACATGCAGTCAGCCAGCCCTGCAGTGGGAATTCCCCGTTTGCACTGTGCCAGGGACATTGAATTACGAATCTCACACCTATAGAAAGGGGTATTTCGTAAATAAAAAATAAAATGTTATAGCCAATTAGCAAGTAAAAGATTCCATATGTGGATCCAGGTAGACTGATAAATGTATACTTGCTGAATCAATCTGAGGGTGTAGTTAGCTTTTCAAGCAGAACCAAACCAAACCTCACATGGACCTGTTGAGCTCTGTCCCAAATAAAATTGATTGGGTGGATCAGCTCAAGAGATAAAGGAAATCAAGTTTGACAATGGACCAAATAATAGGGTCCAATCAGAGGTCGTGAGTTTATTGTTTTGTTTAGAGAAAGCTTTACCTTTATTTTTTCTCTCTGCATACACTAAAGAATGATTTATCTGGTTGGAAGATTTTGAATAAAAAGCTCTGGAGTATAAACACTTATATAGCTGGTGGTGCATATGCATATAGCTGAGACTCTCTTGGCACAACTGTGCTGGGTAGAGACCATGCTACTGACAGATCTCTCTTTTATGGGAGGGATTTTTAAAGCTCTCTGCAAAAAAATCCAACATAAAATCAAGGTGACTTAGGAGGAAGAGTTAAAGAAAAAGAATTATTGTTGTTTAACACAACTAGAGTCAATAAAATAGAATGATGTAATGTAAATTGTAATGCTTTTTATTTTTCTGCATGCAGAGCAGCCTAGGCACTTTCTACACTTCTAAGTCCCTGACTTGTTCTAAAAACATACCCTAACATCTTTTTGATTGGGTCATCTTCTTGTTGTCTACAATTTTTGAAACATAAAGTTTCTCTGGATATGAAAAATTGGATGTCAGATAAGAATAAAATAACATATAATAATGAAGAAGCTTATCCAAACTGGTATTTTTGTGTAGATCTGAAAACTAAAGATTTGCACTTACCAGGATTATAAATTGTATCTTCTTCCTATCAGGTATCCATAGAAACACACGAAGAAATTTTTTTGTCTAACAGTCTAGTTAGGAATTTAAACTGTGGAGACTGAATATTACTATTCTGAAAAGAACCTGTCCTAGTGAAAATAGTAGTAATTCTGTGGAATAATGAAGTAGTATTGCTTGATTAAAACCAGTGTTGAGATTTCAAGATCTTGAGAAATAGCAAGTTTCAGGGGATGGTTCAGAAATTTTTAAAAAGCTGATAAGAATTCCAGGGATGCCAATAGTGTCACTTTCAATCTACATAGTTCTCTCATTAAATTTAATGTAGAGTACACATGTAACCCTATAAATACATATGGAAAGATTTTAAATCAAGATGAGGTGGGAACTGAGTAAGGCTGTGGCTCTATAACACTCAGAACTGTCATCTTGAACTTGGGTTCAACCTTTAGATCTGTAAAGGGATGACATTTCAGACTTTTACTAGGCATTGCTTTCTTCTCAGTTGTGTGATATTTGTATGATTTATTGGGCTGCCATGCTACCTACCTGCACTGGGAATCTGAAACCTAGAGCAAAGTGATTAATAATCTAGATGCCAATATCTAGGCTTTTGTTTTCACATTCAGGATCAAGTCAATAAAACAAGCATTCAAGTTCTGGTTTTAACAACATTGCCAGAGATTGTAACTTTTTGTGCAGAGCTACCATACTTCTACCACCTCCCTGGCAGGTACAGCAAGGGAGGAAACAGTGGTTGTCCTTGCTTTTTAAGGTACAGCAGAGTGGAAACAAGGGGACTACCACCTACCAACAAATAATCTGAATGAAAATCTTTCAGATTTCGACTGCTCCCTCAAATGAGTGCAACCTAAGAATAACATAAACTTGTGCCCTATATGAGGGAACATCAGTATAATTTCGTTGTTATATCAAAGGAATATACATATTCTGCTCTGAGAATACTCAGAAATTTAAAATCCTGCTGCTGTCAGTGGATGTAGTAGTTAACAGCACCTGATCATGCACACTTTGTGTAGGCCTTGCATCATGGGTTAACACACTCATACCCATTTGGAGGCTTATTAACATCTCCAAGCCAATAAGGTCCTAAATCTCCAAGCCTCTTTAAAGATCTTGTGGTATTTGATGGTGAAAAAATATAGAAGTCAGGGAATTCTGGATGTACCATAACGCTGTATTGGGTTTATTAGAATCATTAAGTTTCTGGAATCATTAACTGTCTTACAGTATGTAAACAGTAAACTGCATTTCTCTTTTGGTTGCAGAAAGACAATTTTCTTTCTTTCATCTGGCTTTTAAATATATCCATAAAATGCAGTATTGTGAATATGTTGCATGGTTACATTAATACACAGAAATTTCTTTTTTCTGCAGACATAATTTTTTTGTTATATGCAGCATCTTCAGCATCTTATCCCTGATTTTATCTGTTACCTTTCTGCTTTAAAGAACAATTTAGGGAAAAATGGACTAAGCTTAAATTCTAACCTGAGAATCTTGCCACTAAAATGCAATGTTATAAGCAAGATGAATGCAATCATAAATGAGGGATAGGCTTTATAAAACTTCTGGTTTCACATTTGAAATAAACTGTGTACTCAAAAGGTAGTATGATTGCAATGTACTGAGTTGCTCTTGACTCTGTAGAGACCAGATGTGCACCTCCACTGACTTCAATGAACGCTGCACCATATTACATCACATCCTAATTCTGTAAATCTGTTTCTGGTGGTATAATATTGCTTCTAAAGGTGCCTGAAATAATACCTAAATATGAGTTTCCTTAGTTCTTTCCTTCTGAAATCAACATCCTTTACCTAAGCTGATTTGGGCTGTGTTTCAGAAAGATTTTTGGAGAAGGATAACTCAAATGAGAAAAGTTTTCAATGCAAAAAGCCCCTTTAAATAATTCCAGGCAGGTGGTTATGTTAGATTCTAACAGCCACTCAGCTCAACAAAGGCACTCAGTGTGTTTGACTTCCTGCTTTTGCACTGATTTGGCCATTAATCTCAGGTGTAGTTTATAAAAAGCAGTATAATTTTCCACATTAAGGTATGTTCAATCTCAGAATCATCTAATGAAAATTCTCAGTAAATATGGAGTAATGAAATAAAATCTTTACAAGAAAAGTTTTAAAAAGCTGCTAATGAAGAGAAAGTAGCAATCAAAATCTTCTTATGAGTAAAATCTTGAGACAAAAAGTTTGAGAGGTACTTTTCATTAATTGGGCACATTATCACAATTTCTTCTGTTGCTATAACATCTAATTTTCATGGATAAATCCTGCATTTTCCTCTTTGCACCACTGCAGTGTTCCAACAGTCAGAGGAAACGTGCAACTCCATACACTTTGCTCAGGGCATTTATAATTGAAAAGCAGCTGTAATTCTTGTTGCGTTCTTCACAGAGCACTCATTAGGACTTTATAAACACCATTTAACACATAAAAAAGAAAGACCAGAATAGTTTGAACATAGGATGAAAAAAAAATTCATTAAATACTAATTCCATATAATAATTTAAAATTTAGTACACACAGCAAGTATGGTACACATATACATAATATTTATATAAATATATATGCACATAAATAGTGCATACAGGAAATATAGCCTTCTGATGAAGAATTAGCTTATATTATGCTATTTGGTTCAACAGCATTCTCTTTTAGACCTGTTGCACCAAGGATAAGGAGGAATGAAATGTTTCTCCTTCAAGGAATGGACAGTACTTTATTTCTATACAGTTTTCTTTAAGGATCACAGGTCTATTGCTGTGTTCCATCAGAGTCTTTGGTTTGCTTTTCAGTGCCTAATGTTCTTCAATATCTTTTGTATGCTGTGATAAGATGCTGTGTTGATCTCAACTCTTGGACCTTGGGTTCAGTGGAATATTTTGGAAGGCAGGACAGATCTGGACCCTTCCCAGAGCAAGTCCAGATGCTGAAGTCAGAGCAATGACTCTTCAGGAACTAAGGGCAGACTGATATTCCCCTGTGCCTCTTGCAGAGTGAAGCGATGAGGCTTGTGTGCTGAGAAGGACAGTGAACAGCTAGGCCTTGGGAGGAACAGCAGAGAGACCTCAAGATACAGAGAGCAGATGGGTCTAAGGAAGGCTATGGATAATTGTTTCATTAAAATGCACAGTTGAAGGGTCTCCATCCGCTCCTGCCAGAAACACTGTAGGCAAGTTTGTTTTCTAACCATTTGGTTTATTCTTTCTTTCCCAGCAGATCCGGCTCTTCTGTATTTAAAGATAAATGTGTTCCTAGATCATTACTTGTGTATCCCAGTGAAACTTCTCCATAGATACTTAGTGCTGTTGGTGCCTTAGAAGTTCTGATCTATATCAATGTTCCCTGCCTCCCTGGTAATACCCCTCCATGTCTGAAAAAAAAGATGTCAACCATTCATCTATTCCAGTCAGAAAGGTAAATAAAGACTACTGTGACATTCTCTCCCCAGGGTCTCCTCCTTTCGCAAGATTTCTGTGGCTGCGGCAGTAACAAGAGCACATAGAACTACCCAAGACAGACCAGGATAACTCTACACCTGTCTTTATGGCTCCTGTACATGTGACAAACTGTATCATAGAATCATATTTAATGTGTGTGTCCTTATGTATAACACAGGAGCAAGTTTATCACTGCCATGTCAGAGATGGTGCAGAGCAGGTACTCAAAAAATATCTATGACTGTTGTATTCAGTATCTATTAAGTGCCATTTGGTTTGTGTGCGTGTTTTAAGAAGAATTGTTGCTAGGAGTTGTAGGATGAAAATAAACTATTTTTTAGAGGTACCAGAAAGGAAAGCAACAGGAACAGGTAAAGGTGAGAAGAAGAAGAAGATGGCAAGATACTTATTTTGAAAGATGTACATCAAACAGACTTTACTGATTTGAAACATGAATGACTGGGTTTATAGTCCATGTTCTGCAAGAAATCCATCTAAATGACCACAATAGCCCCCCCATAGGTATAAAAATTTATGAATCAAGAGATGTAAGTGATAACAAATATAAATAGTATCTCCGAAAACATTAATACAGTGCTCCTTCTCCTGAGCCATAGTGTCCCATCTGCTAAAGTTAAGAGAATTAAACTGCTACAGAGTACAACTGAAGGATAGATGTATATCTTGCTAAATAAGACATATGTAAGACTTGTTGATATCTATCCAAGCAAGGATTTTATTGCAGTGCTGTTATACTGTCTACTTTTTCTTGAAAACTGACATTGGACCATTTTATTTCAAACCTCACTTTTCAATATGATCATTGTACCAGTGTACCTCTTGTGGTCATATATTTCAGTGGACCTTGTCCAGATCAGCACTTCATTTTTTCTGAAATTCGCAGCCTTGAAACTGAAGGTGACTTTTCATATTTGATGTCTGCCAGATGTAATCATAATTGGGATACAAGGTCATTAATTCTAGTTTACAAACAGGGTTTGCTTTCTAAGTTTATCCTGATTGTTTACACTTTGCATTGCTACACATCCTCTGTCCCATTTTTATTTAAATTATACATTGATTTTTCTCTTTTGTTTTCTTCTTTTCTTCAACCATTAAAAGGAGCCATAAATCCACACATTGCTGGAAAAATACACCAACAGAAAATAAATAGGAACAAGTTTATGCATTCAGTCAGGTCACAGACCACTGGTTTATTACCAAAAGTTGTCATTAGAAAGCACTGGTAAAGGTGTGTCATGCTTCAGAGATTCTGAACCACAACACAGCTTTTGAGCTCAACATTTGTTTCTAATACATCGGAAGTCGTCTGAACTGACTGTGTTGGCTATTTGAAATGTGCTATACTTCCTCTGCACCGATTATGTTACAGGTTTTATTCACTAGGAATTGGGCTGAGCAATCAACATGACTGCAGCATAAGATATTACCGTGTACTGGGAACTATTGAGAAACAAATTAGAAGAACCAGTCAGGAATCAACTGAAATCATCAGAAATCAAGAGTATGTGCAGAATATCCATTGGTTCAGTTACACACACATACTTACACTAGAATAACACAAGGGACAAACCCTTGGCAGTTAAGGATTGTCATACTAAAGGATGCCTCATCACCCAAAATTCAGCTTCTCTTGCATATACAGTAGGATATGTTCACATGCTATTTTTTCCACAAAATACTTGCTGTCTCCTCCTGTGCACAAAATTGGTAATGTGCATTTAATGACTAGTTATGTAATATTTTTATGTTCACCTTATAATTTCTAAAGTTTACTTCACTTTCAAAATGTATTTTGAAGAACATAATTATAAAATGACTGTACTTAACCTTGGCAAACATTATTTAAGAATCATGGTGTTCAGGCCCTGGGAGCTCACTCTGAATTGAATTTCTCAGAGAATTGAAGTCAATATGTAAGCAGTAGCTAGGTCTGAATCTCCTTCACAAACTCGATCAGGTATGTACTAGTGAATGAATCTTTTCATGATCTTTATGAGAACAAAATGTGCTGTTGTTCTACATGTAAATGGAAGACATCTAAACTACAGAAAAACATTAACTTCGATGCTCAACTTAAAACATAATTGGCCCCAACATTTTCCCTCTAAATTGGCAGTACCTCTACTTTTGAAATATGAAGCACAGATCCTTTGGCATGAAGGCAAGTCACACATTCTAAGTACTTTTGCGGTTCATATTCTAGGGAGAGGAACTTTAAAGTAAGTGCAATTTTTCTATTTCTAATTGGTATAGTATAGAGATTGCTCACAGAATCTGCAAGAACTGAAGTAGGAATATGATATGTGACAGTCACCTTAATTATAAAAACCCAATTCTATCCCAGAGTAGGTATTTCACGTCCACTGGAGGAAATGAACATACTGTGTTTTTTCTTTAATTTGTTTTCCCTGGAGGAGTCTTTGTACAAATGAGCTCAGCTGTGATTGGAGAGGTGTTAACGGGTTAACATAAATGTGCTTTCACCTGGGTTTCATCTGCCTGCACAAAATTAACCATTCATTTACTTTTCTACTTTACCCAATTCCCTGAGGAGATATAATGCTCCTGGCTTAATTGTTTTCTGTAGACAAGCTTTCTTCTAGTGATTCCTAGGCAGGCTGTAAAAAGAAAAGCATCATCTTATATTAACTCTGAATGTCACGTATTTCATCAACAGAGTAACAGTATTTAGATTCATGTAAATTTCTGCCACTTAAGAAATCAAAGCGACTGGTAACAATGGTAATTAACTACCAAAAGACCAAATTGTTGTTTAATGGTGGATAGAATAGTGACAATTAGGAATCCTGGATTCTATGTCAAACTCCAGAGAGTATGCGCTCTAGCAGATAGAAGTTATTTGCTTCTTTCCAGAGTATTAATAAATTATGCCTTTACCTGTCCTTTCCCCTTGGGTCCTTTCTTTCAGTCCAATTTCTTCCTGCTTATTCTGTCCAATTCTCAAGCAATCCTAGTTCAGTCCCCATTTCAGGATGTTGCAGAAGTCACAATGTAAGATGAATTACTGGATTTGTGTCTGGTAGATGTGCCCTTACTAATCTTGGTTTAAAGCTATAAGGAAGATATAAACTTCTGCAGGACTTCACATGCCTGGTGAATCAAAGTCAATACCTAATTATAAACTGGTATAGCAGAAGGGGTAGTAAGTAAGCTACTGGTAAAAGCCCAGCAGCAGATAAAAGTTGGAAAGGAAAATGTTTTGGATGCATTGAACTGACAGAAATGAGGCAAACAAAAAAGACTGACATTTTTATAAGGACAGAAGGGTGTACACTCTGTAGGGTGTATCGGTATCAGAATAGCAATTGAATCTGTGTTCACAGAAATGGGTTTATGGTGGGAATGCATGTGTCAAAGACCTATGGACCTGTTGAAGACTTGATCTAAGGAGAACAAATGGAAATTATGCAGAGCAAGGGCAGCTGGAGCGAGGGAAGTCTCATGGAAGAAGTGGTGGAGCACAAAGCATGGCTGTTAGCCCTTCCAGATTGGGGCAGTTCTGCACTCTGGCTGTGACGAAGCCATAACAGGTGTTGCCAATTCAACGGTAGGCACAAGAGTCAACTTGAAGTGAAGCTGCCTAAGAAGAGTCAGAGGTCTGTAGGTTGATGTCAGACATGAACAGGAGTTACCAGGAGAGGGGCTGCTGGAAACTTGAGCAAAAAGAAGACAGAAGAGCCATGCAGTGCTGTTCAGAAGATAATAGGGAAGCAGCTGAGTGAAGTGCAAAGGGAAAGGAGGAAAGTTTCTGTAAGAGAAGAAAGTTGTCATGTTCCTTTTTTGAAATACCTGCTCTGTATTGCCTGAAGGTTACCCTGATGTGGAGAATACTGAATCTTGACCAAATACTATGAAAAAGAAAGTAATATATTGGGAAATTCTGGACAATCTGGCACATTTTTTAAATGTAGAGATTTGTTCCATTTTGATGTTTGTGGGAGTTTTGAATAATTTGTTTCCAAACTTACTTAAAAATAACTTCTATTTTAATACAAATCATGTTGTGTTTTTAAATGTTTTAATAGTAAAATGTTCAGACTTTTTAGTAACAAAACAATATGATGTCCCCAAATGTTTTTAATAATGTTTTTGAAAAAGTGTTTTATAGGTCATTTTAATTCCATTTCAAAATGGAACAAAAAAAATCAAAATTTCACCATTTCCTGAAGAACAGAATTATTCCCTCCTGACCTAATTCTTTCCTACTTCAAAAAGCATTGTGCAACTTGGACTGGAGAGATGAACACTGAACTAATTAAACACAAAATGAGAACAGCAAGAATTAAACAAACAAAACCAAAGCAAATGCATATGGAAAACAGTCCAGGAAAAGTCCAAAGGAACAATTAATGCCATCATTCATTCAAGTAATCAATGACAAATGACGTCAAGGTTTTAGAGTGTTTCTTGGGAAAAACAGCAAAAGTAAAATACAAACTTAATATCCTACACAAGACAATATAAATATAGAAACAAAAAGTTAGTGCAAGACTGACAAAAATATTTCTACAACCTCTATCCTTATGCTTTCCATACATTTCCTTATTGTATCATCATTCCCATTTCAACTGCAACCATTCTGATTGCATAATTTTGCTGGAAAAGCAAATGTTAAAATATTGTTGCTATTTAATTATAAGTAGTAATAACTTCAGAAATAAAATAATCCCAGTTTTATGAGTGTTGCTGCTGCAAGTTATTTTGGAAACAGTATTTTCTGAATGAAATGACAGAAGGCTTAGAGAGGTCTAAAAAAGGTTAAAAAGTTTCAGTTAATAGTCTCGGGTAAGGAACCTGATATGTGGTTTCAACCACAGATAGACCAGTTTCAGTAACCAATTCCTCAAAAATGTGAGCAAGTTGCCAAACACAATGGGGTTTAAATGGATAAAACATATCTGTTAGGTTCATTATGAAGACTAAATATAAAGAAAAGTATACTTTAATGTAAAAAGGTGACATAAAACATAAACCCACTGAAGCAAAAAGAGATGTCAAGAGGTTAATATATTTTTATTGTATTCTATACACTTTCTACATCATTCAACATCCAGAGCCTGTGACCATATCAGAAAAATTGATCAAGGAAAGGTATTATCAATGTCATTGTTTCTGACCACCTGACTTTAGGACTAATACACAGGGGTACCACTAATAGCAGCATCTCTAAGAGGAAGAGGACAGAGAGACAGTAGAAATGGGATGTTACAAGGGTGACATACAGAGAGAGCTACTTGAAAAAGAATAGAATCATAGAATGGTTTGGGTTAGAAGGGATCTTAAAGATCATCTAGTTCTAACCTCCTGACATTAAGAGGGACATCTTTCACTAGGTCAGATTTCTCAGAGCTTCATTCAGCCAGGATTTGAACACCTCCAGGGATGGAGCATCCACAGCTTCTCTAAGTAACCTGTTCCAGTGTCTCACCACCCTCACAGTAAAAAATTTTACCCTAATATCTAATCTAAACCTACTGTCTTTTGGTTTGAAGCCATTTTTTGGGAATGGCTCCCTTCAGGTTCTGGAAAGCTGCGATTAGGTCACCCTGAAGGTGAATAAACCTAGTTCTCCAATTCTTTCCTTCTTTTTGAAGAGAATTGAAGTTGGTGAATGAGAGAGCTTAGAAATCCCAATGAAAAGATCAAGGATGGTAATTTTACCCTAGAGTCAGTGCAGAAATAGTGAGGATTTAATTAAGGACACTAGCACTGAAGGAAATGATTCATGAGGTTTAAAGATCTCGCAAAATGACTCTAGAAATTTATCATTATTTTTTTTTTCTCATATCATATTCTTAAATTGTAAAATTCTCTATTCAATATGTTTTCTGTTTATTTCTTATAACTCTATCATGTATATAGGCAAAGGATGAATGTTACTAGCATTTCTACAATGAGACTGCAGATATCTGGAGTGTTAACTTGGCAGCTCAATATCTATCAGGTGCCAAACCATTTATTCTCAGATTCTATAGCAGCATGTATTTGATGTAATGTATTTTCTACATAGCAATTTAGAGATTTAGAGAGGAAGGAAATTAAGCTGTGTGAAGAGAAAATGAAATGCATCTTTCAGGGCAAATATCAAAAAAAAGCAAAAACTCAGTAATTACGATAAAACAAAACACTGACGGATGGATAGCACAGATAGATGAGTGAGGCAGGGATGAAAAGTTGTAACGGAACAAATAGTGAGAAGCATAATTAGGAAAATGCTAACAAAATTGAAACTGTGGGTTAGCACTCTGGAACGCTTCAGTGTAGCCTTGATGTGTTCATCTGGGGAGGTCTTATTAAGGGAAGTGCTTCATTTTTCTAATGCACCACTCTTTTGGGGTTTAGTACAATGATTTGGACACATACACCTCAGCTCTGGGGCAGCATACAATATTGCCGATCAAGAACCGGCAAGAGTCACAGCATAATCCTTTCCTGCAACTCAGCTCTGGATGTAAAACAACCACATAACCCTGTAAAAACTGGTGTCAATTATCTGTTTACTTCATTGCCTCTGGAAAGAAGGATGTAGATGCTGGTAAGTAGATTTAAGTAGAGACTAGCAGCCTTTCAGAAGTTGTGCTTTCACTCCTTCCCTCTTGCATTTCTGCCAACCAAGAGACAGACATGTTACTCAAAGTTTTGCAAAGCCTTTATTTTCATGTACAGGGCTTTTTTCAAGTCACAGGGTTTCGGCCTGCAGCAAATGAACTTCACTTGTAGAAACCATAATGATCTGTTACTATTGGTTTTGGTTTGGTTTTTTTTTTTTTTGTAGGATGCTATTCTTCTTCTCAAAGACCCTTGGTGCTATATGGACATTTGGATTATCAACTCCTCAGTTCTAGCCTCAGGGATGGCATTTTTTCCAGAACGGGATCCAACAATACAAGAAGTATCTATCTGAGGGTGAGTTCTTCTGATCTATCCCTACCCCATTGCTTATTACAGTCATAGAATATACCAAGTTAGAAGGGACCCACATGGATCATTGGGTCCAGCTCTTAGCCCTGCACAGAGCCATCCCCGAGAGTCACCATGCACCTGAGAGTATTGTTCAAATGCTTCTTGGACTCTGTCAGGCTTGGTGTTGTGACCTGGGGAGCCTGTTCCAGCACCCAGCCACCCTCTGGGTGCTGGCAAAGAGCCATCCAGTGCTCCTAATATCTGCTGTTTAGTGAGACATCCTTCAGCAGCAGTAATTGGATGTACTCTCTTTTCTCCCTTCCTTAAACAATGAAGGTTCCCCTTCTTTGCCTTCCCATGACTTTTCTGCTGCCTTTTGTCTGAGATATCCTAGTGCTTTCTGAAACATTCTGAAAATTCTAAAGGAACTGATGAACAAGTTTCGAGGTAGAGGATTGGAAGAAGAGGACATGGGAACCCAGGAGCAGGTCTGGAGGTTGACGAGGGGTTGTGGAACCCCGTTAACCATGTCACTGAGTTGGGGGCTGAAGTTTTATTGGACTATATGCAGGACCAATATGATTTAAGGGTCAGTGATTTTAGTATCACTGCTGTCAAATGATCACTCCAGAATTAAGAGTGACTTAAAAATCAGGATTGATTTAGAACTTGATTGGAAGATTAGTTGCTGATTTAGGGACTGCTAAATGTAGATGACAATAGTTTCTGCAGAACCAGGAACTTAAAATGATCTTGCTCAAAAGATCACAGAGTATGGACTATATTAAATGTACCTCACAGTGTCAATTGGTAAAGGAAAACTAAATATTAGCTGAGAGATTGTAACATCATAATCTAATTTAAAATACCTAATGATTTGGAAAGTGGAGGTAATACTCCATTTCTGTTTGTTTGTTTTTTCTCTTTTCTATCTGACTCATAATAGTTCACTTATTGAGCTTGGAAAGATGAAGATGCATAAAATAAAAAAGACATGATGATCTTTAAAAAGGCTGAGCTCCTTAGCATACAATTCATTTACAGTGCATGGAGATAGAGCAAATTTCTCCTCCACAGACTGACTCAGAGGGAGTGCTTTGGAGGAGCATAATTCTGCTCCCAAAATAATAATCAATCTATACTAGAATTTATAAAATGAAGAAATTACTGACTAGGTAAAAAATAGCAGAGGAAAAAAAATACAAAACTCTTGTACATTCGAGTATAAATTTTGATGTAAATAGTAATCTCTGGATTGAGAAAAAGTAAAAAGCTGATAAAATCCTGCTAGCCTCCATTTTTTTAATGAAATGTCTTATATTAAGTGTACTCAGGTGACTTAAAAAATTTAATGGGAAGTCTTTGCCTCCTAAAACTGAGCATCAAAAATTTGTCACAGTGAGAATATTGTTTTGTTTCATGTTTTTCTTCTTATCAAAAGAATATTTCTTTTTTAAGGAGTAACTACAAATTTTCTTCTGTAATAAAGATGTTTCAAAGAAACATTGAAGCAAAAAAACCAATTTAGATAGAGATGAAAGAATTAACAATTATTAAGAACATTAATGAATCTGAGAAAGCCTGTTTGCCTGAATCTTATATAAAACTAAATGCCACACTAACCTTATGTTAGTATCTAGCTTTCATAGTATCACAGAATTATAGAAACTTTTCCAACTGAAGTTGGAAAAGACCTCTAAGATCACAGAGTCCAGCTGTTGAACTGTCATCAAAAGGGGTAACTCCATGAGTTGAATATAAATTAAGATACAACAGATTTTACTTATTTATTTCATTAGCTAGTTAGTTAGTTCTAGGCATCTGTATTCACTGAATTTGTACTGAATGATGAACAAGGCAGTTGAACTCAAGTATATCAGTACATGTGCTACAACAGCAGGGAAAACACAGTCTTGACTGTATAATAACTCTATCCTCCATGTGGATGACACATGACCTAGAAAAGATGATAACACACGAAGATGTTCACAAAAATTGTTTCAAGACTCCATGTACTGTACTTCGCACCTGTGAGGATGTAGCTCCTAAGTAGCTCTAACAGCGTTCAAATGGCAAGACTGAATCTTTTATTCTGGTCATTTTGGAGGGACTGTGGTTTATCCCTCAGTAAACTTTGCACTCACTACACAATAGAAGGCACGGCCTCTGTGTACACAGCCAGCCTAAGGCAGCAGCAATCATAACTCCCTCAATTCGCAGCAGAGATGAGTCAGACTAGAGGTTACTGTGCTTCCTTGCAGATCTCAGCACTGCAAGAGTTGTCTGTATGTCAGCTCCACTGGACTCAACAGAGCAGAAAGCAAAACCAGGTTCATGTTTTTATTGAAATGAAGATGACTGGAAAGCAGGTTATGATCTGCATATAGAATATATT
This sequence comes from Pachyramphus minor, assembly GCA_013397135.1. Classification (NCBI taxonomy): domain Eukaryota; kingdom Metazoa; phylum Chordata; class Aves; order Passeriformes; family Tyrannidae; genus Pachyramphus; species Pachyramphus minor. The sequence continues at coordinate 214,602 of VYXB01001667.1, forward strand.
CTGGCAAAACCTAGAACCTCTTTTATTTTCAAAACCAATTGAAAAATTTTGGGTAATTCTCCTTAGTTATGGGTAATAAACAGTATTAGCTCAAGAAAAATATTTTTCCTACTTAATTTGTTTGCTGGGAAAGGCTGTGAATGTGTCTACTGGACTTTAGTAAAGCCCTTAACACCATTTCCCACAGCATTCTCCTGGAGAACCTGGCTGCTCATGGTTTGGATGGGTGCACTGTTCACTGGGTAAAAAACTGGTTGGATGGCCCAGCACAGCGAGTAGTGGTGAATGGAGTTACATCTAGCTGGTGGCTGGTCACAAGTGGTATTCCCCAGGAGTCAGCTCAGTGTTGGGGCCAGCCCTGTTTAATATATTTATCAATGATATGGACAAGGGAATTGAGTGCACTCTCAGTAAGTTTATAGATGACACTATGTTGGGACTGTTGACCTGCTGGAGGGTAGGAAGGCCCTGCAGATGGATCTAGACAGGCTGGATCAATGGGCTGAGGTCAACTGCATTAAGTTCAACAAGGCCAAGTGCCAGGTCCTGCACCTGGATCCCAACAGCCCTACATAGACCTTGGGGAAGAGTACCTGGAAATCTGCCCGGTGGAAAAGAACCTGCTGGTGCTGGTCGACAGCTTCTGAATGTGAGCCAGCGTGTGCCGAGGTGCTTGGGCATCCTGGCTTGTATCAGAAATTGTGTGGTTAGCAAGGCCAGGGCAGTGACTGTCCTCCTGTACTGATGAGGCTGCATCTCAGGTGCTGTGTCTAGTTTTGGGCCCTTCGATAAAAGAAAGGCATTGAGGTGCTGGGACCTTGTCCAGAGAAGGGCAATGGAGATGGAGGAGGAGGTGGAACACAAGTCTCATGAACAGCAGCTGAGGGAGCTGGGCTTGTTTAGGCTGGAGAAAAGGAGATCTTCTCACTCTTTGCACCTACCTGAAGAAAGTTGTAGCATCTCTTCTCCCGAGTAACATAACAACAGGAAATGGCCACAAGTTATGCCAAGGGAGGTTGAGATTGGATACTAGAAAAAATTTCTTCACTGAAAGGGCTGTCAAGTACTACAACAGGCTTCCCAGAGAAATTGTTGAGTCACCATCCCTGGAGGTATTTAAAAGATGTGTAGATGTGGTGCTTAGAGACATGGTATAGTGATGAACTTGGCAGTGTTACATTAATGGTTGGAGTCAATGATCTTAAAGGCCTTTTCCAACCCAAATGATTCTTTGGTTCTATGAGTCTCTGTTAAAATTTTTATGTAATTGCTCTCACTATGACTCGATGAATTTTTCTGATCGTGGTTATTTATGAAGCAGTAATATTTATGCTATGCCGTCTACAGTACTTATAAGAGTAAAATTAAACATGTGCCAGGCAGAGGTTGTAATTTCTCCCTTGAAGTGGAAACTTTTATAAATAAGGAGAAGAGAAAGGAAAAATAAAATTCTTCAAGTGAACTAAAGCTCTACAACATCCCAGTTAAGGGGGTCTGAATAATAAACCAACACTTAAATCAAACTGAAAATTTTTGTAAGTAGCAGACACAGAACTTATTTTTCCCATGATTTATACATCCATTTTATTTATTAGAGGAAAAGGAGGTAAATGGCTGGGGCCAAAGGTCTATGGATTATTTTCCCTCAAGTTTGTTTTTCATCCTTTATCCTTCGCAAGATTTAGGACATGTCTTTTTGAGAGACAGCTTTTAAAGTTCTGCTAACTTTAGCTGCTCTGACAGCTGTATTATTAAACTCTTAGTTCAGCATGATGGAAACTCATACATAAAACCTGATGTAGTTAAGAATTTAACCATCAGTACTTCAGAAGTTACCCAGTTTGCATTAAAAATTTATTTTAAGAAGAGAATGCAGCTTTTTTAAAACACTACCACCAACAAAAAAACACTCTACTCATCCAGCAACATTTTAAAGGGCTTCAGAAAATGAGGTGCGTCACAACAGTTTGCTTTCTTCTGTAACTTACAGGCTGAGAGAGGCATACTTGCTGTGGTGGGATAACACAGTGGGAAACAGTAACCATGAAGGTAAGTTAAAAGAAAATTAATAAGACTTGGGGATCTTGGAAGTTCTGGTTTCAATTCCTTGCTTTTTCTTAGCATGTGAAGTCGTCTCACTGTTCTATACCCCACTCTCTCACCAGCAAAGTTAGATTGATTAACCTTCCTTTCTTCTATATTCATGTTTTATCTATCCTAATCCTGCCAAAAGATATGGTGGAAAGGATACAACCCTTGATTGCTACCAAACAATTGCCATCCACACTGGTCTTCTCAGGGTTGTGAGCTGATAAATCACCCTGTTGCAAAGTCTTTGTGGCTACGTAGAGTTTGTCAGGGTGAAGGTCCAAAGAGATATAGATCTTCCCTCTGAACATAAACACTGTCAAGTGATTAGTCATGCTAATTAATAATGTCTTATAAAGCACAGTATCTTCTTGTAAATCATCTAATGTGTATCTTCTACTTTCAAGCAGATCTACTTCTGTATCTAGTAGCATACAGTAGTACCAAAAAATACAGAGCAAAGCATGTCTAAAAGATCATTTTCATTTGAAAACAAAACATGTATGGAAACTTTGTGTTGTGTGATTTTCAAAAAACTATGCAATAGTTAATAATGGAATATTTTAATGTCTATATTTCTTTACTTATCTTCTAAAGTTGTACTCAAATTTTACCTCTGTTGATTTTAAATAGTCATGCTCTAACATAATACATTAATGTTAATTATCAGCAGCATTTTATTACTTAAAATTATTTGGGTCCTTTTGTTATTTCTTAAACAAAGTTAGTCTTGTACTCATGGGAAAACTCTTCTGTCTTCAAGAATGTCATTTTTATGGGGAAAAAACATGTAAAAATGTTATTGGTCAGGTTTAGGTTGTAAGAAAAGTGAGAGCTGAGTCAAACTGGGAGAAACAGGGAAAGTTGAAGGAAAACATGACATATGGCAGTCAGTAGAGACGAGGTACTTGACAGATCCATATTTTGCTGTCTCAGTGATTTTATTCCACGTACAGCTCCTAGCAGGTGAGTGCTGGAGATTTTCTTTTTTCACCCCTTTATCTTCCTCCTGATAAGACTTGGTGGGACCACTTTGTCACTGTGTACTCCTTTTCTTGTGAACACACAAACCCATGATCATTTAGTCTTCAGCGGTCTATGGAAAGTAGCCTATAAGCCCTAACTAACCCACTTTGCAAAGCATTTTCTAAGAACATCTAATAAACATACAAACAAGGATTAAAAATTGCAACCAAAAGCTATCAGAGAAATGGGAGAGGTGAAGGCTGAGGGGGAAGTTAAAAATCAAGGTTGGTCATGAGAAGTAGTTAGAAGCAACACAGATTCCTTAATATGCTCCAGAACATCTTGGTTGTGCTTTGGACCTGAAAACAGTGGAATGACTGAGGCCGTGCCAGCTTTCAATATTCTCTGAAAAAGAAAGCTGGAATTCTATGCTACATTTTGATAGTTCTTCCATTTAGTTAGCCTTTACTAAAGTCAACAGAAACAAATGATTTCTGACAAGTTTTCATTTCATTTATTCAAGATTTGGGAATTTGGAAAAAGGTTTGGGGAGGGAGTGGGGGTTTTGTTGTTGTTGTTGTTTTATATTTTCACTTCATTCTCAGTTGTTCAGATTTTCAGCTGCAGGAATTTGGGAGGTGAGAGGCTTCTGGATAAAATATTCATTAAGAAAAATATTGCCTTTTGCTGGCAGGATTACTTTCAGTAATAGATGTTAGATTTTGTATTCCTCACATCTTCCAAGCTTTATTAATATAATGGCATTTTTTTGTTTGCTAATACACCAAACTGTGAGTTTATTATGTAATATTCCCTTGCTAAATATCCCCCTCCAACCCTTACAAGCGGAAATGAAAAATTTATCAGGTTGCTTATTCTTAGTAAGAGAAAACAAGATGTTTGTGAGAGGAGGATGGGGGGAGAGGAAATTATTTTCTTTCTTTTACAAGACTTCCCTATAAAAAAGGATGTATTTGTAAGTGCCATATTAATGGCTATTAATTAATTAATTAATTAATTATCCCAGCTCTTTGATATCCTTTTAAATTCAGGTTTTATTAATTTTTTAAAATAAATATTTTTATGCCATGAGTATAATGGTAGCACGCCAGAAAGAAGGAGAAATTAAGTTCTTGATTTTACTTGGGATATAAGCCAAGGTTGACCATGATTGTATTAAATAACTTTTTAGGAAAAAGTACCTATGTTTTTATCAGTACAATTTCTGACACTAATCCTGCTTGATAGTGTGCGATTTGGGAGAACTCAAAAGTGTAAAGTTTAGGTTGTTTAAAATATGAAACATGTCTTTTTTTTCTAAAGGACTGATCTGCCTTTGTGGTTGATGATTACATAAAGCCACAAACACAGTCTCACCCACAAATACAGAAGCTTTATATTAAGCTGTATCCTGTACTCTTCAATATTCTAGTAACTTGGCCAGAGACAATGGCACCAGGTAGATTCAGAGTAGAGAAGTCCGTCTAATACGATGTGAATTCTTCTTGGAGAAGCTAATGGAATTTTATTGGGGAAATTAAATAAGAACATGACTAAGGAATCTTCTCAGGGTTTTGAAACCTTGCCATATTTTAACACTCTTCTGAGCTGTCTCTATAGAGACCAAAATGAAATGAGTAGTAATATAGAAGATCCTTTTTCTTCAGACTTCCTCCAAGGAGCAAATATTGACAATGTGGAAAAATTTTGACTGTGTTATTTTTTTTTTCCGCCTCTGAAGTTACTTCAGTTTTCTAGTCAATGCTGTTAATTTGGCAGCTTTGGTAAGTACTAAATTTGCCATTAAACCTAAATAAAAAATCAATGACTAACACTCAGCAACAATATGATCTACTGTGACTAATGACTTCAGCTAATCTGTGAATACTGAAGGTCTTAAGGCACTTACTGATGTCAATAGGAATTGGTGGTGGTGGTATTTGAGCAAAGATTTCTGTTTCTTCTTTGCAAAAGACCCTCAATGGGATGGCACATTAGCAAAATTTTTTGCCCTCATGGAATGTCAGTGGTATCTGAGAAACTATTTGAGAGTTTTTTGTAGTTAACTGTAGGAGGTGCACTAAGTTAAGCCTTGTTGTCAGGCTGCTTCTGATGTGAAATAAAATATGTGTTTTGTGTTCTCAGAGAGAGCTTTTATGACAAATGGCAGAATAAAAGCCTTAGCTAATTTGTATTGAGGTATATATGCTGCTGGCTTGGTGGCATCAATGCAACAAAGTGTGAATCATGCAAAATAGGAAAAATCCCTGCTTTTTCTGTGCTAAGAGCAAACACAGAAGAGGCTGTTGTCTGCTCCAGATTTTGGGTACTGGTGCTCCAGCTCTGGCTTTTCTTTTTTAATAAGAGAATTCAGGAAACAAAAAGTACCTTGAAAAACAAGAATAAAAATAAAAATAAAAGAAATGCCATTCCAAATTTTGTTCTTTATCTGTTACTATGTTAATATATTCCAATATTGTTCTTTACCTCCCAAGTCTTAAAATCAATGAATCTCATGTCAAGCACCTTTGTTGTTTTAAAGTAATGTTCATTATGTGGATTCATCTTTTTTCTGTCCCTCTCTTTCTTTCCCATCCATGTTTTTAAATCATGAGTTCATAATTCATAAATCTTGTATGGAGGTCCAGCTCTATCACTGTAACTTTGATAGGCAAACAAAAAAGGGATGTCTTCAGTTCCTGGAAGCCCTTTAGCTACTTCCTTAGAACACACCTCTAATATAAGAAGCATATTTACCCACAAAGCAGTATAGAAGTCCAGTGCATTTTGTGTCCATCAGGCCCTGACCATTTGTTGGGCTCGATTAAGCCCAATTAAGCTGAATTAAGCACTATACAAAAGCACCCTGCATTGCAGGGAGGATGTTTGCTAGGTAGGGCTGTGCATACAGTATGAAATTGTTGCATGTTGCATAAGTGAGATAACTCTTCAGCTCAAGCAAAACTGCCTGAAACGCTCAGCACGAGATGCGTTACATGGGCACAATGTCTATGGTACATTGTTTCCATAAGATCAGCACAATTAGAGTCAGGCCTGCAGTGTTTCAGCAATTTTCCTCTCAAAGTGTATTCTCATTTTGACATGAGAGCATTAGGTAAGTAATATGCAAATTCTGGGGGAATAGTTGTTTTGATGCCAACTCAGTTATGAGTTTCTGCTTTTAAGCTTGGCATATGCGAAAAGGGAAAATTGTGTGGGAGTTGTGAGTAGTGAGGTATTTTTTAAAGCAAGGGGTTTCACAATGCTGGAGGAGTACTTCTCTAGAGTAGGCTTCATCCCTGGCCAATTCACATCATGAGGAAAACAGTTCCTGTGAGTAAATCAATCATGTTCCCTTTGACTGGGAGGGAAGCAGATGAGATAGAACCACGGAGGTTTCCACTAAAATCCTAGGATGCAGTACAAGAAGAGTTGTGTCTTTTAAGTGTAATATCTTCTACATTTAAGTTGTCACTTGGTTTTTGTTGTGGGAGGTGAAGCAAGGAGTCATGTCAGCAAATGTCGCAGATACTGTGAATGTAGCTTCTTTATTTTTTTTTAAGTTGACCTTAGAGGATCACCTTGGAACTTATTTTTTTTTTCTAAATTACATTTACTATTTTGTGGTTACACAACAAGAAGCTTGAAAATGTGACCTGAGTGCTCCCCAAATAAATAATTTTTAAATAAAAAAAAATTGACATCACAAGTATTAAATGTCTTTCAAAAAATATTCTGATTGTCTTAAAATAATACCATTTTTACTTCTTTACTTCATTTTTTTTCTGTAAGCCATGTAGAATAGACACATGAATTTATTGCAACTCATCTTTTTCTTTGATAGATTTCTTTGGTGGCTTCTGCAACCTTTCATTTGGATTAATTTTTTTCATGAAATTTCCTTGCTAGAATATTTCCCTTCTCCAAGTTTACCAAAGGAAAAATAATAAAAATTTTTATCTTTTCTATAACATGTTTAAAGACTACTTTCTTGGGTATACTATGTATGTAAGTATACTATACATAGGTATCCATATATGTGTGTATACCCACTTACACTCTTGTATACCCGTCTATATAGGTCATAGTACATCCTGTGCTATGGTGGTTACGGTGAAAAATCTTCATAAATTAGTAACTTACAATATTTGAATAACTTCTTGCTTCCACAGATACCAACTTCTTTACAGCATACTTGGGCAGAAAATATATTTTTATAGCTATCCCTATCCTCTTTTTTTTTAAGGTTGTTCTTTCATTTTTGCAGAGAATTACTAAAAATTTCATCCACTGTGCCTCACTGAAAAAGTAATTTAGTATCTCCCTTTCCAAGGCGCTATAGAATCATTCTCTGATGGTAGAATACTGAAGGAGTTTCCTGGTGGCCTTTTTAAAACTCATTTTCTTTCCCCGTTCCTATATGAGGCCACTGCTTATCTTCTAAGTTTCTCTGTGTCAGCAGTTGACTCATATGCTGTGTACTAGTTGGTGTAGCAGCTCTTTGACCTGAACTAACCCCTTTCCAAATATTCTTCACTTGCATCCTTGCTACTCTGGCTTGTCATCCAAGCAGTGATTATTCTTCTTTATGTTCCATGTAGTGAGATATGATGCAGTGCCAGTGTGTTTTATTTTAAACAATTTACAGAGGAGCCTGTAAATAAAAGAGAAATTGTGTGAGAGCTGAACTCTGAACTCAGCTTTTTGCCTAACATAGACTGACCGATTTTCCTTTCCTGTTCAAAAAGTAAACCAATGAAGGCCTCCTGCTGCTTACTGCAAACAATATATGTGCTGTTCTCCATATATTTGCATTTTGAATCTAAAGCTCAAGGAAATGGAACAGGGGAAAAAACAGTGTTGTCAGGCACAAGATAACATGCCAAAAAGCTGAAAAGGGATGTCAGCTGACTGGGGAACAGAGACAGCACAGCTGGAGTTATTTTCTAAATTAACTGGTGTTTGTTAGGCATCATGAAGACTGTTTTCCTGAAGGTGGTATTAAGTATTTTTCTTTTCCAGCAAAGAGGGAAGATATTTTTTCCTATTATAAAAAGACTTCAGAGTATTACTGTATATTACTTGGGGCTAAAACATTTGCATTAACTCAATGAATGTTTTGTCATGGGCTTTGTGAGAGCTAAATAAATTGCTGATTCCACAGCTTAATGACCACAGCCCATTTCCACAACCATCCCACTCTATTCCATACCCAAAGGCTGCTTGCAAGTCAGAAAATGAATCTCCTTTTGTTTATCCTTCCCTTATCTCATTGTGGTACGTGTTGTAAAACCGGATGCTGTAAAAATGTAGGAAGGATGGTCTCATTAGGATAGTTGTGCTCTGCCTTTCCTGATAGTTAAGATGATAGTGGAGGGCATTAAAAAATAGAGCTCCTTTCTCTGCCACAATAGCAACCACCTCTGTAGGGTCCAAGGCCCTCGATCAGATACACAGCCTCTGTATATTGGTATACATAGGTATATCTGACCTGGACTCCTAAAATCACCAAAGTGGCTGCCAATTTTTATGAAACAACACCTCAAGGAGAATGTGTATTTTCAGCATACCAGCCAGCAGGCTCCATGGAAGAGTCCATCTGCTGCTGGAAGTCATAGGCACGTGTTGAAGCAGGCATGGTGCCTTTTCTTTTGCACTAAACATCCCATCATGAGGGCTAGTAGAAGTTATTCTGGATTCAGGTAAATTGAGCCCACGTAACATTTGCCTTTGGAGAATCTGCTAACAAGCATGCTTAGAGGTGTCAAGGTGGCTTCTCCTGCTGCTGATGTTCTACTTGTGAAAACTGAAACTCTTTGGAAACAGTATCTTAGCAGTTAAGGCACTTACCCAGACTTCAGGGGAGACTTTTGTTTCATCACCTCCTACAGTCAATGCCTAGTGTAAAACATTTCATTACTTAAAATTAATTCCTAGGTGAACATGCTAGTTATAAGGCACCAATGTCTTGCTTCTTCCTGACTGAATGGTTATTTAATTAGTCTGAGGGGATTAGTATTAACAGGAAGAACACAGTCAACATACTCTACAGTGAGGTATAGCTGGGTAGTTAAAGCATTCCCTAGAGAAATGCAAACTCATATGTATGTGCAGTACTGATACCTTGACACCAATACCTCTAAAGATGCCAGCATAGGAAATAGAAATGCATGATACCTTGGTTTTGTTTGTATGCTTATTTGTTTGTTTTTAATCGGGGGTTTGACCCTCCTGGTAATCTCTGATTATGCCTGTTTGATTGAAATTTGCAAAACATAAAGGCAGAAAAAAAGCATTTCCTTTACACAAGCCATAAGATGTTCAAAAAGAATGAGGGGCTCTGTGTTCATGTGTTATTCTTACTCTGATTAAAGAACTGAAGCAGTAATCCATCAGGGTTTTGAACACATTATTCACAGGACCAGGTGGAGTCCAGGCACTGTTCATGTGTGGTTTAACACAACTGCAAGACTGGAATCAGACATAAATCGGGACATGCACGCTAATATTAAGAGCTAAAATGTCCTTGGTCACACTTCCCCCTAGATCTGCACCTGGAAAAAGTCTGAAGATGATTGCATAGCTTTCCTGAGGAGGCATATGTAAAACGGGAGGCAAACCACATAAAAATAGAAAAGAGAAATAGGGATTTTAATTACATACAGGGTGGGGGAGGGAACAAAACCAAAACCAAAATATGTTAACCAAAGCACACTTTAAAAACTAGTGTTTTAGAAAATAATTTGATCTTTATTGAATGCATGTGTGTTTTTTACCTTTAGTCTTCTGCAACTTGAACAATTAGTCAAAATCCAGAGTTTCATTTGAACCTGCATTTTAGTCTGTATATGTATATGTGCAAGAAAAATGCAAAACCAGCTGTCCCATATAAGTGACAGGGAAGTGAGGGTTTCCAGCCAGTGTTGAAGTTTTGTTCTTCATGCACTTCGAGGGGGATAATGATATCTGCTAACAATTGGGAATTCGAGTTTCCAGTAAGGTTACCATCTGCAGTTGGAACAAGGCTGCTCTCTCTGTGAGCTTCTGTCCAGACCTTTATTTCCCAAGAGATTTTTAAAGGATTTTGGCTTTTTTAGGTTTGGATAAGATCTAAGGAGCTCTGGAATAATGCTGATAGCATGTATATGAATACCCAAATGTCTTGAAACAATTTTCCTCCATTGTTCTGATTTTTATTGAGAAAATACTCTTTTTTTTACCCTTTCTCTTTTTGCTGGAATTAAGAAGTACCAATTGTTCTCTATCACCAAAAAAACAAGGAGAAAAGTGCTCTGCCTTTTATTATTTTGTTCCTGTGGCTAAAATCTACAATTTACTATTAGATTTTAAGTCATATGGAAGCAAGTGGCAATGTAAATGTAATTATTCTAGGCAGATGGCTTGTCCTCCCAAAGTAGATATCCCTTAAAATTCCTCTCCAGAAAGAAGCATTTTGTCTGTAAAGAGAGAAGTTTCTGATTTAAATTTTTCTTCTGTTATGGAACTTTGAAATCAGTTTCCACAGAGATAAGAGCTGTTCCCACTAATTTGCTAGCTCTGTTAAGATAGACTAGATATAACTATGTTTAAAATCTGTTGCTTTCCAGAAAGCAAAAAAGTGTTCTTTAATATTCTGAGATATTAGAAAGTGGCAGTCTAAAATAAAATACAAAGTAATCCAAGCTTCGAGATCGTCACCCTGCTATTGACATATGGATATAATGCCATTTAATTTGGTCATTCCCAGTACTGACTTTTAAAATCAGACAACTGTCTAATGTAAACTAAATATATATTTTTTGTAATCCCAATATTAACACAGTTATCAAATTTAGAAACAGATAAGTTACAGAGGATTGCCACCTCTTTTTAATTTCCTAAGTTCTGGACACTGCTTACAGTTAAAAGTGATTTGAAGTTGGAGACTCTTTTTATTCATGTTTTTTTTCAGATTGCACTTTATCTTCCCTGCAAGATTTCTCACCATTTTTAACTTCATGATAATGTTACACTGCACTTACAAAATGCCAGTGCCCCTTGGGTATGGCTAGCTGGAGCCATCTCCTGTTCAGACAGTAAACAGACTATGTTAATGACCATCCTTCTTAACTAAAACCTGGGGTTTACTTATTGCTTTGGAGTTGTTACCTTCTAAGATTCCAGGTGGGATCCAAACTTTAGTGCATAGTCTTTTGTATATGAAATCTGTAATTTAGGTGAGATTATATCTTAGTTAACAAATTTCATGTGAGCTTTGGTCTCTATAGAATATTGCAAATAAATATACTTTTAAAACTATTTCTATATTCCTAAAAGAACTAAAAAATATAATTTAAGCAAAAAATATTTTTTCAAGACACTAGATTTCTCCATTAGTATTAAACTATGGTGACTGAAGTATTTAGTTTGTCTGTGAAACTAAAATTTGATACCGTCTTGTGTTCCTTACGGGAAAAAATTATAAAGTCTGATGCAGATATTTCAGGTGAATCTTGAATTCTTTTTATTTAATATCCAATGGAAAGTGTGCAGCAGGGAGGTTACTAAATTAATGATTAAGATCTTTTTTACACTTATGTTTTATACTTATGATCAGAGTGAAGGAGTAGTTCAGAAATCTGAGCTAAGCTAATGCTTATCCAAATAAAGTGACAGAGAGAAAAAGTGATATAGAAAATTAACTGAGGGTTCATTACTTTGTCATTGAGAATGAGAAAATTCCCTTGGTTCAGAATCCTTGTCCTTCTGGGCTGTTTTTAGCCAGCTAACCTTACCCTGGAGTGCAAAGAGGTTTTTTATTGTTTTTATAGTGACCAAATTTCTTAGGTAGATAGTACAAGAAACCCAGAAGTACAGAAAATGCAACAAACCACATATTTTCACAAAGGTGAGGGTAAAATTCCTAGGAAGAAAATAGGATGATCTTACATAAAAAGAGACCTTAGAATAGGTGGCATATGTCCTATGGTTACTGCCTGGGATTCAGAAACAAAAACATAGTCACCACAATTGCACTTTCTTTGACTTATATATCAGGTTTATTTTAAAATTAATTTAAAAGCTGATTTTATATAGCACTGGTTTAGGTGACTTTAGCTGTATTTTAGTGATACATTCTGTCATACACCAAATTAGTCTCTAAGCACAGAGAATGGTTTACAGAACTAGAGGATTTTGATGTTGGATTTGAATTGTTCAGCAGATAACAATACAGTGGGTGTCATGGCCATGCAAAATGTCACTATGATGGATCCAAGCCTCTTTCAATCACAAAAAAATGGAGCAGAAATGTCACATCATCTCTAAAATACCATTTTTACTTGAGACTTGCTAGGAAATTGTGCTCTTATACTGTATACAGCTAGGGACAACAGAAGTAACATAATACACAATAATCATTCTGATTAAATTATTTATGAGATGTGCTCATAAATGAATATTGAACTTGGATCAAGACAGATGGAGTTCAGAATTTTAATTTAATAATTTTGCATGGTTCTGGATTTAATTTCTTAATTCAAAGAACTATTTCAAATTCACATTTTCATCTCCTTCCTGGGCTGTGAGAGTTAGGTAGTCATGACTCCGCTAGCACACACAGGGAGCACATGGTTGACATTTGAGGGGAAAACTACTGTTGAAGGACCAGACACTTATGAACATCATCAGTTTTCTACCAGCACTGGCTGTGTTAGTCTTAGTGCAGTCTTATAGATCCATTGCAATACCTGACCAGTGTTTGGGTAAGTTTGCTGAGATTGTTGGTTTCAAGGTTCTTTAGAAATGCAAAGAAAACCCTTCACATAGAAGATTTTTGTTTGTTTATTTTGTTTGGATGGTCAAATATTTGTTGAATTTTCATTAAAAAAAAAAAAAAAAGAAAAAGTCATTTAGAAACTGAAGCCATGGATATAGAATTTAAGATACCAAATATGTTTTTGTTTAGAATGAACAGAATTTTTTGGAAACCTGGCATCTGTCCATCACATCCAGTATTAGAAATAATGTATGTACAAGATTTAAAAAATCACTGCTACTACTTCAAAAGGAGATTTTAATATGAGGGAAACTGAAATTCAGAATGTCTAACCGGGTCAGTAGGGTGTCCTTGTGTATGAAAGAGGCAGTGCACCCAGCTGATAGATGCCTTCATCAGAGGTACACTCCTGAAACAAATTCCTTTCTGCCTCCCTGATGGTGGCAAGAGCAAGTGCCTCTGAAGACCCTTGTGGTAGCCATGTCCATACTGCTGCAAGGATCTAAAACTAGCTATGCAGGACCTCTTTCTGGAAAACTGTTGTTGTGTGGACTAGTTTAGGAATTTTTCTGCTGATGTCTCAGGGGCTGGTTAACTGGATGCCTTGAGACACTAGATGCCAGTGGGATTGCATTCCAACAGTTCTGTAGAAGCTAGGGAGGCCACAGCAAACCAGCCCAAGCCTTAGGTCTCTCTCTTAGACCATCATCTAAACATTTTCTAATTTACCATTTTCCTGTCCTCCTTGCATTGTGCAGCCTATTTTTGCTCTGCTTTTTGAAGAGAATACTGATACTGATTTTAATTTTCTCCTTGAGGTGGTTGGATATGTAGATCCTTCTGAGGAAAGTGTTCCTGGGTTGACAGGATATCTGCTCTGGTACTTTTGCTAGACACTAGCTTTCTTTCAAGCAGAGACAAGTATTGATAATGACGACACAGGCTTCTTGTAAGCAAGATTCCATGTCTGGGTTAACTTCTATTTGGGGAGCTGTTGATGAAAGCATCCTAAGCTTCGAACCACCCTGCAGGCTACTCTGTATTGAAAGTCTGTGCTCAGTGAGGAGGGGAAAAAAAAAAAGAAATTAAAGAAAACATCATTTAATATTTGCATGGCATTTTCACAGTGAGGATAGAAGGGAGTACAACAGACACTTTGACTCTCTCACAAGCCACCCATGCATCTGCTTAGCTACATATTGGCTATAAAATGAAATGCAGTTAAGGGACTACCAGCGCTTAGAGCTATTCTGTTTTGCTCATAGGTTTATGTGTTGTTAATTTGGAAACAAAGCTATTATACTTCAAATGGTGTAATGGGTTTGATAAAGGAAGCAACGTGATAGACTAAAATACTCTCCTTTCAGGCATAACCAATTGCCAAAGCAGTTGTATTTAGGCTCAGTGGGTCATTTATCTTCAAACTCCACAGCTGACTCGGCACTGGGGTGGGTTAAGAAGTAAGCAGTTTTGACATTTAGCAGCCCAAGGCTTCTTTTCTCCTAGAGAGAATTGCATGTCAGCTCTGTTAGGTTTTTTCTGCTACTACTCTTTTGAAGCAGATGGTTAAACCTCACCTCAGCTGGGTGGTTGAGACCCTTGCAGCAATTAGCAAGGCTAACCAATCGAATTATAACCGATTGTGCCTGTGGTTATCGAGTAGCATATGATTTATGATTATGGTGTTTTAAATATAGTCTGTGGAAGCTACCAGAGCATAGCACTGAGTATATTTTGAAAAATAGAGAGAAAAAAACCCTCAGAAAACCAAACACAATAGTTCAGAATAAGGTCCTTTCCATTACAAACAGATCCTTTGTAAGCATTCAGTCTACTGTAGATGTGCTCCTGAGTATATTTACTCTTTGTTATGTCTTGAAATTATTTAAGCATAAGATTTGCACAGAATGCAGCTCTTAGCTGTAATATGTGCAGTTTAGGAGAGGCAGATTTCAAAGCTGGAGTGATATAGATGCTGAAGTGATAAGCCCGAAATAGTAGAGTACATTCAATGAGGTTATTGCATTGGCACCTCGGCAAGCACTGCTGTTCAGTTAGGCACAAAGCCTGAGGGTAAAGTAACGACCATTGTGGAATCAGCAGTTCTATTTTTAGACAGCTCTTTTCCAAACCTCATCGTCTTACAACACAATATTTGCTTAATTGGAAATAATACATCCCAAGCAATCTCAATAACTAGGGATCATGAGTATTCATGCTGCAATTTAGCAGCAATATATATGCATCTTTCTTAAAACAACATTCCATAAAATGAAACAAAAACGTGTTTATTCATAATGAATGTCTCCAGATAAATGCTTAGCAAGGGATATCTTATTTTCAGCTGTTTAGTAATGTTACCTAATTATGTCCCGCTGAAACTGGGAAATGTTGTAGAGAAAAATGATTAGGAGAAGCTGAGCATTTGCTGAAAGATACTGTTGTGAGTACAGTAAAAAAACTGGCAGTCCCTCAATAAAGACTGTTTAGTAATATACAAAATCAGATCCAAGGTGTACCTTGAAAATTATATTTTTAGTTGCATGATCTACATTTCCTTTGCATTAGCAGAAAACAGATGAGGTCTGCAACTTTACAAGAAGAATTTAGTGAATGTTTCACAGAAAATAACTTAGAGGACAAGTGTAGCTATTTTTAGTTCACGAACCATCAGTGAATGTGTTGAAATATGTATTCAGCTTTTCTGAACACTCTGATGAAATGTGCTTGTTAGGTAGTAAGCTGCTCAGGAGGGGAGCATGCTGTATGTGCTCACATAGCATAGGATGGGCATTACCAGGAGATAAAAATTTGTCAGCAGCCCAGTACTTACTATATACTATTCGTGAGGGTTCTCTACTGGCACCATGGGTTTAGTCACATATGTTATCTTCCTATAGCTTTTGTTTCCTGCTGAGATAACTGAAGCTTCATAAATCTGAAACTTCTAAGAATGTTTTGGGAACACAGAGTTTTTTAACTGTATTTTGTGTAAACTGCCATCATTTTAGATTTATTTGTTCCCGTTAACATTTTTGAGTAAGCATGCAACTAAGTGTTAAGAAAACTGTATGGTTTGCAGGTGTAAGAAAAGCAAACTGAATAAAATGTCAACAGTATTTTTAGCACTACTTCACTTAATTTTCTACATACATTCTGCTTTGACAACCTGCTCAAACATGTTTTGTCTTCCTGAGGGTAGAGGAAGCAGGCAAATGCACATACCTTGCTTAGCATGCTATTCACACTATCTGAATACATATACATGTCATCTGGAGGCACTTATCTTTCTTTCTTTGAAACGGGAAGAAAAATTAAGACTTCTGAAAATGAGGTCACAGAAGTTATAATGTACCACAAGCAGAGCAGAGCAGAAGAAGAGTAGAAAGACAGCCTTTCCTCCCAGATAGCCCTCCAAATAAACTCTCTGTCCATCTGACGAGACAAAAATCCTTCCTGATCAGAGCTTAGCACTCAATTCAACCCTGAATATGTGAGGAACGTGCTCCACCAGGCAACCAATTTCTTGCTACTTGAAGAAGCATAGGTGCCTTTAGGCAAAACCTCATCTTTAGTTATGTTCTGCCACCAATGCTTTGCAGCAGAAGCTGGCCTGAGATGCATGTGCAGACCTGAAGTCCTCATAACAGTGATGGCAGTTCAGATTTTGGTTTTGACCTTCCCAGAATAGTGGAGAAAACTTAGATAGAAAGATTCCCAAAGGATGTGCTGCACAACAGCATCTTTCTAGCTGTGTTAAAGCTTAAATCACATTGTATAAACAAAAGACAGCTATTTATAGTGATCAAAGAAACACATTTTGTGGTTGAGTCTAACCAAATGTTTTCTTTGAAAGGCAAACAGTTTGCCTGTTAAAGGATGTGAGCAGAGTCTGTTTAAATGAAACAGAACATACTTGCTTGTATTTCTAAAGTGCTAAACAGCCCTTCTGGGAAGTGTGAAGTGCCACTTAAGAACTGAGATATTGAACTGTTCTTATTATTCATCCAAGTTGTTGATTTCAGAACAATGTTAGAAATGTTATTGTAAGGGACAATTTTAAAAATGAAATTTTAGGCATTCTTATATCAGTATTTTAGAGAAGCTGAAACAGCACTGAAACTCAAAATTTGTCTGAATTTTCATCAGGTAGAGATGTACAAGACTTGAGACATCCTTTTGTAACATCCAATGGTGACACATTTGACAAGGGAATCACAGAATATTCTGAATTTGAGAAAGGGTCTTGAAGAGCTAGATTTGTGAAAGTGACAAGTCATGGATGTTATGGCCTCTGAAGGACATAGAATTTGTTATGTTGTGCCACTGTACTCTTCATCAAGGTTGAGATAACTCTATGGTAATGATATAAAGCTTTTTCTTTCTAATACTAGTTTAATGAATTATGTAGACACACATACATATAAGGCTCACTGAGGCATGAAATTTTTTTGATTCCTCCGTTTTCATCAAGTCTTCATTAGTTTCAAGGGATTAACAGCACCACAGTCAAATAATTTTTTCATTTCCTTTGGGAAGTTAAATTTTCATTACCACTTCTTGGCATTTCTGGTTTGGGGCTTCTTGTCTTTTCACTCAATTCAGTGAAGTTGGATCTAGTGCAAGCTTCCACAGTGTCATGGTTTAATCCTATCTGGCAACTAAGTCCCACATAGATAATTACTCACTTCTGGTGAGATGGGGGAGAGAATCAGGAAAGAGGAAAATTCAAAACTGGGCAGAACTTGAATCTGCATCACCCTCAGGGATGAAGAAGGGGGGAAATGTCCCTCTGTGACATGCTGCTCTTAAGCCCTTGTTAATGTAAGTGTGAAACTTTGACCCATTCCAGTTCTTCTTTCAGTGAGTTGTGGTTTTGGCAGTGGGAGAAGAATACCTGCCACATCCATGGAGAACAAAGTAGGGTAGCTGTGACACTTACAGGAGATGTTCAGAAAGGGTAATGAACAATGATTGTCGCCTCTTCTACCGCTAGATGAGGATTCACAGGAAAAAGACCTAAGAACAACCAAACTCCCTATTTGTTTCATTATGGAGAGAAGTATGTCTCAAGCTAACTGAAAATTATTCACATAAACAGAATTTGACCACTGAAACTCAAAACAGACTAATTTTATATTAATCAGACCACTTAGGAAATGACTCCTGCTAACTGTTTTTTCTTATGCCAGAGTACAGTGTAAAAGAAAGAAATAATGCTTTTATGAATCGCAAGGAATTCTGCAATCAGGTAATGCATAATGTAATAGTTACGCTGTTAAGCACTAAGGAACATAATTTCTTATGGCTTCTATAAATCATCTAGACAATTGTGCTTCTTTTTCTCCTTCAGCTCCTAAAATACCTTTGAAACTTTTGGTTAAACTGTGTTCTGCACCTATTTCTCTCTCTGTGTAGTTTCTTTTTCTATGTCTTAGTGGTGTCAGTTCCTGCTATTTGCCACTCTTGCTCAGGTGCTTGGTTCGACAAAAGAGATTTGTTTTACTATAAGCTTGTCTGGACTCTGTAGAGCCTTATGAAGGATACTGTGACAAAAGTGTCTATTTTATTGAGACAAGTGGGTAGTAGAATTGTTTGGTTTTTTGTAGAAACACACATTTCCCATTTAAAGAATGTGAACAAAGAAATGGGAGTATCCTCGAGAAATGTTTCCGTTATTACGCTAGTGAAGATACAAATTTTATTCCTTTAAAGCATTTCAGAGTCTGAGTCTGCAAAGCATAGACTCAAAGATACAGTGAAGAAGTATCAGAATAATTTTGTGCTTGATACTTAAAAGCAAAACATCTGGATGATTCAGACATGGAGCTTGTCTGGGACACGGCACTGTTCACTGCAGGAGTCTAAAGATGGCCTGCTCCTCAGCCTTGTGGGAAGACAGATTTATGTTTAGCCATAGTAGTTCTCTGTTGTATCACCTTGCTCTACCACTTAGATACAAATCACAGGGAAAAAAGTTAAGAGAGACTATGAGATCTCCTCTTCATGAACCTGTTGTTTTTCTGCATAAACAGTTGCCATTTTTTCAGAGAAACAACAGCATCATCTCAAGAATCTATTTTGGCAATTAGCTATTCAAACCACGGAAAAGTTTTTTTTTAGTGTCTAGACTGAATCTTCCTTGCTGCTTGAATCCAGTGCTTATATGGTTTTTTCCTTAGCTTATTTCTCTTCTTTTTACAAGTCTTTTTATTTTATTGAAAACTGTTACCTTGCTAATAGAGCCATGGCAAATAAGGGGGGTACTGTAAGGTATTCTCCACACGCAGACAGGATGACTCAGGAAGAGAGAGAAAGGACAAGCAGAATACAAGGGGGAGCTCTTGTGATACATGTAGCTGGTTTATATCTTCAAATCTTTTCTTCACTGAAGTGGTATGTGCTAGTAGTATATGACAGCTACTCTCAGCTGACAGTGGGGGTTATCTGAAGGGTCTGGATAGGTACTACTAGGAGCAGGCAGATTCTGCTTGAACGCATCACTTGCTAAGCAAGCCTCTTCTCTGTCCTTGGGTTTGGTGCTAGTGAACAAACAACATTAACGATTGGGATTAGGGTTAGGTCTAGATATAGGATTTGCCTGGGAATGCCAGGAAACATGAACTGAAGTTACTTCTGCATTTTCTTCCCTACTGGTTCTGTAAGGGGAAAAGCAAACCTGACACAATTTGTTTGGGAGAAACTTAAGATCTCTTAATGATGTATACAGTAATGCTTGGAATCACAGGGGGGGCTGAACTGCAGTAAAGGCAAGTTTGCTAACCTGTCTTAAAGGTTCTAAAACTTGATGGATTTGATTTATTTCTCTAGAATAAGTCCAATACTGCAATTATAATCCTAGATTAGGATGTAAAATTCCGGCATACCACTTTGGAAGTAAATTATATGTAGCAATCATTATCCTGGATATGGAAAGTCTGAGCAGCTCCTGTTATTGGAGGCCCTAGACATGTTAACTGACCTAGGCTTATGGCTAATTCCTTTAGAACCTAGAGTAACGTTATTTTTGGATATTTCCAAAGTATTTTCCCTGGATTCCAACATGTATACAAGATTAGGTTTCCAATGCTGTTGTGGTTGCAAGGGTTAGAATTTGGTTAAGATTCTGAAATGCAGACAGTTCTGAGCTCTAGTCAATTCTGGATTTAGAAATGTTCAGTAACATAACATTTAGGGCTGGTACATGAAATGAAGTAATATGTTAAGTGAATTTCCACCACTTCCATTATATTGCACCTGAGCCAAATCTGGAGCTTGGGCTAAAGAATGCCAAGTGATCATGATTAATTTTTATATGTGGTTATAAAACATGTCTAGGCTAAATTTAAGGCAACATTATTTGGGCCTAAGAGATGTTTGGGTTTGTTTATAATGGGGGGGGGTGTTGTTTGTTTGTTTTTTGTTTTGGGGTTTTTGGAACTACCATTTGTCTGTGGCATGAGATAGAATTGGATATAAGAAAAAGTTACTTGCCATCATTTTGGAACCAGTGCTTTTGAGGAAGTAAGCAGATAGTCCGTACAAATTATTTCAGGTAGTACTCAGTATGAAATTAAAGCGCCTAATTTATGCATTTAAATATAGGCAACTGCTTGTGACTAAGATGCCTAACATATTTTTGTAGTCAATGTAAATCCAGTTAATAAGTGATTCATCTAAAAATTGATTCATAGTGAATAGTCACACAAGTTATTATAATTCTCAGGAGCAAGTGAATGCTTGGTTCATTTAGGTTTAGGATTTGATTTGGATACGTCTAGGGATGGGGTACAGCCATGCAGCACGTAATATAATTTCAGCTTCTAGTTCAAAATTGAGCTGCATCTTTAATTGATCACCAGAACTTTTTTCCTTGAATTGTGCAAAACCTATAACCTATGATTCGATGTTAAGAAAAACTCACTGTGTTGATAAGGCACCTAATGCAAATAGCACTAGACTGGGTTAGGAATATTTTTGAAATCACAGGCTGACTACTGTTCAACTTTCCCTGTATGAATAGCAATCATAAGACTCAAAAGTATAATAATAGTAACACTGCTACTATTACTACTAATATTTTATTCTTTTTTCATTTTAGGATTCAGTGCTTTATCACTGGACCTCCCTCTTTTCTTCCTTCCTCACACCACTAGGCCACTGGATAAACAAAGATGAGGAATTTTAATGGCATGTACCTTGTCTTTTTATTTCAGTCAAACCATGTTTTCTACTAAATAGATATATGACAGTTTCATACCTCCACATAAGGGGAAATCATAATAACCTGAGAATGGTTTTATAATAAACTTTACTGAATGAGGTATTAGTACGTTAATGACTCAGTCTTGACATTTAACATTATTACTTATTAAAGAATGATTTTTAATGTCTCAGGAATCGATGACTGGGCCACATTAAAATCTCACATTGAATCTTGACAAACTGTATTGGTGTTCATGAGGTTGCAGCCCTGAACTCACTTTTTAAACAGTAGTGAATGCTCCATAAAATTTGCAAAATTGCCAACCTTGTAATTATGAACCTTTCAGCATAGAAACAAAACAAAAGGTAGCATTTACAGATAACCTCACTGTATCACTGAAAAGTGCAGCAGGAGTTCCAGTTCTAAAAGATTTTATTTTCTCTTTAAATTCAACTAATCCTTTAAATTATGCCTTCAGGAAAGGACATTTGCAAACTGTCCAAGACAGAATAACATCATCACAGATACAATAATACATTAATCAGGTAGTAAGAGGACAGAGTTGTTTCTGAAAACAGTAATACTTGTTAATGAAGAGCCTGTAGCTCTTGCATGATTTTGAGCTTGGTAGAAGCAGCATAAAATTAACTTGCTCTCATATTGAAAGCTCTTGACTGCAATTGTGAAAACATTATAGGTGTATCTTTGATTCATCATTTGTCAGTAGAAAGCAACATACACTTCCCTGAGCTTTGTTTGAGTGGAAGATATTCATGTGCTTTAACTGCTATCCATGTCTCAACTAGGCCCCAGCTGCAGTTTTTAGCATGCAGCTCTACATTTAAACATGCACTCAACGTTGAGACACCCTTTCATAGCTTGGTTTTTCCATCTGCAAAGTTAGGCTACTTAGATGAGCTTTTGCAAAAAACAGAAATTCATGTCCTCGTAACAAAACATCGACATGCTTCAATTGGAAATACTGGTTATGGAATTCTGATCAAAACACAGATTAATTGAAAATAAAATGTGACAATCATGCATGACATCATAGTTTGGTCTTGGGTTACTGTCCCAGACACCTGTTGCACTTGATGTCAGAAAGATAAAAGGTAGGAACAGCACAGTTCAAAGTGAAGCTGAAGCAGGTGCTCTCTCTTTGTGGATACTATCTACTATGACCCTCTACTTTTCAACAGCTCCATAAAGCACATGAGCATAGGTGGGTAACATATAAAAAATGTCTCAACACTCATTTGGTCAGGAGTACAAAAATAGTTCCAGGAACACTGAAGCTAGCACCAAAGGTCTGGCTTTCAGTCTTCATACATCACACCATCATCTCTGTTTAGAAAAGTTGCAATGTTGTGAAAATACATGCATGTGGTAAATTTTTGTGTGCACCAAGACTTCCAAAATCTATAGAGGTAGTACTTGGAACTATTAAGGGAGAGCATAGTAGCCTGAAGAGAAATCATCATTAAGACCCAACAAAATAAACCTTGAAAGATGAATTGCCCTTAATTGCATCAAACCATGACATAGTCATCTACTATGCAAATCGAAATGCAAGACAAATGCAAGACAATACTGATACAAAAGACTGTGTAAGTAAACCAAAGCTTTTAAAACCAGTTGTTTAATTCTATCAAACAGTAAACAGCACAACTGCTTGCTTGCCCTATTTCTCTTAATAGGCATATTCCTTAAAGTCAGTTTTTCTTCTATTGTTAGCTCAAATATTAAATGAGAATTAGGAAGAAAACTATGTCTAATAGCAGTTTACTGACTGTATGATCTTATCCAGTTCATCTGTTCATGCCTGCATATAAAAGAGAGTAAAACAACAGACACGTAGGTATTAACAAGACCAAAAAAAGTACTCAATTTGTATGTCTTCAAATGTTTGTAAAGAGCATTTGTACACATGGCAATTTGATGACTCTCCTAAAAAGCAAGTGAATTCTATACTTACAGAAGTGAAAGATATCCTTTGAAACATTTGAAACACTACCTCTGAGCTCAGATCCAGAGAAAGTAAGAAACCTCTGAGATTCTGTAGGCCTATTGGTCCTAGGAGACCTGCTCTCTAATCTTTTATTTCTGAACTTATCCTATGTAGAAATCATGATTCATGCCATGCTGTCTTATTTTAGAAGTTGCATGTACAGGAACCAGAACATTGCCAACATCCTGCAAGTTTAAAATTTGAAATACAGTTTTCAGAAGAGAGTGAAAAATTGTACCCAAACTTGTGATATGCAGATCATCATGCAAGTTCAAAGTGATTGGTCTTGAATTTTTCTGATATTCTGGCATAAATAAGTGATTTTTTATAAAGTATTTTGCTGCAAATGCGCATATTTCTTGGAGCAGAACCCAGTTCCAGTTGCTCTCCAAAATCTCTATCACCTACTTTTAGAAAATTTATTTATATTTCCCTCTTTTTCGTAGGCAAGTCCATGGAATTCATGAGTTACGTGAAGAATTAACCTCTGTTACTGCCCATAAAGAATGCCAGGAAAAATTTGTTTTCACATGTGGAAAGAGTTATTTTTTATGTATTTATCATTAATCATCTTCTCTTTTTGTCTGAAATTTCTTGCTAAACTCAAAGCAGGTATACAATCAAAATATGTCTGTTTCACTGACTTAATTTTTCTGTCTTCTGTAACAAAAACTAAGTGCCCAAGATATGTAGCTTGCTTGTAAACAACTTTATAATTTCTTCTTCTTTCCCTTAGCTTTACTGATTATTGTCACTTTTCTGATACAACTAGCAAATTAAAGAAGTCACGGTGTTAATTAACAAACCACTCAGGAAAGCTGTGAGGCAAAAATACACTTAAATTTCAATCCTGTCTTCACAAGTGCAACTAGTGAAACTGATAAAAACCCAAACCCACAAATATCCAAAGACTTTATTGGAATTGCATGTCTCACAGCATTATAGATGAAATAATTCCAGTGACAGTGAATTGTCAGAGCTGTAACCATTTGCAAATCCTTGTAGTTAATGCTGAGCTCATTGTGATGACATGTCAAACAAATTTCAGTGATACTTCTCACAATGAGGAAATGTCTCTCACCCAAGCTTTTAGGCAAATATTCCTTCAGTCTTTTCTGAATCTTCACTGCTTAAAAGCCTGTGTCATTTCAAAGCCTGCTCTGCAACATGTCAGTTTGTTTTAAAGAGTTTCTTATTTGAGTTCTGCATTGGGTGAAAATTTGCTTTCATCTGTAGAAGTGTAAAACCCAAGTAACTAACCTTTTTTTCACAGTTTTCACTGAACTTAATTGGAAAATGCTGTCATTTGCTTAATTAGAAATGGTAATGTAAAATTTACAAAGACAATCCAAAGGAATTAAACACAAAACTACCACATTAAAATGCTACTTTGAGGTGTACTGTTAGCTGCCTTACTATCATGGAAGTTAAAGTAGAAATCTTAAATAAAAGATAGCTAGCTTTATGTCTTATATAGTTTAATATTTAAATAGATTCTGTTGGCCAAAATCAATTACTGAAGAAACCATTTTAAATGAAAACAGAATGAAAATTTGAATTGCATGACATACCTTCAGCAGGTCAGCATTTATCTCTGTGTTGGTCTCTAAACATCATCATGCCACAAACAGATTTTTTAAAATTTAGAATACCTTACTTTGTCTTCTCTCCTCTTCATCTTACATATCCTCTCCATCACTCAGCACAGTGATTCATGTTTACCTCTTCTGTTCTGACTCTTTTTCAGACTTCAGTTTGCAATTTGCGAGGTCCCCTTAATGTGGTTGAATAAAGCATTTATGAGAAAAATTAAATACACAAGGAAAAATACTTTAAAAGTTTTCAAAGTTGGAGATCCCATGTTGTGTTTCTTCAGAAATGTTTCTTCTGAATCGTTAACAGGGATTCTGGTGGAACTGCAGATGAACTCCTGATGTGTGACATCAATTTTATAATTTCTATTCTTTTCTTTTTCAACCTGCTCTCCTATAGTACTTTTGCCACTTCTCTGAAATCCTAGCCATATGCCTCAGTAACTAGTAGTATTACAATCACAACATCTGACTAATATTAAAACCCATCCTGCATATTTTGTACTGTCCTAGGCACGTAAAGCAAAAGGGTTTGGGAGCAATAAGAGAGGTGTCAGTAGAAATTTTTTTGGTTTACATCCTTTTATGTATATAGAGAACCCAATTTCACTGGAATTCATTAGTGCACCATTAAAGTAAATGATTATGCAATGTAACAGAGAAAAATCTGTTCCTCATTGAACAGAAAGGCCAACAACATCCCAGACAAGAGAGAGCCAAGTATGCAATTGTTTACCAACCCTATATGTATATTTGTGAAGAAAATAACAATATAAAACTGCTCTTTATGTGCAATGCTGAAGGCATGTGTTACTCAAAACCCTGGCTTAGCAGAAGGTCCTCCTCTAGAGGCTCACATCTATTGGCTGCAGACAGCAAGCCAACTGCTTCCAACATTCTGCTAGTCTCAAATGAAAGCATTTAAAGAAACTGTGCATTTTGGTGTTGAATAAGTAGAGCCAGACATATATCTCAGGATGAAGGTATTAGATGAAGAACAAAAATAGGCATTGTATACTGAACAAAAGTGTTGTCTAATGACAATGCTAACCAGACTGAAACGAACGATAGTGAGAGGATATTAGCTCTAGACTATAGTTTAATGCAGAAGTTCAGTAGTTTTCCAGAAACCTTCCACAAATCAAGAGCTAGATTGGGTAATTGTTTTCATCATTACAGGAGAAATACATTTATTTCAAAGATGCATTTTTGCTTTAAGAAAGAATGAAGTTGAGGAAAGCTGAAAGCTACTTTCCTTTAATGGTTCAAAGCACTGAGAAACCAAATATTTTCAATGGTAATCTGAAAAAGAATGTTCTCCATAAGTCAAATATGACTCATGAGAGGAAACTAGTTAGACAATGAGGAGTCTGGAGCAAGGGAATGAGTCTTCATGTCTACATGTCTGATTCTATTGCAGGTCTAAAAGATGTAGTGACATATATATAACAAGAAATATAACTAATTATTCTACCTAAAGGTCTACTTTTCCATAAATGCTCCTCTTTCTAGCTATTTGTCCCAGTGAAGAGGGATTGTCAGATGGAATTTGTGATGACAGAGGACAGCAGACATTAATTGAATAACATTTGATATTTACTGCACATAGGAAAAACACATTTACTGGAAATTCAGTGACGTTGTTCTTCAGATTTCTGCCCAAAACTCAAGACATCATCATGACAATTGTTCTCATTTGTTTCAGGATTTTGTTTCTGGCTTTCCCTTGTAAAGACTGGGGACTGGGTTTCCATTCTGCTTGAGGAGTGGACAAGAAATTAAGACTCAACTTTTGTCTTTAAATGATTCCCTGCTTTCCTGAGAAGAAGCCAAAACAATCAAGCTCTTTTGAACTGTTCATCATATTGATTCAATTATCACTTCCTATGCCATGCTGTGGGTTGAACAATGAAGCTATATAGCTTTGATTTTCACCAGCTCAGCTGGTTGAATATTTTCAGTGATTTTAGTACTGTGATGAACAAGTCCCCAGTAAATTGAAGTGTTCCTAGGAATGTTGTTCTGCACAGAACTATTGCAATGTATTGTGCAAAAGTTTTGTTCTTTCTTATGCCATCTGGGGATTCCCAAATGCTAACTGAACTGGCAGCTGCCTATGTAGAGCAGATGTACAATCTTTCAATACCAGTCAAAGAGGAAAATGGAATTTAACTGTAACCTAGAATTTCACAGCTTTTATATGCTTGTTCTTACAAATATTGTCTGGATGGTTCAGTTTAGGTCATGGTTTCAGAAAACAACCCAAACTTCCTAGGTTATATTTAGGCCACATTTGTACTTCAGATATTTTGAGTTGGTGTTTTTCTGTCCCTTGGGCCAGATTATCTGACCACTTTCAGACAAAACAGACAATTTGGGCTTACCCTGTTGGTATGAACATTAGCCCAGAGAATTTGTTTGCCTTCTTTCCTTTGGCTAGGCATAACTGTCTAAACTATATTTAAAGCTGATAAAGATGGGAAGCAAGAGGGATCTCTAATGCACCTTGTTCAGGTCTTAAGAAATTGATCTAAATTAGAGCAGCCCTGAGGTTACCCTAGGTTATGTTTAGGCCAGCTTTAAGTAGAAAACTAAAATACCTGCAATATATACAGTTTCTTTTCAGTGATAATTAATGTCTTCTGTGCCAAGTGGATGTAGAATGAAGAGAGAATTTGGCTCAGTTTACTGCAAATTACATGAGTCAACCATGGAATGAATTTTGCTGGGTAACCACAGCACTTCAAGCCCTTTACCTTTTTTGTCTTTAATGTCTAACTTTTGTATTGAATTGCTGCAATGTCCAAATGAGTTGGATTTCCTCACTCTGATACATCTGACTTTACAGTCAAATACTTTGCCTTCGTTTCATTACTTTTAAAAATGAAGAACTCTATTGCTTTTCATTTGTGGTCAGTAATCAGCTTATAAATTGTCCACCACACTATAATAGTCTGCAGAGGAATTGCCATCTGGATCAAGTGTTATTAAGATATAGAATTAACAGATGAAAACTCTGGTAGCAACTGGTCCCTGACCAACTTGTTCCTCTGATCCTTCCTCTCCACATCTCCTCTTATATTTTTTAGCTGAAACATCTGTTTTCATGTTTCCTGTATTTTTAGATTGTCTTCTGTGTCTTGAGTGTAATGGCAAACAGGTTACTGGCAAGAGGAAAACCCCCAAACCCTGAAACTTAGACAGCTGTGCACCGTATTTAGGAAAGAGTGACACTGGCAGTTTAGACTAACTCAAGCTTTATAAATGCTACGTGAATCTTCTACAACTGTAGCCTTAAATTTCCACTTTGAAATATTCATTGCAATGGATTACTCTTCTCCATATGAAATCCTCTGGAGTAACCCTTCATGTTTTCAAGTTGAATTATTCTACTTTGAAATTAGTAATACTTTTATTTCCCCATGGTAACAGTTTCTAGATATTCAATAACCTTAAGATGAAATTATTATAGGAAAATTGCATAAGCTTATATGCTTGATGGCTGAAAATCATTGGGATTATTAGAATGAAAAGGAGGGTTATATAAGAAAACTGAAAAGAATAGCTGATACCAATAAGGATTTTTCATATAAATTATAATTTAATCTTATCCAGAGATTTCTTTAACAGTTGATGTATTTCAAAGACTAAGCCATTCATGATGAGTTTTTTGTTTATTTTGATTCCAATGAGATAGATACATATATATATTTATAGAAGTGGTAATAAGGCCAACAAAAGCAGCCTGCTGTACTATTTGTCTTTATAGTTACTTCCTTGCCCTTCTCATGACAAAGCAATGAGCTTTGACCCTCCTGCCATGTGCACAAGTTAGCAGGCATTGAACACCAGCTAAAACTTCTGAAATCTGAAAAAAATTGGCCTCTTAAATGTGAATACTTTTTGAGACTTTAAGAAACCTTCCAACTACAGTGTTTACAATTGTGTCACTTCTTTGCAAATATTATGATAAATGAATCCAATTTCAGGAAAATTTACCAGAACAGTGACTTCTAAGACAGAATTACAAAATACTTTTAAAAGGGATGTTTATTATTTGTGACTGTAAATATTCATGCCTGACTAAGATTAATATACTCACCCAGGAATGGGGCAGAATTATATCATGTAATCTATGGGCTGAATCATCTCAGCTTCGACTATTCCATGGTGAATATTTGTATAATTATATAAAATACTGATCTGGGTCTGTTTAAGGTACTGAGTGAATCATTTCTAATGCAGTTTGAGGAACTGTACAGTATGCTTGAGTTTGTCAGTTTTATTACCAATGTTTGCTTCCTGAATGGCAGAACTCTCCTCTGGGAAAAAAGAAAACACCACGACAAAGCAGACCAGAGACCTTTGTGTTGAAAAGCAAGAATATGGAATAGGAAATATTTCTTTGCTCATATTCTTATGGATCCATATTGAAAGCCCTCCAGAATCATAGGGCAATACAAGTGAGGAAGAGGCTTCTTCTTGTTCAAACTCCTTCTCAGAGATCTCCCAGCTGAGAGATCGGATCATGTTCCATGACTCTGTCCAGCCTGATATTGAGAACTTCCAGGATTATAGACAGTACTTTCTAGGCTCTCTGTTCCTCTGCTCAACTGTTCTCCTGATCAATCTTTTTTTCTGTAACTTATATCCAGTCTGAATAGCTCTGATAACTCTCATCTTACATCTATTGCCTCTCAGCCTCCCACTATGCACAACTCTACATACAGCTATGAAGAACCTGATTTATCTTCTCAATAACTTCCCCACAGACCCCATCATGCTGCTCCCAGGTCCCCTGGAACCATCTCTGTCTCCAAGTTGTTCTCCAGTTCTGCCAGCCTCTCAAAATGCTGCAGCCCGCAAACACCTTTGGTGGCCCTCTACTGAGCTAATTCCAATTTATCAACATCTTTCTCATAGTGAGGATCCCAATACTGGATGCGACATCTAGATCTAATGCTTTTTGGTCTAAGGCTTGCTAAGTAAAAGAGAATAATCACTTCCCTCCATCCACTGACTCTATTTGTGTTTATATAGCCCCAGATATTGCTGACCTTCTTTGCTGACAAGGGAACACTCTTGTCTCATTTTTACTGACTACCAGTATTCCCAGAATTACTCTGTAGCCTGGAAGTCCCCTGCCAATGTTCTTCCTTCATCCGCAAATACAGTCAAATATGTACATTTCACTTCAGTTTTATGACTTGCTGTCCTGTGAAAGGTGGGAGTTTAGATTTTTGCCTGTCCATATCCCCAGGAGAGTTGAGACCCTGGTGCCTGACAGTCTGTCAGCATCTCGTAATGAGCCCCTTTGCCAACCGATTCACAAGATTAGAGGGTACTTCAACCTCCCCTGTTAGAGGGAACTAAACAGAGCCAAGACCCCTCAGTAGGTCCTGCAACTGGTGTTATCCGCTGCCTGCAAAGCAACTGCAAGGAACAGTTTACAGAATAACACTTTTTATTAATACAAATTGTGGCAGATTGATGAGGTTCGAAAGTTGTCAGTGATAGTCTCTACTACAAAAATATGTTTTAAAGCAATCTACTGGTACATTCATTCAGCAAGCACAAACTCTAATGTGAAGGAATCTACTAATATGCTATGGGGTTAGCATGAGCAAAAGCTCTAGTCCAAAAAGCAGCATTTAATGCATGTAGAGTGTATTTCTCACCCAGGTCATCTCTCTGGAGGGGGAGAAGATGGACTCAGCCCATCAACTGATCTCAGCAGTTTCGGTAGAGGTCTTTTCCTCATTTCTCCCTATTACCAACTTACTTTTATACTATTTTCTTTATGTTTGGGTGGAGTTTGAGTGGCCCTCGCCATAAACATATTTTATTTCTGGTTGGTGGACCTAAAGGGGGGAGGGGGTGTCATGGTTTGGCACTTGAGGAGGGGTTTAGACATGGTTGTTGGCTTCAGCAGCAGAACATCTTGATTCTCCCTTGCCTGACAGGTACAGTTGCAGTACCACAGTGTTCTCCCATTCTGCTGGGATTAGAATGGAGGGGGGCCACATGGTGCCCACTTCATTCCACACTCCACTCTGTTTCTCTGAACAGATTTTTATCATTGTACAGGGGAGCATGTCAACCTCATTCCATCCAGGGAGTTGCAGCTGCCTTTTACCTTAAAATTCTGACTCCCCTCTAGGTTTAACTCTATCCACTCTTAATAAAGACCAGAGCAGAAAAAAGCTTATACACCTAAAATAGAAATAAATCTGTTGAAATGTTGTTGGGCATTGTGATAAATAAAAATTCAGGTTCCTGTGAGATGTAAATTGATACTTATAACAGTTGAAGTATGAGTTCAAAATATTTAGCAATCCACTGTTAACTAGAGACATTGATAAGACATTGGTTACACCTTCCTCTCTTTCTCTATTAGTCTGTTTTAATTAGACACAAAGAGGTTTAACATATCTGCGCATTTGGTTCTTACACTCTCAGTGAATTAGACCTTGTATTGTATTAATCTCTGCTGTAATTGAATGGAGGTAAATATCACAAAATGATATGATTTCACAGACAATAATGCAGCTAAATGTGAATTTAATGCATGTTTTTTCCCTCATTTCATTTTATTGTTACTTGTAGATATTTTTGTGTGATACATATGAAAGACTTACTATGCATAAATCAGTGTATGTGCACATATATAGGAGGAACAACTGTAAGAAGTCAAGCAATATTATACAACTCCATCTGGAGTTCTGTATCATCTCAGATGAAGCTATTACATATACAAGACTGGATAAAAATGTATGCCATGGTTTTGCATTGTGACCTTCAGAAAGACGATACCAGAAATTGTTTTGGAAGTGGGCTTTGCTATAGTTCAGAATTGATGCATGTTAATATGCTTTCATTAAGTAGGATTTTATTCAGGTACTTATTCTCCTGTTCCAACTTTTGCATTCCTCAGTAAATTATGCTACCTGGAATTCTCCTGCTAAAGACTACAATCTCCTTTTCTCCAACCCTCTTAAAATTAAAAGCCTTCTATTGTTTAATTTTTCTTTCCCAAAATGTAAAATCTTGTAATTTGTAGCTTTATTGACAGATTTACTGAGCTGAAGGACATCCTTGGTGATCAAAATAATGCTTTGTTAAAGTTTTTCACTTTAAGAAATATTTTGTAGTTTTG
>VYXB01001669.1:0-62388 GCA_013397135.1 Pachyramphus minor
TTATATCCTATTGAAAAGAATCTACTTAACAGTTTCATATACTACGCAAGTTTAAACACATGCTAATACAGTTTCAGACCTATTACTTTTTAATCACAGTCAGATTATATTTTTTCCAGAAAGTGTATTCCAGCATGGGGGAAGGCAGTTAGAAAAGACTATGACCTGTCCAGGTGAACTAGCTTTCAAAAAATCATTTATGGTTTCAGACTGTAACAGGGAAAATAGTTTTAGAACCAGTAAAGAAGTATTGATACCACTGTACAAATTAGAGCAAGTGTCCATGACTACTAAATTCAAAGAGCAGGTAAAAACAAGAGCAAATACAAAAATCAAGATAACAGAAAACCTGTTTTATGGACAAGAAGAACGTGATGTTTAATGTGATAAAACTAACTGAGAGGGAAGATCATTGTTCACTATGAATGTCTCAGAAGACAAACATCAGAGATGAAGAAAGCTGCTTAAGTTGAAGGACAATTTAAGCACTAGAATAAATGGAGATAAACTAACTAGGAGTCAATGTAGCCCATAAGGAAGTTGGAATGAGGCTTTCTCATGTTTGGAAAGGAGAAGGAGAGAAAATTATTTAGCTTATTTAAAGATACAACTTAAATTATTAATGAATGAGAACCCACAGGAAATCACCATTCAAAGGAGTCCAAAATAAATGATCACCCAGAGACCTTCAATTTTCCATCTTCATAGTTTAGATGATCTTCACAGAATTTCCCTTGTAAACACATTTTTTTCTATAAACATCTACACCAGATTGCTTGCAACCTCAAAAAGCAGTAAAGGATTTATTCAGAATTCACAAAGATTCTGAAAGCTATGTATAAGCTGGAAAATAATATGATTGAATTTATATGTGTCATGTATTTTGACAATAAATTATAGATGGCATTAAACTTTGTAGGAGCTTAAATATTTCCATCTCATTATAAAGAAATTTAATTCAACCATGATATTCATCTGGAAGTCTCAGCACTGATAATTAAATATGTAATAATAAAAAGAGGGTGATGAACATCTTCCTAACATCTCGGCTCTGCATGTAAATGACATCAAAACATTAAATGGGGAATGACTGACAGCAGATGTAAAGGAAGGTGCTCTTAATAACAAATTCATAAATTTCATGCTGACTTCTCTAAAGTTGATCTTGGCATTGAATTCTCTAAAGTTGATCAGTGTAGTCAAGACCAAAATGTGTTTAAGAGTCACTTATGTAAGTTCAAGACACCTTAGGCCAGTGAAAAATTATGTAAAAGTTTCCTGAATAACATGTGGTGTGGGCACTGGAATGGGTGCCATATTGCCTCTGTCTGCACATTATGCGGGCGTGATCTTTGGGAAGTGTCCACCATCTTGTGCTTTTTTGTTCCGGGTGATGAATACCCTTTTGTGGGTAAAACACCTTCCCTTTTGAATACTTTTGCTATTAACACTCTTGTTGTTATTGTACGTGTCTTATTCCATTGCTTTGTGCTTTTAGTAAACTCTTGTTTTAATCCATAGTCTCCCCTTTATTTTCCCTTTCATACTGGAAGAGACTGGGTAAAGGGATTAGCTTATTTGGAGTTTAGTTTCCTGATGCTATTAAAACCAGCACACTATTGATTTTAAAAATATCTAGTTTTCATAAATTTTCATTATTATTGGTAGTCAAACACTTTTTTTGGATATGAAGTCAAATTTTTTTTAGTTTTTTTTTCTGGAAAGTCTGCATTGTGAGATCAAACTTCTGAAAAAGAAGCTACATAATATCTGTGGTTGGAGAGATCCTTTCTCACCTTTACCTCACTTTTTTACCGTAGGTAGAGTACATTTCATGTGTCTTCCTCCTTTCATTTTTACCATTCTATTAAGATCACTTGTGAACATTTCTTTATTTTGCTTCTAGTGGGGCAGAACACACATTCAAATGGCCAGTTAGCTGAAATTGGAAACATAACAGTTAACCAAAAGATTAGATATGATTTGCTCTGAAATGGTAATGGAGTCTTTTATGGATTGATTTATTTCCCATTAGAAAGTTGTGGGGATTTAGTAATTTAAAAAAATCAAATAATTGCCTTTCATGTTTAGTGAATATTGAAGTTAGTTTAGTCTTACAAACTGATTTAGTTCTTAAAAGTTGAGCAGTTCCCAATAATTTCTTGTTGATTGTCAAGGACTTTATGCCTGCCAAATAAAAAATGGACTGTGAACCTCTGTTCTCGCATTCAGTGATAAACTACAAAAACAAATCCAGCTTTATAGTTCATTGATTTTATATTAGTTATGCCCTTCTGAAGGAATTTTTTTTCCCAGACACGTAAAGTGAGGTGGAATAAAAAAGAATTATTATTTGCACAGAATTATTGACACTGTTCATTACAAGTATTATTTTTTGTCTTGAGGAAAAGGTATCTGTTTTGAAAATATCATGGACAAGGAAGAATCAAGGAAATTTGTTTCTGTATTTCATGTATTGTATTCTGTATTTACATGTACATTTCATATAATCATAATTTCTATTTGCACTAATCCTTAGAGTTCCAAGCATTTTCTAAGGCCAAGCACTGAACTCACTGAATCTCTTGACAAGCACTACAAACAATTTCCATAGCTGAATAAGAGGAAATAAAATTATTAAAGCACATTAAGGAAATGATAACAATGATGCAGCAACATTACACTTCAGGCTATCGCTTGTTTCTGAGTAAGGAAGTACTGTGGAAGGACTGTGTTCTACTAATCTTTGTTTACTTTGCTTATAAGTAGTGCTTTGGAAGTAAAAAAAAAAAAAAAAGCCTTTAATTTTGCCACTGTATAGAAAAAGATAATAATTCCTGATTATTTTCTAAAGCAATGACTTTATGATGAGTGCACAGTAGATGGCTTCAAGCAGGATTTTCTATTCATTGCCATATATTCATTTGGTGTCGCAGATAGTGTGACTTTAAGGCATATCATATATTACCTAAACTTAAAATTTATTTATCTTGGATGACTTTGGGGATGTATGCTTATTCATTATTTCTGTCTCCTTTGGTGTCCACTACATAAGATTATACTGTATCTCATTTTAAAGGCAACTTTTAAGGCCCTTATTTCCTAGTAGAAGTTCTCTGATGTTTACAATTTAACTTGTAAAGAGAGAAAACTGCAATTTGATCCTTTAGTTTCCTAAAACTATCTAAATGTTTTCCTTTTTTTCAGCATTATAAGTGCATATGTGCATGTATGTGCATGTTCCTGACTCATTGCAAATGTGTTTAATGTTCTGAGACACTAGTTCATTGCTAGTTCATAGAGGGAAATTTGAAGTGAAGGCTGCTGTTTGTGTTTGCTAGATATCAATGTCAATGTAAATTCCACTAACACTCACATGCCGGGATGTGAGTTTAATCAATGCGTAACATGATAAATTAGACAAGGTAGATCATGGATTTTTGTGTGACAGTAGAAGAGGAAAATATATCTCCAGCAGAAAAATATCTTCCTTTTTTTTGGGGGGGGGGGTTTGTTTTTTTTTTGTTGTTGTTGTTGTTGGTTTTTTTTTCACAGAAATTTATTTGATATCTTTAATACTTTAATATTGGTCAAGAGTTTTAAACTGTTTTGCTTGAGAACTATTAATTATACTTCATTTGGAAAAAAAATGGGGGAAGAAAAATTTATGGTTTCAAGAGGCCTAATATCACTTGGGTTTAATAATAAAATAGTTGTGCCAGCAGACTAGATATGTGGAGGAAAATTGTTTCTGAGGTTACTCTTCCTAAAAGTAGATCCTATATTTTTTGAGGAAACTTCATTCTTTATTCACAGTTAGAAGCTCAGCTGACCATACAAGAGTGTCTCAGTTCCATCACTACCTGCTTTTTGCAGTTTCTTACCATTCCTCACAGTGTTACCAGCAATTATTGAACTAAGGAGGAAACATTAAAAATAAATAAATAAAACTCATGTGGTATGACAAGGCTAGATGATAACCTTGTGTTCCCTAACAACTTCTTTTTCAGAATTTCAAGACATTTAAAAAACCTACCAAAATCAATTTATTTTAGCAACAACCTTCTATTCTCATGCTCTGTTTAAAACCTTATGGAAAGTACAAGGCATTTAAGAAAAAAATGTCCAAAGTTTCACTTTCACTTTTGCACGTGTTTCTGTATCCAGTAATCATAATTTTTTGAATTTTACTTAAATTAGGATTTATGAATTTATTTTGTTGTTACCTGATGTTAAGAAAACATTTTAATGTAATGAATTTCAATTAGAAATCTTTGTGCTTTACAATGGAGCACTGATGTGGAAGTCATTATTCAGGGCAGACAGTTTTATAAAATGAAGCACATTCTTTAGTTTCTGGCTTCAGAAGTTATGGAAGAGCTAAATCGACATTTCAGAACTCTGAAATTCCGGTGCTTTCAAACTGGTTAGGTATCCAGAAATCAACCTATCAATGACTGTTACTTATTATAGGTAGTTAAGCCAGAAGTTTAACCAAAATACACTTCTCATCAGAAGATAGCATAGGTGCTTGTTTGTAAACAAGACTGTAACCAGATACACATTGCATCACAACTTTGAAGAGAATACAATTAGATAGCACTGAAATGGAAAGAAACTAACTGAGAAGACTCAAGACTGAATCTATTTATTTTGCTTTAGTAATCTGGCATCACTACTTTTTTATGGTTTTTTGCCTTCCAAAAGTTATTTAAAGTACCTATTATTTTAAATACACCTAATTTTGATTTCCATGTTTGCCACAACCATATGTGTCTCACAAACTACAGGAAAAAATAGAACTACAGAAAATAAAAAAAAATATTTTTATACAATAGTCTTAGTCATTTGATTCCTATTTTGTTTTTATATAGTCTCAAGTTCTCTTCAGCTATTATATAAAGTGAATGTAAAAAATATTTTTCATTTCAAGTAAAAAGAAACTGAGATTTTTTTCCCTGTGGTGAACCAGACCCAAGATCTACTTATATGAGAGATTGTGTGTGTGTGTGTGGGGTGTGTGTAATGACAAAGAAATATGATAATGTCCAATATCTAATGTTCCAGATAAAGCTGTAAGAATTCCACATCCATTCTTGTCTTTGTTTTTAGCAGTTGGAAATTTCTTAAATCAGAGATTATCCTAAAGTTTAATCTTTCCAAATTTTTTTAAACTTGATTCCTTTAGTTCAGGATAAAGCTGATATTTTTTAAAACACTCAGTCTGACATATTCTTGCCCTCAGATCTTCACACTGTCAATGAGAAACACAGCTTAATCTTGTAGAATTGAAATAAGAAAAAAAAAGTTTGTATTTTGTGAGTTATTTGTTTGTTTTAATTTTAATTTTAAATGTTTGTGTTTTCTACAGACTTATTTGAAGACATTTTTGCAACATTGATTTCCCGTTATCTGCAGAGATAAGAACATGTCACCATTTGTCAAACTGTACTATAGTTAAGATTAATGGTAGAAAGAACTATTTTCCAGTTTGCTCAGGTAAATATTCGTGCTCCACAAAAATTATCTTACACCAGCTAAGCATTTTTTCAATGTGCTAATTTTGCCAATGCATGCTGATTTCAATGGGTGTTAAAGGGATTCTTCAAATTGCTGTATTTAGTTGAAATACACTGCAGAACTGAACTCTTTGTTTCTTGCTCTATTTAGAAGTATTACTAGCACTGTCTACAATTTCTGAACTTTTTTTAACACCGCCTAATCCTCAAATGGCTTTTTTAAAAAAATAAATCTATCGTTATTTTTGTGAAGTAAATGTATTTAAGATATTCACAATTATAGTACGAGACAAACATAAACCATATCAAAAACAAACAAGCAAAATAATCTGGGCTTAGGCAGCCGGTCTGCGAGGCCTTTAGCAGAGGACATTGAGCTTGAAGGCCTGAGACCATGTCCATGAGAACAGAGAGAGCATGCAGCAAGGAGTGCACTGGATCCATGAGAACAGAGATTGCATTGACAGGGGAGTGAGACCTTGCCAGTGAGAGCAGAGAGACACATGGATATTTAGGTATGTGTTAATTGCATTTATGTTAAGTTTAGGATGTAGATTGCATTAGTTACCATTTTACTGTCTGTCGGACCCTCATAAAAAAGCAAAACTTTCTCAGGCAGAACTCACCAATGAAGAAGGTGTTAGTGTGCTTTACGTAATAAATATCTAATCAGTAAGTGACACGGTTACTGGGCATTTTGTATTAATGTTACTGCCTGCTTGAGAATAAAGCTTTTTATTCTGTTATAACACCACTTTATTGTTGTTCCTTTTGGCCGTCCCGACATACTTACTGTACCAAAATAATCTCCTTTTTATGTATTTTTCCATCTGTGATCAATTTTGTGATGTGAGTCTACGGACTTGGATCAACAGAGAGTAATACTATGTCTTTATCTTCCCCAGTAACTGTTATGTGTGATGGGGCTGCTTTTCCTGGGGATGGATGAACACATACCTGCCCATGGGAAGCGGTGAGTGAATTCTTTGTTTTGTTTTGCTTTCACATGTGGCTTTTCCTTTACCGATTACACTATTTTTATCTCAATCCATAAGTTTTCTCACTTTTACTCTTCCAATTCTCTCCTTTATTGCAGTGGAAAAGAGCAGGAAGGGGTGAGCAGCTGCATGGGGCTCAGTTGCTGACTGGGACTAAATGGTGACAGCATGACTCTGTATTTCTGTATTGCTGTTTTGCCTGGGCTATTAGTTAACTTATTGGTCTCAGCAGCAGAAAAATATCAGACATTTCTCCAATAGTCATGAAACTGTTTTATGAGAAAGATTGATTAAAGTAAGAAGTTCAGAGCTACCCACTCTCATGAAAGTTCCTTATTCCTCAGGTGGAGGCCTGAACATTCATCATCTCTCATTTGCTAAGTCTCAGTGGACAGTGAAATTTTAATCACCCCATTCCTCCTTGCAACAGCTTCAGGAAGAGGGACAGTAATGGTGTGTCTCCCCTGCCTTTCACTATCATGCTTAAGCCATAACCACCAGTGGGGCTTGTGATTGCTGCATCCAGCATACTCTGAACTTTGCGGGAAGCAGATGGAATCATGGTAGCCAAGGGCTGTCTGGAACAGTGACTCAGATGTCTTGCCAGTCTGCAATATAAATGATTCATCTTACTTTATAAACACTGGACAGCCCAGGGCCTGTTGAGTTCTTCTTCACAGCAGTAGGGTGCATGCCAGCATCTTCCTTTGAGTAGGGGCACCTGTCAAGGTTACTGCTTGAGGCTGAGAGATTCTTTGCCACAATAGATCCTCAGTAAGTCGCTGATAGCATGCTAAATTTTGAAATCATGTCTAAGTGACATAAGGGATTGATTGTGACCATATAATCCTTTAGATATAAACAATTAACCAAGTTTGGGACTGGGACTGGATTCATCTGCACCTAGACTGCTCTCTGAGAAGGAGGTTACAAAGCAAGAGTGTCCTTTCTGAACATTGTCACTCAATAAAATGGTCTCCCTGACAGCTTTATTTGACCTTTTCCTCTGTGCAGTACATACTCAGCTGCACCTTGCCATTGGATATTGTTAAATCACTGTCACATTTACCATTCAATTTTATTAACCTGCTCTTTTGTATCAATAAGGTATATTGCTGCTTCTGTTCTATGGGTGAAGCACATCACTCCATTTGGGACAGGGACCAAAAGAACTTGACCAGAACTTGTTGTCTGGGGGAGTGCTAGTCAGGCTAAAAAGTGCCTAAGAAAACAGCCTCAGAAAACATTTTACTAGATGATCATGTTCCAGTGTCCTGTCTTGGCTGACCTTTCTAGTATAGATCTCAGTGTCTGGGGACCTCAGTGATGGGAATTTATAAAGCTGAAGGATTGTGAGTGCTTCTAGACAAAAACTGAACACAAGCCTTAAAGATAAGTGTGGTGGAAAGGCATCTGTTTGTATACAAAACCGTAAATAAAACTAGGACCTGTGCTCCTATAATTGTCTTTGACTTAAACAGTATTTCCTGACTACATGATTAAGGTGGAATAAATACTACTAATAATAAATGAGTACTAATTATAAATAATAAAACTACTGAATGTCACAAAATTACTTAAAGTCTGGCATAAAATTTGCTGCAAGCACTGGTTACTTAATAGAACAGCAGTTTAGCAACTGCTGATTATGTCATTTATGAACTAGAACAGACTAAGAACAGTAAATCAGAGAATTCACAGTAGATTCACGAGAGATCAGAGTGTTTTTATATATGCCATTAGGGATGTTTTGTTTACCACAGTTTATCAGGTGCTGAAACTCTGGCAGAAGGAGCCTTTTAAAGAGCAAACTTGTCCAGCTCTTGATTTTGAGCTATATTGTTGAAGTCTTTGTGCTTTGATATCACGTATGTGATATTAAGTTTGATTCTTAGCTTCAGGTTTGAATGCCTAGCGTGGTGGAAGACCACTCTTACTACAGATTTTGACGATAGACTCACATTTACATGAGAACCAGCTTTGTGTTTACATTTTGTATTATGCACCTCATATCTTTGATATCCTCGTGCGTAAACCAGAAGTACATGTATGTTTCTGAAAAAGAGCCTGTGAAAATGGTGGTATTTGTATAATGCAAAAGGTTCAGGAGATGTAATATCACCTTTGATGACTGCAAAACATTGTGATATATAAAATATCAGTGCCTTGTTCTAATTTGCAATTTAAAAAAAAATTGAACCTTTAATGGCCCCTAAATGAGGCTGTGGAATTCTTCAGGACTTCTTAGGTAGGTTCTTTGTTAGTCTCTTGCAGCTGGATATGATGAATTCCAAATGTAACTTGCTTTCTGATTTCCCCAACTCTGTTTTCTTTCTACATTCCATAGCATTTTTTTTCTTTCTCTTCTTACCCCTGAGTCCTAGAATTGTTCCAGCAGTGCAACAATTCTCTCACAGTCTGGCACTCATATACCATGGCTGCTACAACTACTGTTTGTTTCAATAAAGCCTGTTACTTGTTTTTGATTTTTGGTCATAAGTCACTCAACATTTCCACTTTGTATTCCAAGAGCAATTTTGGTGATAAAAATCTAAAGAATGAGGAAAGTGAAGTTTAAGTACCTTTGGTAAGGTACTCATTAGAAACCAAACAGAGATGAATGCACATAGAAAAAGACAATGTGTTTCACATGCAACTCAGGGGTAGCAGACTTACAATGGTAAGAAAATTACTTTGGTAAATATATGAAATCTTTCAGTTGAGCACGGTGCTATATCATGCTATGAAACTACATAGCCAGAAAAAAATAATTACATTTGGGAAAAATATTCTCCAGAAACAAAAGAACAATTGTGGGACAACTTATGATTTTTTCACTTTAGTCTACAGTGAAGATTACAGACTGATATTTTCATGTAAGCTATTGCAAGGATTTTCCCCTTGAAAATATTTTAGCTGAGAAGTACTCACAGAGGGCTCTATCCAGCTCTATCTATCCAGCTAAATATTAAGTTGTCCCAGCTTTTGCTCACCTTCCTTGCTTCTTCATTCTACATTTTTTCACGTCAAAGGTGGTGTTATAACTCCTGAGTCATCCTTTTCTGTGTTCTGAAAGTCTGGTCACATGCCTCGGGTGGCTTTCATCACCTTATCAGACAAAGTAGAGCAATGAGAAAGTGTCAGAGCTGTTTATAAGTGCTCACTGTCTTAGAAAGGGTAAAGAGACATTGAGGGCTAGAAGCAGGGCTGACAGGAGTGGAACTGTGGGGTGCTGAGGATGCCAGTACAACTAAAAGACAGAAAGCTGATGATACCCAAGTATCACAGGTAATAGAATTATTTTCTTTTTCATTTGAGTAATTATACTGTACAACATTTTGTCGCCTTGGCTGCACAGATCTCTTGAGTACTTCACGGAATTAGGGAGACTTCAGTTTACAAATTTTCTTTTCCCTTCATGTAAGTTGAACAGAGCCCCTAGTAAACTCTAAATATTCAAGTAATAGGAAGTCTAAAAAAAATTATTGATATTACATTCAAGAAAATATAGTATGCTTACATAAAAACAAATTGTTATTAATTCTATAGGCACCACTAAGACCTCTGCATTAGTCCTGCACAGTAATGTGGTACTGCAACAGCATCATATTTTGAGTATGCCAGTTATTAATGCCATTGTTATTGGGTACCTGGAAAGGAAAATGCAGTTTTTTTGATCTTCCCTCATGTACCTGACTTCAGTCTATGCTCGTATCAGAGCATATATAAAGTGACCTACTTAGCTTCAATCTGTTCTTACTTACAAAACTGTAGCAGGCTTTTCTTTTCCAGATCTATTAAACCCAGTTTTTGTTTATTTTATTGTAAGTTTAGAAACTTTGAAATCTGGAATTCTGGTAATTACTAGAAAGTTTGCGTGGTTAATATGTTGTACTTTCATCCTCCTCTTTGACCTGCAAGGTTAGATTTTTATTAAGATCTTCAAAATTCATTAGCTTTCAAATTTTTTTCTAGATTCAGATTAAACTAATCTGCAGTTTCCTCTATTTATAGTTTTCAGGTGCAGCTCATGCTAGCTTTGGGGTTCCCATATCCATGATAGTTGGGTATGCTGGCATATACATATCTCCTTTACATCCAGGCTTACAAGTAATTTATAAAAATAATTCATAATTAATTGAGTTTCTAATTTGCCTTTTGGTGCAGGACCCCTGGATGCAGAGCATTAAAGGTTTTATTGAAGTGTGGCCTGATTAACTGATTAATAGAGTTTGCTTTTTACAGGAGCCTCTTACATATGTGAACATAATTATATTCTATCATTTTCAAGGAAAAATGGAGTGTTTCAAACAGAGAAATGCTTTGGTCTTGTTATTTAATTAGTTTCATGTTCTGTGAAAAGGCCAGATTGACAATTCTGAAAAATCAAATTCTCTTTATTCATAGCACTGTTCAGCATAGAACTGACCCCCCATCTGATACCCATAACTCCCTTATGCTGGTAACAGTGTGCTCCAGCCTCATGCAGAATTAACGTAGAAGGATCAATTTATTGCAGAATTCTGAGTTGTCTTGAATTTAATTATTCAAATTCATGCAACTAACATTCTTCTTATTTTCTAGCTCTTTTTTCTTTCTTCCAAAGTCTTTTCCTGTAGTATTAGGATAGGATTTCCCTTTCCACAGCATCTCTGAAAGCTTCAAGTCTCAACTCCTTTGCAAGAGTAGTGGTGGTCTTGGAGTGCAGGAAAATACTACTCAACCCTTGCAGCGTGTCTGAGATAGAAAAGGCCATGATGGTTCTATCTTTTTTGTAGGAAAGGAGACTAAAAAATCTCTTTTAACATGCATTTGCCAAAAATGTGGGCATATTTTTATAAAATATTTGAAAGTGCATTCACCTGCATATTTTGTGTGATTTCTTGGAGTCTTCCAAAATCTATAAACAAATGATCTGATGACTTATAGGGATATCTCATATATTGCTAGTGATAACTATTTATAGGAGTGACAGATTTGTGTGTCTATGCACCTACAATACTTTTTACCTGTAAATAGACTGTTATTTGTAAAACATCTGCAAGAAAAAAATTAAAAAATTAAAAAAAGATTAGTTTCATCTACTTCAGATGAAAAAGAAAAAATATTTCAAGCTGGGACAAAAATTACAGTTGTTTTACAGAAAGAAGCATATCACTTCCTATACGGTAGCATTTGACATTAAGAAGAGAAATGATAAAACTTAACCATTCATTACCATAAGTAATGAAGGCTGACTGGGTTTGACAGGAAAAGCCTCATTGCCAGTACAGCAACAAGCTGATGTGTAGCAACCAACCAGTGCCACAAAGCCCGAAAGAA
The DNA here is from genome assembly GCA_013397135.1 of Pachyramphus minor. NCBI lineage: Eukaryota > Metazoa > Chordata > Aves > Passeriformes > Tyrannidae > Pachyramphus > Pachyramphus minor. The sequence goes on from VYXB01001669.1 coordinate 11,840, forward strand.
AAGGAAAGTGCAATTTCTTCTAATGAAAATTGCTTATATGCACTTTTTTTTGCTATTCCATGACATCAGCTGCAGCATCATCCATGTTGATTTATCTTTGCTTTTGAAAGTATTTAAGGGTAGACATTTCTACATTTTGTGTCATACCTTAGGATTTTTTTTTGTGTTCAACTCCTTTCTAACACTGGATTTGGCTGTTGACTTGAAACACTTTCTGAAATTTTATTTCTCTGCCTTTGAGACACGTTGCTGATGCATGTGACTCCTTCACATTCTTTTTTTCTTTGATAGGAATTTCTTCAACAGACATGCATATAAATAAATCTGGTATTGGTATTAAGGTTTCAGGTTTCACTTCTACTGGAGGTCCACATATCATCCCATCCCAGTTTACAATGACTTTTCTGTTCTTCAGTGGTTATTTTTACTCTGGTTACTCTCATGTCCTGAAGGTTGTGTTTTTGTATGCTGACTACAATGTGAAGAGGGTACATATAGAGTCAAGTATCACTATAATAGGATTTCCTTGCTCTGCCATCCTTGCCTGGAAATTTCCTGAAACACGGTAGACAGTTAAGGTGGTTTTCAGCATAACTCATAAGCCAGGGAGTATTTACAACCTAAAATAGCCACCTTGGAAAATGAACTTTGAGACTTCCTCTGTTTTGGTTGAAGTTCTTGCTGACTAACTGCTATAGTCAACTGATATTGATCAATATTAATATTGATGCCAACTTGAGTACACATTTAGAAAATAGACAAAATTCAATGACCTGTATGCAGCAGTGATATTTGGGGGTTTTTGTTTGTTTGTTTTTCCTAGGGATAAGAAGCAATATATTTAGTAGTTTAAAAATCTTTCATTGTACATTGCATTGCTGCATTGTACTGCTGAAAATGCCTCTAGCATTTGCAGCCAGTATGAATAAATCTCTTCTATATGGTGCAAAATACCTCTTACCAAGAAAACAAGCCTGTCTCCTCTGTTTTCTTGAGTGAAAGGTTTGGAGTTAATTGAGTAAGCAGCAAAGTTTTAATCCTATATAGCATTTACTTCTAAAATGGTATCTTTCAACCATAATGCTTCAGTACTGGAAATGCTTTTATAGCAGAAAATTGTAAGGGGGGTCCTTCAGCTGTGATTCACTGCAGTCCTAACCATTCATATATTTGCAGTGTTGGCAATCACACTCCCCCATGTCTCCTGTGTACCACAAGCAGTTGTGATTCTTATCTGTATTTCTCTACTATTTCAACATAGCATTTTGACCTTGGCTTGGGCAAGTTTCTAAGGTAACTTTCCTACACTCCTGACACAGCTTTGTCAGAACACCTCGTCCCAATGTTTCATAATCCCTGGATCTGGGTCTTCCTTGCATAGAACTTGAAAAGTTTCTATGTGCTTTTGAAATGTATAAAAATGTGAAAGAAAATATGATCATTCTAAGGAATTTTAACAAACTATTCCTGAGCTAAGATTTAAAAGGACACTGTCTTTTTGTATTGTCAGCAACATTCTTTTTGTTATTGTTGATGATGATGAGTGCTACATCAAGTTGACTTTTTCTCATTGTAATATCCATCTCAATGTTGTATGCTTCTAGATGGAGAGTTAATGTTTTTTTGGAGTCAGGGTAATCAAACTGGTGTGTCAGCCTCACAATTTTAAGGAATTTTGAAATACAAATTGAGATGGTAAGTAATGTTACAAAAAGAGAAGCTCAAGTACTTTGAATCTAAAATCGCACAGTAATTTTTCAGCCCCAACAAGATTAAATTAGTTCAGTACAGCTCTGGTTATAATGATTTGATTCTTGATGCTACTGTGATTAAACCAGGTGCATTAAAGTAAGCAATGATAAATTAAAAGCACAGTAGAAATCTTAGTGGGTGTGAACAGATGAACAGTCTTAATTGGAAATAAAATATGCCCATTATTCTGTGCTATAAATGGACTTCTATATCGTGAACTGAAGAGATAAAAACTTGATGTGTGGTGCAGTGCCATAATAGAGAGAAGTTCTGTACAAGTGTATGTAGTAAAGCCTTTTCTTAGTTCATAAAGAACAAACACAAGTTTTCAAGGTGCCTCAAGATGTGTCAGCAACATTTCTTTGCATGTGCAAAACCAGATTCAAGCAGTGACCTTTCTGTTAAACATTCAGATTTTCATAATTCTTTTAGAAAATGCCTTGTAAGTACTTTTCTTAAAAGTAGTTGCACAGTATATTCACATTAATTTTTCTTCCCAGCACTTCCCAGACTACATAACATAATTGGTACGGTTTTGAAATCCATACAAAATAGCAGAAATCTGAAGTTGAAAAGTGATTACTTAAAGTCCAAGGAAGCTAAGCAAAATATATGTCTTTCAGTTTAATGGCTCTAGATGAGTAACATGTATGACGGACATATCCACACAAAGTATATGGATATAATTGGTTTTGTGAGAAGTTGTTTTCTATTTCAAAGTAGCACTCACTATTATCTTGCTTCAGTAGTAGAGTCTTGTGAAATTTCCATTGTTTCTCAGCAGGAACAGAAAAATGGGCTGTAGTGGTTGGGTTGTCTATTGATAACGCAAAACCACATTTTAGCCTGTTGAGTCAAAACTTTCTGATCCCTTTCAAATTTCAAAAGCTTATCACATACTGTTCTAGTTGGGCACAAATTCATAAGGAAATGTCTGAGGCTGTCCCTTTTGTGAATTCTGTGTGTGGAGCTACATAGATTCTACACTTAAAAAACAATTACAAAATATGTCTCTTCCCAGGACCTAAGTATTTCAGAGCATTTGGAGCTCTAGGAGGCAGTCTAAGGCGTAATTTTCACTTCTGCCACATATAACATTGTTTCTGAAACTAAGTGATAGTCTTAAGATTGTAATGCCCAAAATTTTTTTCCATTACAATTATGAACAAAAATAAGAAAATTAATCCCAGGCCTTATCTCTGCAACCTAGAGCTCCTAATTTATAACAATGAGAAAACTTTGGTTTTGAAACTAGGATTTGTTCCATAGAGCCAAAGACTCAGTCTGCAATATAACAATAAACCAACTTAGATAATTAACTGAAGAAAGAATAACCATGTCACCTCTGAGTGTTGACATCTGGTACTCTGTGTTTGCCAACATTCCCTGTTGTATTAAATTTAGTTATGCTGACATATTCTGCATGTATTGTATTTGTATTAAAAGATCTTGGTTTGCCTTATAACAAGGCAAATTGTTCTTTATGCAGCTCAGCAATCTGAGGACTGAAGGTTACGAGGACAGAGAACTCACTAAGTTGGAGACTATGATCTAATAACTTTGTTCTACTTTACACCTCTGACCCTCATTTTAAAAATTATTCACATGCGGGTGACTGCCAAATTCTTGCTGTCTGCTTTATGCAACATTTCCACTGATCCTAAACTGCACAGGATCTGAGGCAGCCACCTTATGAGCTCATATATCACATTTACAAGCATCTCTAGAGACAGCTACTGCAGAGACACAGATAATGCAGAAAGATATTCTATGGACTGCAAAGTTTGAGGGCTTGTAGTCTTGAATTGCAAGTGGAAAACAAGGTATGTTCTGACTCTTGCTTATGTTTTACTTATCCCAATTTCACTGAAGTATAATTTATTTGCTTCTTTCCTGCGTGATGAGAGAATGAATCTATGAGTTAATCCTGAGAAAGCACGCAAAATTGGTAATTACCTTGCTTCAGACTCACTAATGCTGGAATGAGCTTTTCTAGTTGGTCCAAGGAGGACAGAGTATGTTAATCCTTACATTCAACATATGCTGTAAACCACATATATTTTTCCATTTTATTCCAGTACTAGAGGTAACATGATGAGAGGACAAGGCTTAGAGGGTCTTTATACTAAGTTAATATTGCATTTAAGTAAATTATGTCACTATGTCATGTGTGCCTTTTACAAATCTAAAATGAATACTTTTCTGCCACTCTCCAAGATTAGACTAATATTAATAAAATCCTGAAAGTATGTTATTCATTTTTTCCCTGTTAAAACTATAGATTTCCTGCTCTCTCTTTTTTTTTTTAATAGAAGAATTATGCTAGCTGCAAAATGAGTGAATTTGAATAAGTCAATTCCTACACAATCAAATTCAAAGCTAGCCCAGTATTTAGTAAAGATTCAATGCATTTGCAATACTTTGTACTAGACTTTCAGTAAAACTGTTCTCAGACCTACTCTCTCCTAGGGATTTTTTGGAGTACAAAGCCAGTACAGCATAGCATTCCACTCCCAGTGCAGTACATGGAGAGATTTAAGTGCCTCTGTACATATTGGTACTTAAATCTAACTTTGAGCAAGATGCCTCATAACTCTTTGAACCTATTCAACTTCCCCTTTTCCTTGTGCCCTAGAGCCCAGGAATTTGCAAGAAAATGCTATTCTGCTTTTGGTGTGCAGGAAATATTTATACTTAGATATGAGCTAATCTAGGTGGTGATGATGTTCTCTTACCTTTCTTACTGTAATAGTAATTGTAACAATTGTTAAACAAAAAGATCAAAATTCAGTTACTCTCTTGGCCTAATGGAGCTAAAATCTGTCTTCTAGAAGATAGTCTTAATCACCAGGCCCTAGATTTGAAGATGCTTCTAGAACTTGGTCCAGAAACTGTTTGCTGGCCCTGAGTTGAATGGCATGGCTCATCTTGTCTACATTCTTAAGCTTCTTGTTTTCCCCAAAATTATGTTTCTGCTATGCAAGGTGTCAGCTGGGAACAGATCTTAACACATTCTCTGAGTGGAGTTTGGTCTGTACCAGCAAGGTCAAATATTTATTGGGAATAAGCAGGGGAAAGCATTAATTAACGGATAAGTAGATGTGACCTTTCTAGATTTAGGTGTGAGCTACTAAGCTCGGGCCCTTTCTTTGAATGCTCAGAAATGTAAATTGAAGGACAATGGACCTTTGAAACTGAACGTAGACAGAAGCTGCTGAGCCACACTATGTTAAGAATACACATATGAATGATTTTCACTGATATGGGCCAACCAATATGCCATTTCCACATAAGTTTTGAAGTTATAATCATAATGGCAAAATCCTTAAATCTTTTTTAATATTTGCTAGTAGATGTGTGCATGCTTTTGGTGCTGTGGTCTTAATAATAAATTGACAAGGATAATATGCTCTGGCAGGGATTAAACACTGAACATTCAACTTTTGATTGATTCCCAGAGAGGCTTTTTTACCATATAGTTGAGGAATTCATCATTCTTTATATGGATTTTTTACTTTGCTTTCTCTATTCACTTGTGCTCTGTTTAGTGGACAGCTTCAGTCCAGGAACTTGGCATGAGGCTGTCAGGCTTCCTCACTGGATTTATCAAAGACAGCCGCCTAAATGAAGAAAGTTCAGACTGACATTCTTTGAGGTTATAGAATTTAAACAAATTCACATTGGTACTTTTTCAACAGTAACTCTCCTTACACACCTTGCATTGCCCTCTTTTTTTATGCTCACCTCAGGCTAATTGCCACCCTTTAACCTGCAGTGACTTTAACATCAAATCTCTGTTCTGCAGTTATTAGCTGTGCACATTGAAGTAGATGGCTCAAAGTGTTTGGGACTGTGGTAGAATTGGAAGATGATTGCAGGAGCTGATATGAAAATCCAGGACTTATAAGCAATCCATGATCCTGGGAGGGGAAACTCCTGCCTTGTTCCCCCGGCCACGTGGCCTCTAGAGCTCCCAGCAGGGAACACAGAGACCACCCCGGGAGACACGTGGCATCCAGAGCTCCCAGCAGGGAACACAGAGACCACCCCGGGAGACACGCAGGAGGCGAGCAGAGCACAAGACTCTCCTGAGAGCAGGAACAAGAGAGGGTTTACAGCTCAGTATTTAAGGGTCTGGGAAAATTAGCATACATCCAATCATGGAGCTAGGGGGTCTTAGACCCCGCCCACAGGGGCCAGGTTTCACAGCCAATGGGGAAGGGTTACAAGGGTCAAATATACATAGTAGTCCAAAGGAATTGTGGGAAACAGAGTCTCAGGGGTAGGAAAACTTATTTATACACTGCTACAGTCAGTTTGTACAACAAGTTTGCTTATTTCTTTATCAGTTTCGGAAGTCCACCCCTGAAAGGACTTCTTCCACTTCTCATATTGTGGGTCAGTTGCTACAGATGATAAATAGGGTTTTCTTCCCATGTTTTATTGGCTGACACTGCCATCCTGTGAATTTATGTCCTCCTTCCTAAATAGATATATGTATACGTCCATTTCAAAATTACATCCTCTGTGTTTTTGTCTCTTGACACTGAAAATAATAACCTGAAATTTAAGTGAGCCTTTTATTTTACATACACTGTTTTATTTAATTTTGTGCTCCCTAGGATGACTTAGAAATAAGAAAGTAAATGTAAGAAATACAAACTATCTAGCATCAGATTTTGCATATACCAACCCAACAAATGATTCAGTAATTATAGGTTTCCAAGAAGGCTGACTAATATATCTTGAAATAGATTTAATTTGATCAGCTATTGGAAATTACATCCTTTTCAAGGAGCTAAGTTTAGATGATTTTTCTCATATCAATTTAATGCATTTTCCCCTGTGAACATTTTTCTATCTTGGTATTAGAGGTTTCTCAATCTTATACATATAAATACTTAAATTTTTAAAATAAGCCATCTAACTGCATGACAGTATTCTGTATAGCTCACACTAAGAGCTCATAGCTACCTGTTATGCAACCAAAGCTGTAAGACACCCTTGGCATGTTGCAGGTTTTTCATAAACACTGGAATAAGATCCATTATCATATCTGTCAAACCATAGTGTAAGTGAAAAATGTAAGCTCTGCCTCCTTACTTACTGTAAAAAGAGAGTCCTGGAAAGGCATCTTTGTGGCTGTCAATACACTGTGAATGTATCTCTGTGGTAGTTAAATTCTTTTATAACTCTTCAGCATTTTATGTGACAATATTGCAGGAAAGACCAAGTCCGTATTTGGTTGGATGGTTTTTCAGGTTCTTGTGGAAATCAGTGTCAGAGATAATCAGTAGTTTTGTACACTAAGGAAGAGTCTGAAGTTTACAAATGTAATTTTTGGTCTGCTAGTCATACTGAACAGGTTGTGTTTCAGACTCATGGTTAGAAAATCTTGGTGGCCAAATTGTGTTTCCATGATGTCTGTGCAAATCTCGCTTTACTCCCGGAGGTGGGTGGAAATCACAAATGGCCTTTATGGACTATACCAATATTGTTGAGGGGTATTAAGGATGCAGTGTTTCAACTGCTGTTACTTATAGCATTCTTCTTGCCAACTGGAAAAAAAAGACTTTGATCTCTAAACAGTCAAATACTTTTCTCAATAGTTAAATTCACATAAAAGTAGAGGTAAAATAATATTCCTCTAGAAATATGAATGTTTAATGAATTTAAGGTACTAATTCTAAAACCTTCAACTGTGATCTTTAAAAAATCAGGAAACATAATACTGAATATATAGATGGAAACTTTCTTCTAAAATGCCTTTTTTTTTTAATGAAGTCAAAATTCACACAGAAATGTTTCTCTCCTGAGCTTCTGAAATGTAGCAAAAAAGTTCAGTGAGTTTCCCCGTCTGTTATCATCTTAAAACAATATAGCAATCTATAAAAACGAGGATTGTGAACAGGCCTTTATGTGAAAGTTCACACTGAAATGCAGAGGGCATTGCAGAACCACTTACCTGGTGTCAGCTAAGATAAAGCAGACAAACTGATAAAAATGAGAAGTTCCATATTTCTGCTGTGCTTTGCTGAAAACAAAACTTGTATTTAGTTTTTTTAGCTTCATTTAATCTGTAACACACTGTGATAGATTCCTGTACCCAACCACCCTCTGGGTGAAGCACCTTTTTGAAATATCAACCCTTAATCTCCCCTGACACTACTTCAAGTCACTACTTCAGGACACTACTTGTGTCCTGCTACTGGTCACCAGAGAGAAGAGATCAGTGCCTGTCCATCCACTTCCCCCTGTGAGGTAGCTGTAGGCTACTGTGAGGTCTCCCCCCAGTTTCCTCTTCTCCAGGCTGAACAAGCCAAGTGACTTCAGATGCTCCTTGTATGGTTTCCCCCCCGGACCCTTCACCATCTTCATAGCTCTTCTTTTGATGCTCTCTAATATTCTGCTTACATTGTGGCACACAAAACTGCACAAAGGACTTGAGTTGAGACCACCCCAGTGCAGAGCAGAGCAGGACAATCACCTGCCTTGACTGGCTGGTGATACTTTGCCTGATGTGCCCCAGGGCCTGGTTGGCCCTTCTGGCTACCAGGGTACTGCTGACTCATATTACACTTGTCTTTGACAGTTGACTTTTTATTTTGCTATATAAATACCCTGATTTTTCTCATCCCTGATTACTGTGTTAAATATTTTAAAAAAATGAAAGACAGGTGTTTCCACCTCTCTATTCAAAGTCAAAACAATTAATTTTGTTTCAGGTCTTGTGAATCCCAAGTAAATACAGCAAATTCTAGTCTCAGTTGCAGATTCTCAGTGCTTTTGACAGGATAGACTTGAGAATATCCCAAATCTTAATATTTCCAACAAAGCTTCTCAGTTCGCTATTTTTGGGGAATGGTTTTTTTATTTATGTTATGCTTGATTGTTGCTCCTAATTTTTGTGTTGCAATCAAGATCCTGCTACTTCTCTGGACATCTGATGGCTACATTTTACATTGTGTTTAAGTTCTAATGGTGATTCGATACTCAGTTTTCATACGGAGTGTCTGTTAGAATGCTTCCACTCAAATCTCAATCTTTAAATATTTACGTGGATGCACATTTTCAAAAAATATCTGATGTGAAAACTGAACTGTTCTTAATATGTACTGAACCACAATGAGCGGCAAATGTAGTTAAATCAAAAAGCTCTGATTGTATGTGGATACTAGATTTGATTTTTTTCAGGTATTTAGGTAGGGAGGCATCAAACTACCTCTAATCTCCAGATAATATTAGAAATCATAAAAATACATTAAAAAGCTTTTAAACAGTGACAAAAGTCTGGTAAAACTCTGTTGGATCAGTTATTGTGTTCCAACATATTTCACTGTAATAGGAAATACATAAATATATCCAAGGACAAAACCTTACCTTTGAGGTCTGAAAGCTTGATGACGTACTTTTTTGGACACAAAAAATGTTAAATAGTTTCAGAGACCTGAATGGACCTTTAATGAATCTCAGTAATGGAGAAGTTACACAGAATGAATGGACATAATTAACAGATTGAAGTTCTGCAAGTAACAAGTAATTGGATTATTGGTGGATAATTTATTTCCACAGACATTTTTACTATCTGGTCATATGCAATATTTTGTTCTTATCTTTTAATTCAAAAGAAAATTGTCTTCAAACCGTGGATTATCTCTAGTATGATCTTGGATATTAAGTTACTGGAAGAGAAAGGTACCATTTAAAAATATTTTTTTTATTGATTGTCCACAAATCTCACTTTAATTTTAAATAGCAATTATTTCATTTTGTTATGATGGTTGTACTGTCAGGTTTCCTTAAGGGTTGACAGAAGAATTGTCTCTTTATTTTTCAGACACTTCACATACTATTGGTAGTGATGCTCTTAAGGAAGGGACTATGGTAAATTCATTAAAAAGGACAATAAAGAAATGATATAGAGCTTCATAGGATCAAATAAAACCAATGGGCAAATGATAGGCTTGAAATCTGAAATGGCTTATTGAACCTGCATTTGTGCATGTTGCTGGACTCTGGTATCAAGATAATCCTGGATCATGGACAGTCTGATACAAACCTGTCCTGTATTTTCTTCCTTCATACAGAGTAGAATAGTTTTCTCTTTCAGATCTATAATCTTAGCTTATAAAATGTCTTTTGTTCCCCTTTCTGAAAGATTTCAAATTGCTGCTACTTCCCTTCCTTTCATATTTGGCTCCCATATGAATAGCATAACTATTCCACAGTAGGTTTATCCTGTACCAAAAAAAGTACATGTTCTTCTGCATTCCAGCATTCACACAAACATTTTTTTTCTTGTCTTCCTTCCTATCTGGGTGATTTTTAAAATAGTCCAAGAACAATTCCTAATGAGTTTAAAAAAAAAACCACCATGTAGTCAATGTCTCTTAATTTGATGTCTTTTTTCAAGATTAATGTCAGTGTCATTTGTATTTTTTTCTCCTTAGGAATTTTTCTTAATGACTCTGCTGCTTGGTAATCCCTGGTCCTCGAAAGCAAACCAAAGTACATTGTTTTTCTGTGCACTAACTCAACTATCCGGTCAGCTAGAACAGGCAAAATGGAACGCAAAATGGACCACAAAATGTAATCAAATTTACATTGATTGGATGTGAACTTCAGTTATTCCAATCTGGCTGTCTAGATGGATTGGGAATTTGGTGGCTATTCATTTCTTGTTTTGTTTTAGGAGAAAGAGAAAATGAAGATATTGTGGTCTTGTATTGACAGTGGGTACTTAGAGTAAGCTTCTCTGATTTTTTTCTCCAGAGATGCTTAAAATTCCCCTATCTCGACAGAATAAATACAATTCCATTAAGAATGGGACAGTAGAAATTTCCTACTAATTTGATGAAGACAGACAATTCTCTATTTTTATATTATGAAGAACTGTGTGATTGCTGACAACATGTCATATAACCTGACTGCTACTTACTGATTGGAAAAGTTTGTTCTGTTTCACCTTTTATCATCTCCAAATTAGAGAATTTGACAGACTGATATGAAAAGTAAACATTTTTCACCATTGTATGAAATTTCTTTTCAGCCACAGAAATCCAGTTAAGCTCACACAATCATGTCCTCCAACATAAAATAAAAATAAACCTAGTTAGAGATAACACCAGTTAATCCTTTGGTGTGCTTAATCAAAACCTGAAAGGATCTTGGGTCAAGGCTTGAGTTGTTTGGTGCTATGCTTGTCGGTAAGAAGAGCAGTGATTTCTGTTTGTGTGTTTTATGGTTAATTTACTATGGGTTATTGCAAATCCATGTTTCTTTTTGCAGGTGTCATCCGAAGTATATATCTTCTCTGACAATGATGGCTGGAAACATTCCATGATTTTGGAAACCATTTTCTATACTGATCCATTTTACTGCAATGTCAGCCTCCGATGTGCATGTTCTCTTAATAACAAATTTGCTAAAGAATTTTTAAGAGGCAGACACTGATTGAAAAATTCGGGTTAAAAAAAATAAATTTAAAAGTTGGTGACTTAATAACTGAGATCCCACTTTTTGCAGCATGGTGTGATGTCAAGTCATCCGTTTCACATATCACTGCTGCTACAGAAGACAGAGTGTTAGAACTACATTATCGTCAAAGACATTTGGTTTTTCAAATGGTGATATTGCATCAGGAGTATTCTCCATGCCTTAAGCATGAGCAAATCCCATATAGTATTACTTTGCTGAAAGAGGTAATAGAATTCAGCACCGAGCAAGTATGCAATCAGCAGAGGCTCCACCGTCATCCTAAGGAGAATTACTAGTTATAAATGTAATAGGGGTAACAAATTTGTGTTTGAATTAATTGCTGTATAAGTACACTGATAATTATTTTACCATATATAAATGGATAGATAAAAAGAAACTAACATACTGTGTCATTATTTGAGGCTTTATGATTAAGTTCATAAGATAGCTTGGCAAGGTACATAAAAAAATTATCATTGTGTCCACTTCCAGTCAATAGTTTACCAAATAACTGTCTTCAGGACAATTCATTGGTTCACTGAATTATCTTCTGCTTTGGTTGAAAACTGTCACTCTCATTTCACAAACCCTACAGATAGGGTACAACTACTAAGCAAGTGTCTTTTTGGTTGGATCTATTCAGAAAAATAAAAATAGTCTGCAAATAGTCTGTTTTGGTCTATGAAAATGAATGTATAGGCCATGGTCTGAAAAGGTTAAACTTTAGGCTTCAAAACAAATATGAAAGCAAGGAAAGGTACTTTTGGAGAAAATGAACTGACAAAAATATGGTTTTAAGGCTCTATTTACATTCCCTTAGCACAGTTTCTGTTGCTTTTTGCACTTTTAGCATCGAGTTGTTTAAGCATCATAGCAAAAAACCCAGAAACCAAACATGATTAATATAACTGTCAGTCTTGAAATGACAAATGGGTTTAGGGCAACAGAGAGAAAGGAGAGTCTTAGGCTTAGTGTACTGGGCAAGCCCAGTGGGAAGTCCATTATCACATGGGAAGACTGAAAAACATTGCTTAAACTCCATCAAAAAAGAGTGACACAGTACTACTGCCCAGGGCCTTCTTTTTAACCAACTGTGGTTTCATACTGAAGTGCTTTATTGAGATACAAGACATTGGAACAAAATGCAAAAGGGAAAGAAAAGATTTAGTTCAAAATTTTGACACAGGGATTATATGAGCTGGAACCATAATTCATTGTTGGAATTCCTGGGGTGACCATAATCCAAAGCCTAAGAAATTACTCATTTATGAGCACACATATGAGAAATCTGACATTAATAAAGTTTGATGGTGTGATTCATATGACTAGAATGCTAGAATCAGTGGTAATAATCTATGTAAGTAGATGAAAACAAAGTGAGGGGATGTTTTATGCAAAAGGTTTTTTTTCTGTGTGAGGCTGAAAGATGACCATAGGCTCCCCAAGAGCATACTTGTTTTTTCAGAAAAAAGAAAATAAAACACCTTTGTTATCATAGTGGACTTTAATCTGAGAGACTAGCTTAAATATTTACCAATTGTTAAATATCGCTAGAATTTCTAAAAATTATAGATTGCATCTTCACAAGTCAAAAGAAGCTGTCTGAGGCATAGGAAAAAATTTTTGTTAGGTATGATTTCGTTATGAAAAAGAACTGTGAGCTGAATAATATAGAGGAAAATGCCAAAGACAAAAATGTTAATGGCTTCTGGGAGTCACATTAAGACCATTTTACAGTATAAAAGGAAAAATTGAAAACACTCATATTTTTTAAACTATATACTGGTTAAGAGTAGAAATGGAAAAAAAATTGATAACAAACCAAGAAAAAAAAGGAAAATTATAGCATTTAATGTAATAGAACTACTTTATAGAAAACAGATAAAAGGAAGGAAAAAATCTTCCTTCAATAAGAGATCTTTGAAAAACTGGTTAAGAAGAAAAGAATTTTTGTAGTAGTATTAATATAGTATAATGCTATTGAAATATAGCACTGAATGGAAATAGAAAGAGTGTCAGTAACAGCATACTGAAAGCTAAAATATTCAATATATAGTATATTTGGGAGGAAGGTATGTCAAAATCAATTTGGGACTAAAGATGCCAGCTGCCAAAGGAGTTTGTAAAGAACAGGAATGTGAGCAGTATTTTCCAAGCAGAGGACACTAAACTGAGAATCCCAGGTCTTCCTCCAAAACTATACTTGGAAGGTGATATCAGTATGTTTAGATAAAGTAAGTGCAAGAAATTTATATTTGTGCATGTTGCTGCCATGACTACTGTTGTCATACTTCATCCAAGTCTTGTGCTCACAGATGAGAATAATAATGAAAAATGGAGAAGGTTCAAATAAAATTTATGTGTTATGTCACAGCTGGTTAGAAAATCTTCTTTAGGATTTGATATTGACTTCCTTGTTATTTTAAGTAGTCTGTTTTCTCAGTCATTTTAGTCCTGCCTTGGAGACCAGAGATGACTACAGACAGTCACGGGAACATAGATCGATCATATGGTTAAAATATGGTAGGGGGAACAGGTTAGAATTTGAATAAATCATTAGCTTTGATTTCTAATTTGACTTTTTTCCATTGTGTTTGCTCTCTGCTTTGGAGCGTGACACTTGTCTAAGTAACACATGTGTTTCAGGGTATGCATTTCTCCTCATTTTACGATGTTAAGCAGAAAATTTTCCATTTTTCAGATTCTCAGTGAGTAAAAAGTAAGAACATAATAAATGTTGGGACTAAAGGTCTGTCTGGCACATGGGAGGGGGTGTTGAGACTGGATGATCTTTAAGGTCCCTTCCAACCCCTTAACATTCTATTATTTTACAATTCTATGATACTTAGGGATAAATAAAAATCAATGTAGTAGAAAGCTTAAAAGTGCCATTCAAATGCAAAGGATAATCACCTATTATTTGAAATTGATACAGAAATTCCAGAACATGAACATGTGGAAGAAATGTCACATTTTAATAGTGTGGTTTAACTGTGAGGTGAGGTAAGAAAGTAGAATAACAGTGTGGAGGCTAGGTCCCTTGACTGCCTCCAGACTTGTGGCTGTGCCATTCTTGACTCGGGAGAGGAAGTAGAAATGAGGAAGAAAAGTAGAGCCAGCCCACATGGACTGCAGTTTCACAGAATCACAGATTATGCTGAATTGGAAGGGACCCACAAGGATCATCAAGTCCAACTCCTGGCCCCTCATAGGACCATCCCCAAGAGTCACACCATGTGTCTGAGAGTATCATCCAAATACTGCTTTCTGTGTCTGCTTCTCCCCAAGCTGAGGTAGGGAACTGTGCTCCAGACTGACTGTTCTGGAGATTACAACGCCTAAGGTCCTGGCCCATCTCTTAACCTTCTCTGAAGAAATTTTGACTGAGTATTTTCCTGCCTGTCCTACAGCAGGGCTACGCTGAGTTGTACAGAGAGAAAGGGGTTCCAGAAAAAGAGAGGAGGTGAGCTGTTTGGCCAAGAGGAAAGTGTGACCAAGGAGAGGAAGAAAAGAAATATACTGAAGGGAAAAAAGCCCTTCCCATATGATTTTCCTCATGGCCTCTCCCTGTTACACACTTTACTTACCTGTCTCTGCTCTCCCCCTACTCTGTCTTAATCACAAAATTTTGCAACACAAAATTTTCAATACTTTGGAAAATTTAATTTTGCTCTTAGTCTTATTAGCATTTTTGAACTGTCTCATTATGAATATATGAGAAACGGATGCTTAAAATACTAAACTGTATATTAAAATAACAAGATACTTTGATAAACAGAAATGAATCCCAAAAGTGAGCCTGATATAGTTGGTTTTGATGGTTCATTCCATTGCAATGACGCATAAAAAGGAGAGAAATTTTTTCCAAATCAAGCATTGTTGACTAAAAGGTAGACGTATGGAGAAAAACAAAACACAGCTCAAATCTACCTAGGACATCTACAACAGTGTAATTAAAGAGCTAATTTCTTCTCCAATATTTAAAATAGAAAAAGTAATTTCTTCAGATTATATGACTTCAAATACTTCCTTGAAAGAAAGCAGAAAAGTAAAACTGCATAAATAAGATTTGAGTTGATCAGGATAATACCACATCAAGATGCAATCTACTGCTGACTCAAAATTCGGCAGTAATGACTAGTGCTGGACAAATAGAGCAGTATTTGGGAACATTAATTCTCAGTTAAAGGATTAATTCACTTGACAAATCTCTCTTTAATTTCATGGTCATTTCTGTAAGGCAAGTTTACAATTCTACAAGTGTGTACATGGGTTTATATTTATATTTGGATGATGTTCATTTTTGTTTTTCATAAAACTTGCCAGACCAAGTTACGATTTCTTGGAGGAAAACACATCTTGAGAAATTATGGCTGTCATTTATTGGTTCAATACTTCCTTAAAAACCTTTTAGACATTTGCTAAAATGTTAATTTTTATGGAGGCAGAATTTTGTGATTCTGTCATGAGACGTTCTATCTGTGATGAAAATGTAGTTTTGGTGTGCAAATGAGCAGCTACAGAAAATTTTGAATTCTGCAAAGTGTAAAGAAGATCTGCGTTATTCATCTAAAATAAAGTCAAAATGATCAGAAAGAACTGTCTAATAACTCACAGAATATATAGGGACCCACAAAGATCATCAAGTTCAGCTCTTAAGTAAATGACCTGCACATGGATTGAACCCACAACCTTGGCATTATTAACACCATGCTCTAACCGAATAAGGCAATTCCTGGCTTTCTAACATACCAAAAAATGACACCTCTAGTGAGTGAAGCCTAAACACTATAAGTTTAGACAGGAAATGAGGTCTGTATTTTCTAACTGTTGCAGTAAAAGGATGTAAACTTGTATTCTTCACTCAAGGTCTGGTGTTTCATGCCTTATGAAGGAATTGTTGAGTGAGCCTCATTGACTTTGTGGTATGTATTATGACAGTAGATCTTAGCTTTCTTACCATAGAAGCAGTGAAATAGTCACCCAATCCACCAAAATCTCACAGATCATTTAGACTATACATGTAAAGCCAAGGTTTCAGTGTTCTGCTTTTCATTTCCTCAGGCTTAATTGCTCTATAGTCTCAAGGCAGTGTTGATAGTTTTTGCTCAAGAGCAGTGAGTACCCTTTCCCAAGATGGCAACAGGATTTTTTTTGGTTTTATGTTCGAATAATGGTAGAGGCCACATGTAACACAGAAGTGATGAGCCAAATGAACATGATGTTTTTAACTGGGGGAGTAATGTTCACATGATAGGACAAAAACCCTGAAACACACAGCAGTTGCAGTAAACGTTTATCAAATAGGTAGTAAAAAGGGAAGCTTCCTTTGTTTGTCATAGCATGCTTACACTTCTAGACTGCTTCATTTCTGATGTTGAAGAGCATTTGTCTTCAAAGATACTTAAGAATAAACTTTCCAACAGCTAAGGAATGTAAAAAAACAGTGAATAATGAGGACATATTTTTGTTGCTCCTCAAATCAAAGGGAAATTTGAAAGCATTAATAAAAAAAGGCACCCTGAGTAGCTAAATATCACAGGGATGACAGGATGACTTAAAATATAGTTTCAATTCATTTTAAAGTGTTGAAAGGGGTAATATCTACAACTGGATGTTATCCTTACTGAATGTTTACATCCTTTATATTTGTCTTTTTGGGGGTCATGAGAATGTGATTTTCTCTTTCAAATTAAAATTAATACATGCAGACCTAAAAGACTTGCCTACAGAGAACATGGTTTTCATGATAACACACAACGTATTTAACTACCGTGAAGCGACCGAAAGAGAGGTCCTACCAGATCAGTAGATATTGAAATTGATCCTTTTTCAGCTGAAGTTTATGATCCAACAAAGAGTTTAAGAATGTATTTTATTTATAGCATATACATAGTTGCATTGACTGCAGTGGACTGTAGCTACTGTACTTAAGCATTGTAGTGTGCTCAACTGTGTTGCTGCATAAATGGCCACTTCCGGGTCGCTAGCGCTGAACACCTCTTCCTCAGATCTCTTGAAAATGTCATGGATGATACTCATATACAATCTAACCATATAAATGGATCAATTGGTGAATTTCTCTGTATTCACGATGTCTACAGATACAAGATGGAGGTCATAAATCCTGATAGACAGATCTAAGAAACACACATATCTTGAGCAATGTTAGTATGAATTTACCTTCTTTTTGTGATCTTAGAAAACAGATGAAAAATTCTAATTACAACACTTGTTTCTTTGAAACAAAGAATAAGTTTGGGAAAGAGAATAGGACAGTATTCCTGGTTTTATACTAGATTTGTCAATTGTGATAAAAAACTTCAGCCTGTTGTATTCCAGTCACGGATGCTAATTTCATTGCAAAAAACCCCATAGCAGGTAATGGTATGTGCTCTACAAAAATGATGTTGGAATCATTTGTTAACAAAATTTCCTAGGAGACAAAATTTTGTTACACGTTAGTATTTACTTCTCCACCAGTCACAAAACAGTCATCCAGCTACATTTCCCAGATTTTCCAGGCTGTCCCCTACTTCTTGTCCTCTCTTTTCATCATATAAAATGAGTTTCATGTTTCAGATATGAATGTTAATGAATTATTTAAAATGCAATTAAGGGTACATATTTACACTTCAAAGTTAAAATGTAAGCTGTTTACTGTTCACAAATACAAGCAGTTTAGCAAAAAAAATTAAGTCATTTTTTTTCTGCCTCTTTGCAGGCATCTTTCTGCTGTGAATTTTTGTAAATCTTATATACAAATGTAAAAATAGATGAAATGATAAGAAGGGAAGAAATCATGGAAACTATTTCACTCCACTTGGTTTTCTTGGTGTTTCAGAGGATTCAATTTCATTCTTTTTTCCCAGATGTTTAAAGTGCCTTTACACTGTAGATTCCTTCTGCACCGTATACCACGTTAAAATTTTAGTTTCCAAGGTGTTTAATTTCCACTCCTCGCAAGGGTTTTCATAGTTTTAATCTCTATCTGTATAAAATATATATATAACCAGAGCTTGGATTTTAGGGAGAATTAAATCCTTAACTTCTATATATTGCCTTAAAAATCGATCTCTCACACTCTTACCCTACCCCCTTCCTTCTAAAATTTTTATTATCAACTATATAAACCTTCAACCTGTAATCTTTTCTTAAAGCCTGAATTTTGACCTTAATGATATCTTTTAGGAATCACTACTGGATGTGGACTAGACATTCTATATGACCTTCTATGTGTTTTTATCTCATACTTAAAACATTCAAAACAAAGATCTTAAAAACTGCTTACTTTAATACTATTTTACAGCGTATTTATCCTTCATAAACAGACAAGAAATTTAATTTATTTTTTTTTTAAATTTGTGTTGCAGAAACTGTACACATGTCAAGAAATAACATCAGTCATACACACGGTTCAATTAAATAGATCTTTCCTGTCAGGGGTATTTCATACTTCCTCATCAAGAATATTATTTAATATTCCTGTTATTAGATTTTTTTTTTCTGTTCAGTCAATACTCTTTTGTGACTTAGATGTCATAGAAAAACATCAATGACACAAATAATTGAAATTTCTTGCTTCAGTAATAATTCTTTTCAAAATGTTTATGCTGTTAGCATTTGAAACCTTAAGACATTTGTCAAGCCATATTGGCAAAGCCTTTTGTAGAGAGCATCTCCAGGTTTATCTCAGCCAACTGTAATCCCTTTTGGAGTGTTTTGCGGAGAAGAACATCTTCAAACATCATCTGAGTCAACACTAGTCCTCTTGGGTCTGAAGCCCAGAATGTAACATGCTGTATTATTGCTTTTTCTGAGCCCAAAAACACATCACAGGAAGACAAACAATCATGAGTTTCTTCTCAGAGGACAAACAGTAGATGTTGAAGTCACTGAATTGTCATGACAATTCCTCTTTTCCCCCTTTTATGATACGTCTACACAAGATACACAAAAGTTTCTACTTCTTTCAGGTGTTTGCTTGTGGCTATGTGAAATGACAAACATAGGTATTTCATTTTATAGACATATGGAAAGTTTTGAGAAAGAAAAACATAATGAAAGAGAAGAGGAATATCAAACCCCAAAATTAAAATATATGATAGGAGGTTAACATATACAAACCACAACTTTACATACTTCTTGTCCTAATTAGGTAAAAGTTAGATCTCACTGCCACTGAGATCAAACCAGTGTAACATCAAATTGCTTTTTTACACATGATTGATTCCATTTTACTTTTATTTTTTTCCAGAAAAAAAGAGATTTCTCTGCCTCAAGTTTTAGTGATGTGTTTCAATTCTATATTTGGACCATTACAATGCATTCCTCAATGCCAAAGGAAAGAAAGTCAGTCTGTAACTCTAGAGAAGGGCAAAATATAAATCTGTGTACCATGAGAAAACATTAGAACCAATGTTATTCAGAAGTTTAACAGAAAACAATAAATAATTATGTCTGCCTGAAAATATCACTACTTAATGTGAGTAGAATTCAGTTCTTTGGTTTGTGATAACACTTCATACAACAATGACCTTTTTAAAATGAGACATCATGTTTTTTGAATATACTGTGCAATGGCTGAAGTTCAGACTAACTCATGCCCAGGTATTTTTGAACGAAAATTTTTCATCATGAAGAAGTAGTTAAGTTTTCTGGTTTGAAGCCCTTAAATTAAAAAGAGATCATTTCCCCTCTGTGCAGTTCTGAACAGATAGCAAGTAGTTTTTCCAGACATAATCCAGTGTTAAAAGGATGGCACTACTATTGATGAGTGCATTTATATATTATGATAAATATTGTCCTGAAATTGTGATCATGAGCAGATTTGTTACTCATACAAGTTGCAAGCCTGCAGAAACAAATCTTGCTCTTGGCAAGCCATACAGATCTTCTAGATTAATATAGAGCCAGCTAGTTCTGGATCATTCATCTTATTATCTGATGTTATCTTATGTATTTGATATAAGTAAGGATCAATAATTAGACCATCATTTTGTTAGTGCTAGACCCCTTTGCCATTAACAGCTGTCCTATTAAAAGGTCTTGGGAAAAGCTGCATTTAGCACCCATGAGCTAAGAAAATACTTATTCTGATAAAGCTTTTAAGGAAGAAACTCTCTGGTATTAAGTTAGAAGAGTGATTCACTGCATTTCAGAAAGTGCAGGTTACTTTCCTGTTTCAGGCACAAAAACAGTGTATGAGCACACACAGGTAACCTCCTTCTGTATATTGTTATTTGTTTCTGTGTCTTACACAGTAGGTGAAAATATGTGGCCAGATTCCTGTCTTTTTCTAATTTCTGGTCACACAAAACCATTTCTTCAGTAAAATGGATGCTCATATTAAGGAAGAATTCTGCAAAAGTTTTTCATGGATTTATTTTTAATTGCTAGATCATCTGACTTTCTGAGACTAAAATGTGGGCTTTTTGATCTCTATGTAGCTCCATAGTAGCTGCATGTGACACAGTTTATAAAACTGATGTATGTTAATGATAAACATCTGATTTGGGACATAGAACAGACCTTTGAATGTTCTGTTTTAGGTGTTTAGTATAGGATTGTGGTCTTCTTTACATCTGGAAAATTATTCTGTAAAAAATAACTAATAAAATTTAGCTTTGTCATAGAAATACCTCGTATTGTGTTAATTATTCTGGAAAGCTGTTGAGTAACATGAACAATCCTGATAAGTTTTGTGTTTTCCAAAAAGAAATGGAAAAGGCCTGGGAAGGTCCATTTAGGTTGTAAATGAGAAAAAGAAAGTTGTTTAATTATAATAAAAGTTTATCTGTGAAAAAAACCAATTTTCAAACAGCACAGGGATTATGTTACACTTAGATACTCACTGATGCAGGGAGCAGACTGAAAGTCTTCCAAGTATGCTGCTTCATTGGCTAAGAGTCATTTACCCATTCTCCGTGGCTCAGTGATTATTTAAATAGTTTCTAAAAAGTAGAAGAATTTCAATGGAAGTGACACTCCCCAGTGAGTGTAAAGGCTTATATATCTGCTAATGCTCTGACCTAGTTGAGCATTTAGGAAGCAGCAGTGTTACTGTCTTTTTATAGGTTATATATAGCTTAGACTTCTAGCTCCAGTAAAAAAGACATGACCATGAGTAATAACTGACAGAATCCTCAGTGGTTGAGAAAGTGATGCAAAGAACTGTCCTTTTTGTTGGTATTTGTGTTAGAGAAATATTCCTGTGACTTCCTGGTTTGTAGAAAGCACTTTTTTTTTTTTTTTTTTTTTAAGTCACTCCATGCATTATATGGAGATCTGGAGGGCTCACCTTGGAAGTGTGAACACCCTGACAGGACAAGGCTGGTGAGAAATAGGAAATTAAAGTTGTTTATATCCTAGTTGGATGTGACAAGATAGAATGTCCTTTTGAGCCTGAAATGTCCTTCCACAAACACATAATGCACACCTAAGCACATCATAAATTGTAAAAATTGAAGAAAATGTAAACACTGTAAGAAATGGGGACACAGACCCCTGTCAGAACCTAATGCAAATGAAGATCTGCCCACAATGCTGTGCATATTGTTAATTAATCAATTATAAACAGTAGGAGCCTATTCTTCTCTAAAGGCACAGATGTAATTCCTACTGATTCTAAATGATTTTTCAAATTGTAACCATTTACACACCTAAAGTAAAGAAAAGATGAAGTGAAAAATCAAATTAAGGAGGACTCTTACAGGTAATCTATTTCTTTCCCTTTTCTGTGCCTTTGAGTCATAAAAGTGCTATCTTCCATCTTACTGTGCGTGAATGGTATTGAACAACCATAGAAACTCACTGTTTTCAGGAAAGATACCTAGTGTTGACTACATGTGTCACATTCTATATGAGCTTGTTTTTTCCATTGTTGTTTGAGATGTGATTTCATTAAGGACTTGCAATAGAAGACCAAGTGGTTGATATTGAAGAAGGGTCAGACCAATATGTTTTAGACAGGAGCTAATTAAATAGTCAACATGAATTGAGCATTTTTTTTAATCTTCTTTGAGAACACACTTGTTCACTAGTTTTTGTCAATGTAGTAATTTACACTTTTATAAAAAGGAGGACAAATTTGAGATGTAAGTTATTTCCATAGTAAGCTGTTTCCGGGCACTTCTACATGTCTGGAAGTGTCTTCAAACTATATGTAGGTGGACATTCAGATCATCTGTTATCTGGAACCTAGACATGTGGCATATGTTGTTCTCTAGAAATCCTTTTTAAAGATTGTGGGCTCTTTCCTGCATCTTCTAGTTGATTGTTATATTACGGTTGTTGGTTGTATAGATTACTGAGTATCTTTAATAAAGAGAAGAATTTTTGTTTCACAGATGATTTTCATCACCTATGAATATAAGACCTTATATACTGGACAGCCTTTCATCAAAATTTAGGAGAATTAGAACTTCCCTGCACAAATGTGCACAGATGAGACTTAATAAGGCATATATTTGAACCAGATAGGAATTCGGTATTAAATAAATATACGTAAACTATGTTTTACAGTGTTCAATCAGCTCTAGCAATCAGTTCCCCTGCCAAAGTTATCTGCTGCACTCTCATGTACCCATCATGCTGAATACGCTGCTTGATCGATCTCACTGCATATGACCTATAACTTACTAGATTTGTACTTAGTGCTCCCATATCAAAATGAAAAATGAAGATGCAAGAATTTTTTTTAAATATTGCAGTCCTTACAGAAAATCACAATAGCTGCTAACAACAGTCTATTTAATTGTTTATGAATGTGTGCATTAAAGACAGTTGAAGAAATGACAGGAAAATACTCTCTCATTAGGCCCAGTAGTTAATGAATTGCTATCTTGCCCTCTGTTTAAGCATATACTTAAATACCTTTCTGACTATATGTTCTTTGCTGAATGAAGGTTTAAATGCATGTCTATTATAGTTGTGATAATTTGCCTAATTATATATTTTGTATAGATTAGACTAATGTGTTTAAACAGTATACACTAAAAATTCTTGGAAAATTGTCCTTGCATAAGCATGGATACAGCTAGGTCAAGACAGAACTTGTCTGGAGAAAGGATGTGGTGGTAGGTGAAACATAATAATGGATGAATGGATGTTATAATAGATAAAAAGGGGCTTATTTTACTACTCTTACAAAAAGGAAAAGAATAAGTGTTCTGATATAACGTAATCATGAAGTACTTCAGAGACCCAAAGTTGATGTTCTTTTTATGGACCAGAAAGACAGGCAGGATATAGAGTCATCGAGGAAGATGGTGACAAGTAATATTTAATGGAAGGGAGGAGTCAGAGAATTTCTTCAGCTGTGGTCAAATAGACATCTTTGAGGAAATCGTATGATTACAGTCTGAAGATATTTTTAGACAGAAAAAACAAGACTGGGACACTTGGGATTAACTCAGATAGAAACAGAAGATAAATTTTTGTCAATAAATGGCACAGATCCAGACTGGATAAACAACAGACCATACGGTGGTCTTGTCAACAACTGAACTCCCACACTGCCTTTTGGTCACTCCTCTATTCCAACTTTCTTTTGAAAGAAAGTTGTTAGTTCCCTGGCCAGCTCAACCACCGTGGTGTAGGTGTGGAAAGCTGGAGGTTTCCCAGTGCATTCATCAAACCAAACTGCTGCTCTATCTGAGTGCAGGCTGGTTGCCTGAGCCACCAGCTCCTGAAGTGTCATCCCAGCTGTGCAGCTCCAGTCCCCCTGGAAAAATAACAGACCAGAATGCACTGTCACATCCTCACTTTTAATACTTCAACCAAGTTATAAATGCACAGAAAGCACTACCAAGAAGGAAAAAAAAAGATCCACGACAGAGAACACACAGCTCTACTGCACTTTAGACTGCAATGGTGTAAAGCTGAATTCTTGACTCATTTGCCATAAGTCTCATCCTAAAGCCCAGGATACAGCAATTCACTAAGGCTTCATTGTACAGAGGAAGTTTGTTCCTCACCATTACACTTGTACTTTTAAAGCAGGGCACCACTGAATTAAAATCTCCAATAGCAAAGCTTAATTAATTAATAACTCATTCAGTGGAACAGCAAAACACGAATCCTTCCTCTGCAAACAGAAACCACGAGGCGTGGACTGCCCAGGCTCTGCACTTTGCTAGTGCCTGGCTCCCCGCCATCAACCCCCCTGCCACACCCGCACGGCTGATCGAACCCTCTGGGTTGTGCACCCACTCACCCCTTCCAGGTTTCCCCCTTTCCACTGGGGATATACCCAGTCCAGTGGTTCCCAGAGGTGGCAAAAAAAATTAAAGAAAGCAAAGAGAATTGTGGGTTGAGACAATGACACTTTAATAAGAAAAGCAAAAACTGTGTGTGCAAGTAAAGCAAATTAAGGAATTGATTCATCACGTGCCACAGGAGGCAAATCTCCATCTGCTTCCTGGGAGTGAGGGTCTCAGGACATCAAATGGCTACAACCATTTTAAAGATAATGGGAGGAGGCAATTAGGGCCACCTACAATGGTTTTTTTGTTGTTTCTAAACATGAGAAAGACAAGGAGAGGCACAGAGTTAGAAAGACACAGAGGCAAACATTAAAATGTGCTGTCAGTTTAACTGTATTTGTATGCTATTATTTCCTATTAGCCTGAGAGGAGGGTGTAGACTCTAAATTTTCAATTCGTAAGCTTATATAAATACAAACATACAAAGGAACTTTTGTTCTTACAACGAAAACAGTCCTCAAATTCTTAGTGTTAAATTTTTTACTTCTGAACTACAGTTTCCTTGATGTTTCCTACATGGTTTTTTTTTTGGTCTCATATACATTGTTACGGACTTCAGATAAAATCTGTTTCTCCAATAGATTTAACTGCTAAAAGAGCTGAAGTTTGATAAAATATGTTAATTACATTCCATTTCAAAATGGTCTGCATTAGCTACTTTCTACTTAATTGTAACAAATCTAAACCCATTTAGGAAGAGAGTTTTCTTCAATCTTTAATACTCAAATAGCCACCACAAATGCATTATGGATGTAAATAACACATTGGCTTCATGAGGTATTGGATAAAATCTTTAATTACTTTACAGTAATATGTAATTTCTGTTTAAAGTTTATATGCATACTAAGCTTTAAAACGTTTTAATAAAAGAATTTTATGATATATGACTACTAGTTGAGGGAATACTGTCGAATATGAATGTAAAGTAGTACGTTTCAAGTCTTTACATATTACAGCAATAAATTTTTTGAAATATAGTATTCCAATTAATTTTGAAAGGATGTGCCTAAAAACAAGTTTATGTTTTTCATGCTGTATTTAAAGAAGGAACTCTCATTTATCTTGAACCTTACATGTAAGATGCAAGTGCATACACATTCTACAAAAGTTGAAAATACCAAAATATTTGGTTTTTGAGTATGAGCAGTGTAAGATTGGTATTTCATCTGAAGTTCTCTGCATATTCATAAAGTTCATATTAGAGCCTAAACTAATTGGATTTTCCCTCCTTTTCAACCAGCTTTAAAAAACCGGGCTAAATTCTCATTTCAGCCCACTATAATTTACTAACTTTATAATCTAGCGGGGTAAATGAAAAAAAGACATTTGATTCCTGTGATTTATGGCAGCATAGACCATTCAGGAGAAAACAAGGTCTCTGGAATCATTAAACTAAAACTGATTTCAGCTGCTAGTAGAATCATTTTACATATCAGGTACATCAGAACTGGGTTCTTTGCTAATCAGGAGATGTAAGTGTGTGGACACTTTCAACATTTAGAAACTGAAGCTTTCCAGTGGATAGAAATATCAGTATTTCCCAAGATGGAGGAATTACTTTTATTGGCAGAAAATATAAACAGCAAATCAGAGTCAAACATTTCCGTTACTGGGGACTAACGTAGTGGGGATATAAGCCATAAATGATCTCAACTGGCAGAGGCAGCTTGAACAGTCTTACTATCAGTGATATATTTACATGTATAATGAAAAATGAGAAACTAAAATGTAGAACATTGTACAAACTGAGCCAATTTTTATAATTGATCAGAATACAACATCATGATATGTTGATAAGAAACATTACAATCTGGAGACTGGAATATATTTATATGTGGATTAAATAGTCACTGCTTATATGTCGATCTCTCTTTTAGTCACAGAATCACAGAATATTTTGAGTTGAAAGGGACCCACAAAGTCCAGTTCTTAAGTGAATGGCCCATACAGGAATTGAACCCACAACCTTGGCATTAGTAGCACCATACTCTAGTTCCCTGTATGATGATATTCTACTTCATTTAGTCTTTGTAAGATTTTTAAGTATTGCAATATATACATGAGTATGTGTTTATTAAAATGTGCATATCAAGATGCATACAGTTTTGGCACATACATAGAAAATTACTGAAAGTGTTTCTGCAAAAATTAATCTTACTTGGTGACTTATGCTTGATTGTTCTACTTTCGTGAAGATATTCACCATTTTTTTTAGGGAGAATGGATGCTGCACTTCCACTACATTGTTTTGAAAATCCTTTTCAGTTTCATTCAGACAAGATGAATAAAATTATGGATAAGGCTTTAAAGGTGGTTCACATAAAGATTTCAGTTTTCTTAGATCCTGGTGAAAATTGAATACAGGACATATCCAAGTTTTTGCCTTAATCTGGTGTATTGTGTTAATACTTATAAATACTTATAAATGTAGCATACAGTGCAAAGAATTCCATTAGCAGCACCAGGGAGTACAGCGAGGGATAAGCCATTAGAACCCAGAGAACTTCCAATATATAAAATTGTTGAGGCTGCACTATACATATGCTTCCTGTTTATGCTTTGTGCTTCTCATACAC
The DNA here is from genome assembly GCA_013397135.1 of Pachyramphus minor. Lineage (NCBI taxonomy): Eukaryota > Metazoa > Chordata > Aves > Passeriformes > Tyrannidae > Pachyramphus > Pachyramphus minor. The sequence goes on from VYXB01001669.1 coordinate 38,910, forward strand.
ATGGTTTAGATTCAAGGGAATCTAAAGCTTCGCCAGAAACACTGAGTAACACTGCAATGTTTTCAACTACTGTTTAGACTTCAGTGTAGGTCTTTATGAGGCAATATAGTCATATGCTGTCTCGCATTTTTTGTCACTAGCCTGATAAGTTATATCCTTATGGGAAAATGTATTAACTAAAGCAGGAGGAGAGCATCTTGCATAAACATTCGTGGTTAGAGCATCTGCAAACAAAATAAAATAAGTGAGCTGGGTACTGTTCAGTCTAAGAAAAGAAAAGAAAACTCATTCTTCCAATCCCTGGATGAGTATATAGTAATGATACATATAAAGTAATATAATTTCCAGCACATTCTTCTCCTTCAGCAGTATAATGAGCAATGTCCTGACAGCTCTTGTGTATTCCGTGAACGCATGCTAGTATTGCACAGAGCAGCAGACTTGCACACTCCCAGGGTGTCCTGACTTTCACAGCTGTTCAATAGCTCTGAAATGTCTCTACATTTACATTTAGCAAAGATTGAGAATTTCAACTTTGAGCAACTATTTATTTCCAAAACATAACTAAGGACTTCTGACATGTATAAAATTTTGTAGAAATCAGCATGCATTGCATATTTAAATAGATGTCTGATCTTGACTAAGCTTCCAGAATGTAGCTTGTCAACAAGTTCATCCTCCCATACATCTTGTGTGGTAGGTTTGTTAGCTAGTAGATATAATTTTTATCCTCTCTTAAAAGTAGAAAAACTGACAGGAGAAAATGAAGTCATTCTTGTCTTATTTTTGGGGATGGCCTGACAACAGAAAGTGTACTAGATTTATGTAAGAATATTGGATGCAGAGCTTATGAAAGAATAAGCCTACCTGGAAATTGTCAAGAGCTACCCACTTTCAATCATTCCTTCTTTCTTAAGTATATAACAAATGACAGAAAAAAAATCCTTCCTACGCGGTATTAAAGGACAATATGGTACTAAAAAAAAAAAAAAAAAGAGGCCAAAATTTATTCAGTTTTGTCATTTTTGCTTTAACCAGTATAGTTCCTGAAGGACAGAATAATTATACCCATAAGACTCACAGAAAATAGCAGTGGTGGAAATGTGTTGTAGTGGAATCAAATCAATAACTCTGAGACTACTTGGATCTCATTTTAAATATTACTCTCTGCTCTCCCCAGATTTGAGCTATTGATTTAAAAATTTCTGTCAAGCTTTCTTTTCTGCATAATTATATCCTATACTTGTTTCCGTTGTTTGTTTGTTTGCTTTATAATGAGACTGGAAAACATGACATTTGGATGAATATGTAATTGAATATGAAAAGGATCAAGTGTGATTCTGGGCTTTCCCACTTTTTCCAGGTAATTTTTGTTTTCATAAACATGAATGTAATTTGGAAAGCTATATGCAATATCATAAATTAATTGTAGTCTTTTCAAACAAAAGCAGGTGAGGTACATTTATCTTTGAATAAATGAAGAACTTAATATAAATATTTGCAATAGACCATGAACTCAATGTTTTCTTAAAGATTTTCTTTCTATTTTATCTAAAGAATTGCATTGAAAGCAGAAATGGCTGATCAATGGTACTAGCTTGAGGCTCATTCTCTGAGGTGCTGAGTATCCTTCATTTTCATGGAAGGGAGGAGAGACAGCTTAGCATTTCACAGATATTTGCACTGAGTGGTTAGATAAATACCTTTTTTAAGAAACAGATATATTTGCAGAATTTTATCTTTGCCAGAGATATGGCTCAAGTTTAGAGATATAGCTTAAAATCTTGAAAAGTTTAGTTAAATCTGCCGAAAGCATTAAAATAAAGGTTTATATTCCCTGCCTAATTCCACCCGTGCCCCTGACTTCCCTTGGAGTATGAAACAGCATGATTTTCTTCTATGGTTAAATTTCCTATTAACTGGCCAAAATGCATTGAATGCTTGCTTCTTGCATTTATTTGGAATAAACTCCAATCTATCAAATGTTAATTCTGAAAAAAATAAAAGAAAAATAAACATTACATAAATACTTATATGAACATGCTTATATGCTATATCATTCCATTATGCATTAGTATCGGACTAAAACATGGATAGTGCATGAGCTATGATTGCAAAGAGAATAGTTTTGCCCTTTTAGGGTTGTGTGATGCAGTTTGAAACCCAACACTGTCATTTGTTGTGGCTTTCGTTGTTGCAATATTTCACTGTTACAGTCCAAAACGTAGTGAAAGCAATGGTAAAAAAAAAAATAAAGAAGTGCTTTTCAACATGCTTCTCTGTGGATTCTCTGAATGAGGGAGAAAATCACAGAATCATTTAGGCTGGAAAACACCTTAAGATCATCAGTCCAGCCGTAAACCTACCACTCTTAAGTCCAACAGATATAAACTGTGCTTCAAGCACCATATCAACAAGTCTTTCAAGTATCTCCAGTAACGGTGACTCAGATATTTAGCTGGGCAAATTATTCCAGTGCTTAAGAGCCCTTTTCATTAAGATTTGTTTTTTTCCTAATATACAGTCTAAACCTCCCCTGGCTCAACTTGAGGCTGTTTCCTCTTGTCCTATTACTTGTTCTTGGGAAAAGAGACCCACCTCACTACAACCTCCATAACATGCACAGCCTCTCCCTCATCAACTCAGCAGGGTCACCCTGTCATAGAAGGAGGCCAGGTTGGTCAAGCAGGACCTGCCTTTCATAAAACAATGCTGGCTGGACCTGAACCCCTGGTTGTTCTGCCATGTGATGGCACTAAGGACGATTTGCTCCATGATCTTTCTCAGCACCCAAGTCAGACTGACAGACCTAGAGTTCCCCAGATCCTCCTTCTGGCACTTCTTGTAGATGAACATGAATGATGATAATGATCTTCCATATTTTATAAGCTCTTTTTAAACCTTTTGAATCATAAAATGCTCTGCATACTTCACTGATTTATAAACTATGTACCTGATCTTTCTGTCCTTGCAAAAGGGAGAGCTTTTGTTTTCCACTGAAATAGACCTGTTTTGATTCCTGATGAGTCATAATCTATTGATTTTTCATGCTTTAAACAGTATGTATAAATGTATATATGTATATGTATAAATAAACAACAAGTATCACTGGTTGTATTTAATGTAAGGAACCACAGTCATTTGGAAGCTAATATGTGGCAAGACAAGAGGTTTTAAAATGCTTTTAAGAAAGGCAGACATATTTAAAGTCATATGGAATTTGCACAAATGGAAGTAGATGTGAAGAAAGTGATGCATCACATAATTGTACAATTTTCTATATTAATATTACTGACATGTAGGCTGTAGATATCAGTTCATATGATAAAAGATGGTAAAGTGTATTGTCAAATTTATCTAGACAACTGAACTCTAAAAACTATGTGTTTTAGCGCTATGTAAATTTAATTGGACTAAACTGGACCAAAGGGTCATAGATGTTTATGCAATTCTGTTACTGGTCAGAGCAGAAAATGAGGTCAAGGTTTCAAGCAAAACAAGGAGGAAAACAGAATTCCTGATTTTATGGTATACTAATAAATCCTAGACAGAAACTCTGAACTGTAAAACTAAATGAGTACATCTTTGTACAGCAATAGTATATCTACTGAAAGTATATTGTAACACTGTAAGTGCTAAGCTTTACTTTACTGTCAAATTAAAGAGACTCAGCACTAAAACAAAGTTAATCTCAGATCTTTAAAAAAGTTAAATCTGCATGCAGTTACTTGTTAAAGATTATACTGATGTTCATTAATATCCAAGTTAATTATAATTTTCTTAAAAATGCAGATAATAATATTTTTAGTTCGTGGAAAAAAAAAACAGCACAGGAAGTACTTTACAAACAATAATGTAAATCAGTTCATTCTGATACGATCATGGTGGTTTACCAAAAGCATCTGGAAATCTTTATGATGGTGAGAAGTTGTGTTGGGCATTTTGTTACATTGCACTGCTGATCTGTTCTCAGCTGCCAGTGAGATTTCAGAGAGCAGCCTTGGAGTTTCTGGTGGAGCTGGACAGAGATGTGAGTTTCTTATTGCCTAGGTGAGGAATTTGGGAAAAGAAGCAAACTCTAAAAATGTTTTTTTTAAAATCTGTGTAACATTGTCACCAGACCTTGCCACTGACACAATCCTAAAGAATCACAATGAGTCAAAGAACTGGGAACAGATTAAAGAAGATTTTTGAATTGTCACTTGCCTAAAGTTTGAAAATGTAATTGGTCTTAAGAATATTCTGGTGTAGATTGTAGGAATAGAATTCTTTAAAAATATTCAGTATTAAGATGAAACAATTTAGAAATACAGAAGGTGTGATGGTCAATGCTGAAGCAACAAAAAGTTATTGTAATTTTGTCAGACATCATCCATTTAGATTTCTTGATTTTCATTTTTCTAGCATTTTTGTAATACAGTGATTCTGTGACTTTCCAGTGTAACATAAATCTTTCCTTTAGTGAAGAAAAACATTAATGGTTTGCTTGGGAGATGAGTTGTATGGTTTGGGGTTGTTTTTTATTTTTAAAATAGTTTCTTCTTTTAAAAGGGATGTATTTTGTTTGCAAGTACTCCCCCTTCAAGCCATAGAAATAACATGTTTTCAACAGCCTCCTGTTACCAGTTGTAAAAAAGAAATAACCCATTGTCTGTTCATGCAGTTTCAAATCAGAAATGAAACTGCTTTAAAACCATGAATTGCCGTCAAATGGTTTGAAAATTGACAGCAAATCACCATATGAATCTGTTAATGGTATTTCTAACTTTAGGCAATACCACTCTTCATATTGCAAGGAGAAAAGAAAATTAATGTTTTCACGTACCTAAATGTCCAGTTAACATGTTGCACAACAGAACAAAGCACAGTTCATATAATTATTACTTGACTCCCCTGGGTGCCTAGCTAGCATTGTCAAACACAATTTGTCTGTTTAAAAGTTATCTCATAATGTCCAAAAATTGTCCTTTAATATAACTTTAACTAAACCAATCTAACTGTGTATGAGTTACATGTAATGGAATGCTTAAACATAGAATGTATTCTTTAAAGATACTTTTTCTAAACAGGACACTACAAATTCTTTCTTATAAAGTTATTTTTAAGACAGTAATGCTAAACAAAGTAAACCAATCTTTTAAGTGTTATATGCATGATTTGAATTATGGACATTTTTATGGAAAAAAGGAAAAATTATGAGGTTTTTTCAGGAACAATTTTTGTTATTCAAAGATTAAATATTGATAAATATTGGATAATGTGAGTTATTTGAATAATGAACTGTTTAATCAATTAATATAATATATAAATCTCTGGAAGTGTTTAAGGCCAGATTGGATTGAACTGTGAACAACATGGCTTAGTGAAAGGTGGACCTGCCCATGGCAGGGACGTTGGAATGAGATGATCTTTAAAGTCCCTTGCAACTTAAATCCTTCTACAATTCTATGATACTTTGGCAGTTCTATGTTAAGATCCAATGTCTTATAATCCAATTTGGAACATCTTTGCAAAGTATCTTCTTTACTGTTTTTCAGTCTTTTTAGTCTCAAAATTAAGACTGTGAATTAATAGATCGTGCCCTTTATTTTGATTTTTACAGAATTTTGAAGCCATTTTCATACAATTCTTTTACTGTATCTTTGTGGTTTCTACTAGTTATGATTCCCATCACACTTCCCAAACTGAAGTCAAATTCTACTAGTTTTAACTAATGTTGTATTTATTTTTTCTAAGATCCCTGTCTCTCAGTGTTTGTACCTCTATGTTCACTTCATGAACTTTACTGAAGTATGATAAAATATTTGCTCACGGTAGGTGGATAAAAAGAATAATGATCTTATTAATTGTTCTTCCTCAAAAGAAGCATAATGTTGGTGGAAAACTTAATAATTTTGAATTTAAAATTAAAGAGGGCTTGGTTCAAGATAAAAATAAATAAATACTGTAAATATTGCAGTCACTTATTTGAAAAACTGCTGTGCCACTTTAGTTTTCGAAATAAGTTGGGAATCAATGTATGAGGCAATATAGTTGTTGATAAGACCAGCAGGTCCCATTCATATTCTAGGTTTCCTGAACATCCATAGTACGGTGTTGCTTCATAGGGCAGGGAAGACTTATGTCACTGTAACGTAGAGAATCATGTCAGGATTTATATTTGATTTTGCACTTTACAACTTGGAACTAGATTTTCTCTGGCTTAACCTAAAGCATAGTCTAGACAGAAGGCATCTTGAGGGCATTTACTGATGGCATTTTGAAATACAGTTGTGGTTTTTATTGACTGCTCTCTGCTTGGTCTCTAGCCTGTCGTCTGTACTGCTGTGTCCTAATGAAATGCCACTGAGGCTGCAGTGAAGCACAACCACCCTTTTGCTGCCAGAGCACCAGATTTGCATTTTTTTTTGTAGCATATAGGGTCATAGCTGAAAAACATAGCCAGTGAAAGAACTATATTTCTGTAAGGCAATTGCAAAGAAGGAAAGAAAAAAGTAAACAGGGAAAAAATTCTCATACAGAAAAGAAACACAACAGTGGTGCACTATGGTTTCTTCAGGTTTGTTTCTCATTTAGTGCAAATATTTGATGCACACATATTAAATCAGTATTAATTTCACTAATTTGTTCACAGTGAAGTTGAAATTTTCTTTACAGAACTGGGAAGGAAAATGGAAATGAAATTGAAAACAACTAGAAGATGTGGTCCTCTTATCAAGAAAGAAAGGTGTGGCACACACTAAATTGAAAAATACTTGGAAATGTGGCTGAATGATTGTTGCATTCCTCTATGTTCAGAACTGTGAAAATTCCATCTATTTTTCACTACCTACAAAGTTTCCATGTCTTCTCTTCTGAGTCTCAAATGAGTGAGAAAATATCTATCCCACTATAGAAAATGGAATATTTCTAGGTAGTGCATTTTTCCTTTGATAATTAATTTTCTATGAGAGCTCTTAAACACTGCAGCCAAGCTGGTGGAGGCTTAAGCTGGCAGAGATCTAATCTCTAAAATGACTTTCAGCCCCCTTTCAGTGTATCCAATGAGTTTAGCTGTTATTAAGGTGTTGGAAAATACTATGTTAAGTAGTGCATTGTTGCTTCATTATATTATTTGCTATGGACTGAAAAACTATTTTATTCCTATTAAATTAAATGATTGCTAAAGAGTCCACTTTCCAAAACAGTCATCTGGTTCACCTATTGCTGGTTGAATTCAAAACATTGAAAGTTTACTGAAAGTAAATAAGGTCTAGAAAAAAATGAAACTGAAATCGTAAGACAGACCTAACCAAATGCAGGAGTGACTGATATTTGGGGGGGGTTGTCTTGTGCATAGAGATATCCACATAGTCCTACCTTGTTTTTTTATTGAAGGATTATTTAGCTGACTTCACTGCATCTTTTGAAACAAGGCATACAGTGTTCATGTAAATGACAGAGTGAAGGCAGTGGTTATTCTGGGCTCTCAAAAGAGTCAGCCTATTTAGATAGTCAAATGGCTTATACCACTGAGGAAGAATTATATGATGGGATTGAGCAGTGGGGTTCAAGACTGGAATATCAGGAGTATTGCAGGATATCCTGAAGGTTTTACTGTATTCTTTGTAAAATGATTAAATCTTCTCGTTTTCAACCCTGTCAAGATAGTTTGATCATTTTTTTCTGTAGTACACATTGAATTCTCACATACATATGTGAAAACACAGTTTGGTTTACTGACCCTGAATAAGAGCCTTAAACCCTGGCATTATAAGCAGGGCTTTCACTGATGTGATGGATAATGTTTTGACCAGCTCAAGACTTATTTTGCATTGTTGTTGACATCTTTTCTTAATCATGAAAGTTCAGCCATCAGGAAGAGACAAAGTTTATCTTTTTTTTTTCCTTCCCCTTTTTAGCTAGTAAGCTAATTCAGTAACAGGTGCTATTTCAAATCCTTCACAAGAATGGAAGAATGCATAAAATATCCTCAGATACATGTCTCCAGTGATCTTGCCAAGAGTAAGCAATGGGTTTAAATGAGAAATGTTGACCTCAGGTTTACTTTAAAATACCTTGTTTCAGAGGAGTCATTGGACCAAAAAAATCAGAGTAAAATTTTCACTTCTTTTGTAGAATTGTATTATAGACACTTGGTATCAGTGGAAACTTCAATATCTCATCCTTTTCTCTGTAATTCAGTATTTTCTATAGCCGTATTCCAACATGCAGGAAGTTAGATACAGGAAAATTGTCATTCAGCATTCAAGTTACTGGCAAGAGCAGGCAGCAAGAATTCATCCTACTTCTATTGAAATCAGTGACAACCTCACTGAATGTAATGACTCTGGATCGAAGTCCTGTTTTGCTGTGAACAGAGATTGCTGAGCTGATCTGGGTGGCTCCTCTGTTTGTTTCTCATCTGTTGTTGCTTGTCTGTGAGAGACCCTGTCAGAAGATAAGACATTTAATTAAACCAATGCAGTGTAACGCAGTGATATATTAATAGGTTTTTTTGGTAAAAAAAACCTCAAACAAACAAAAACCCCCAAACAAATGAAAAAACCCACAAAACAACAACAACAAAACAAAACAAAAAACCCAAACTTTCCTTATTATTTTATGTGGCCTGTGGAGTAGTTTCAGTTAAGCTCAAGTAGCCATTTGCTTTCCAAGAGGATAGTCACTGAAGGAATATATTAGGGGAATGCAAGTGATGAACTTTTCCATGGTGCTGAGGAATTAGATGGTAAGCCTTCAGACAGAAAGAGGCTGTATCTTTGTTATGCATGTACAGCTGTTATAACAAATATGTCTCTAATCCTTTGCTGACTACAGTACTACATGTAATAGACAGCTAAGGGTTGCATTTGCCCAGTTTGTAAACGATGACCACAGAATGCAGTTCTGTTCTGCTCTCTTTTGTTTCTGTTAGTACAGCAGGTAGGAGAAACAATGAGTGTACAAGTCAATTTATAAAACTCAATTCTTTTTGCAATAAAATGAAAACTCATTCTTAGCTCATCCACATATTTTATAATTTTAATATGGTCTCTTTTTTTATACATACCGGACATAGTCTGTGAACTTCATAATTCCTTAAAAATTTGTACTGTTTCTACTTCAATGGAAGTAAGTGTTATACATTCTGAACAATCAAGCACTATTTTGCACAGGTAGAATAGTTGGTATAAGCTCCAGGCAGCAAAAGATCAGACCTTAAATATCCATTTTGAGCTCTCTTTTTCTTTGTGCCCCTTAAACATGAGTCACTCTTGGCAGGAACAGCCAGACTTTCACGTGCACACAAATGGTATTCTGTTTTGACTGGCTATGCTTCAGTAAATGATTTATATATTAACAAAGAGCCAATGACGGCCTGATTTTGGATCTGAAGCCCTGGACTGAATCCATTGCAGGCTCTGGCACTGATGATTCTTGATTCCTAATGTTCACAATGGTAGCATTGGCAGGGTACTAAAAAAACCTTATTTCTGTCTTCTGAATTGCTGCCTTGAACAGATCATGATTTTCTTCTTCAGCTGACCCCTAAATGTAGCAGATAATAAGACAGAAATTGGAAATGAATCTAAGTCAAATTATCTGAAAAATCTTTCTGTAGAGTTACCAAACAGTTAAGAATGCAAGATTCACCATTGCTCTTGGAAACAACAGAAAACTAATACACTGTTTACATTCCAATTATATTTTAATTAGGTTTGTAACTGAGCGAAAATAAGTAGTTCATAGGCCTTAAGCTGCCTATTTATACAGACATAAATTTCACTTTGAGATAGATGATTCTCTGGAAAATAAGGACTGTATATGCTGGGACCACATAAAAACCTTGTAAAGGGGCATTTTGAATTGTTGGTTATCTGTTGCATAATATGTTTCATTTATATTATCAAAAATTAGAACATTTTGATGGCATTTTTGATAGCAGCTGTAGTTTATTATTAGTGTTTCACTGGAGTTTGATCTAAATTATGTATAGTCAGTGCATAAATGTTCAAATTTTCTTTATGTGTTATGTTGGCAATACATTGTATATTCTGATGTTAAAACAGGAAGAATGACAAAAAATATGCCATAGTTCTGAAGACAATAATAGTCTCTGATACCTCAAACACTAGATCTATGAAAGTTTCTCAAAACATTAAATACTGTATCACCTACTTTTCAGTATACCCTCATAATAGTGAAAACACACGTGTTGAGGTATAAGAATCACAAAAATAGTAGACAGTAGAAGAAGGAAGTATCAACAAGAATCCTTTTTTCTTAAATACTTTTCTTTTTCTGGGATATGCAAGTCAGTTGTTAATTCCACTAGTGAACTTTTGTATCGAGATTGTGTTCTTTCTTTTATGGAAGAAGACAGAAGCTGTGTGAGTCGAACACTCATGCATAGGCCAAGAAACCCATATTCTGTTCTTTTGCTGAAAGAGTTGGAACTTCCAGCTTTCAATAGCTAGCTGTAGCTTTAAGCTGTAATAAAATCTGAAACAGAAGATGTTGCTGAAGGTGATACACTCTGCATGTATTATTTATGTATGATAACAGGTGGACCACTTGGATGAAGAGTACAGATTCCCAAGCAATTAATATAAAAGAGCAAGTGACTATGTTGAAACTTGGATTTCTTTTTTCAAGTGCTCATGAGTCTTGTAAAATATAGCATTATATTGCTTTTCTTATTAAATGAGCTGATGAATAGTATAAATTTCTGTAACTGGGAAAGCAGCAGATGTGTTCTGCCTCAGAACACCTTGGATGTTTATAAATTTTGAATAATCATCTGAGCTATGAATCGATGACTTCAAGCAGCCAAAACAATGGAACCTAAGTCTGCATCCCAAGCAAATTATTTTGCTGGGCTAGATTTAAGAAACAGATGTTAAAAGTTATTTTGGTACAAACACCAGTCAATGGGGCAACTGTATGACATAGGGTTGTGGTATTCTACTTCTTCAACTGTCCCTACTGTCTACGTATTGCTATAAATGTTGAGGTTCCCCTGATACGTAAGTAGTCCTTTTAGTGAGAGAAGTAGAAGGGCTACTGTGTAAGTGCTTTCCCCATGTGTAGAATAGGACATTTAACCAAAAATTTAATTCAAACCAAAGAAGCTATAAAGCTTGGATACAACTTTTTTTCACCGCTGAATTCCGATCTATGGAGTGCAAGTATATACTTCTTCCACAAAAAGTAATATTAAAGCCTTTGGAAAGGATTCTTGAAGTTAGCTCTGGAGAAGAAGAGAAATCATGAAAAAGTTACATAAAAACAGGCCTAGAATGCATCGGCCTAGAATATCAGCTAAGGAATTTTGATGCTGAGAATGAGTGAAGGCTGTACTGTGCAAAAGAATACTGTATAGAAAACCCAATGCTAGTGAAGATTTGTCACTTAGAAGATAACTGCATTTTCTCTATACCTAAGCTGAGTCTGCTAAAGTACCCTGTCATATGAACTAACTTAATAACCATTATATCTCCAAGTGGAATATATAAAGAGATCAACAATTCAGAAATCCTTGACTGCTGAGGAAGGAGGAGGAGGTGCTACTTAGTTTGCTTTGTTAAATAACAGTTTTCTGTTATTATCAACAAATAAGGTAGTTATGTTATTTAAATGTCCTACAATATCAGATAAGATTGCAGAGAGATACAGAGACTGTCTCAATACTTTCTCCATTTCAGTAAGTAGCTGCTACAGGAAAACACAGTGTCATGAGCTTTTGAAATACAAGCAATTTTCTATTTCTCATGTAAATCAATCTCATTTTTATAGGGACGCTGAATTGCTCATTGGCAGTGACCTAGAAGACTTGTGTCCAAAATTTTACAGATATATCAGGATATAGTAATTTTTGTAAATGAAAAAATCATACCTACACATTTTTTGTCCAAACTTGGGTTAAAATTTTTTTCATGAGAGCTCTCTGAAAATACAGATTTCAATTAGAGCAGTATGAACTGAAACTAATATATTTTTCAGAACATAATTGAGTCAGTTCACCTTACCTTGCAGTTCCAAATTAGATTTCAAACCTGCAGCAGGCTCCCAGTTTTCTCAGGTAAGTGTGGATCTGCCACATGTGCCTGGCCTAGGGCTAATGATTCTGGACTTTTCATCTGTCCCACTCCTGGGATGAGTCAGTTCCAGGTTCTAGGACAGTTCACCTAGATATAAAGCAGGATTCTTTCAGTGGACTTGGTAAAAATAAAAATTTATTTGCTTCAAGGAACTATTTGGGTATTTCAAGTCTGTTCTTTTAAGAGGTTTATTCCTATTTATTTTAAAGGAGAAATGGTGCAATGAGACAAGTTTCTTGCCAAATGTCATTCCAACAGCCAGTGGAAGAGGCTTTAGTCATACAGTGGTGAAACAAAGTGGTGTTTTTGTAATGTGGATATGTTAATACTGGGGGCTACCTAACATACAACTACTTCTACACTTCAGTAATCATAAATGCNTTATTTACTCATTGGAGAAAAGGTTTATTTGCCATTGTTAGCTTTTTCACTTCACGCTGTTTAGTATTTCCAGATTCACATATTGTTTTAGCACTAGCTCAGAAGACTTAAAAACTGAAGCAAGTTTTGAATTAGTCTAGTAAGTGTAGGTGAAAAGAAAGTAAGCGATGACATTGCCTGCAACAGAAGTATTTTGTTGTAAATCAGTTTCATGACTTTTTATTCCAGTCAGCTCAATATTATAGCTGAGCCCCCACTAAATGACAAAAGCTCAATCATAAATTTGCAAAGCTAGTTCAATGTTTTCTGGACGAAAACTACTGTAGTGACAAAGGCAACAGATGTTTGTCTTGATCTGAGGCTGAAGAAAGTAACAAAACTCTAAGCATATGTAGCAAGAATTGTCAAGGTCTGTTTGTTTGTTTGTTTGTTTTCTTGTCTATCAGGGGTAATGGAAGAGAGTGCTGAAATTCTGCAATTTTCACCCTCAGGAAAAATTTGAAAATTTAAGCTGCATAAAGCGGAACTCTTCCAATGGAATAATCAGTTAATTTATATAAGGCTCATATTCATTTAGAACCTTGAAGTTTGGACTTTGTTGGCATTTGACTGTAACACCCACAAGAAAAATCAAGGAACTGCAGGAAGCAATACCAAAGATTTAGTCAGTGGGTTTGGTGAATTAATGGCCTGAGCTAAAGTAAAAAATCTTCAGACTGTGTTCTACTCTAAATGCTACAAACTGGGTCCTTTAAAAAAAAAAAAAAAAAAGAAAAGAAAAAAAGTGTTTTGAGCAGCTTGTGTTGCTGTTTTTTGTACTGTAGGAACAAAGCAAAACCTCTACATCATGCATCTCCTACTAATGTTAAGCATAACATAAACAAGCAGCAGAGGATACAATCATGAAAACTTACAATCTATGTGTCAAACAGGTTTTGAAAAGCTGAAGAAAAAGACCATTTAAGTATCTATTGTGAGCAGAAGTAGCAATCTTGGGTTTTTCTACCTTGACTGTTGCATTTTTTTTCCCTTTCCTTTGCAACCTAGTAGTGAAATGAGAGTCTGAAAGTAGAAGAAACTTTCTAAAGACTCAGTAATTTTTGTGGAGGATTTTTCTTGTGCTTTAAAAGTTGCTAATGGAAAGAATTTTGATGCTGTAAACGTCTTAATTCTCCCACAAAGTTATTTACATATTTTTAAAAGGTAGCGGATTTAGCCCCAATGTTCTACATAGATAAACTTTATATGTTTGGTTGGTTAACATGAATTTCTACAAGTATTATTTTTTGCCTAAAATGTGTTTTAAACCAATTAAAGGAATGACTGTTTTTCACCTTACATGAGCTTTTATTTCACTTGAGGGAAAATCTAAACTTGAAGGTTTAGGAATTCTTCAGAGTGAAATATATTAGTGTAAAAAAGAATGAGACTCTGAAACTGCCTCTTAAGGTTAAACTCCAATAATTTATAAACTGAATGGCAGCAGAAGTCTTTGGAAATTTTAACTCAGCAATAAATATTCATGATGAAAACAAGAACAGTTCATAAAATCAAGTACAGTAATTCCTTACTGGTATTCACCTTCCCTCTATTCTCAAATGTTACCAATTTAGTGCACGTATCTTATGAATTTAGTTGAAATGCATTCATTGAGATGACCCTAATAATACAATAATATGAAATTAGATTAATCTAATTTTCAAAATTAAAATACACAGTCTTTCTTAGATCTCTCCTTTTAAAAGGTCTTGTCCTTCGGTGAGTTGTGAATAGTTTAACAATTTCCTTAAACTAACTCTTATTCACACAATTTTTTAAAAAAATTTGAAGTTTTTGCAGCCAGAAAACTTATTTGTGAAAAGTATCTGTGTAGATATGGAAGATCAAATCTAACTTGAAAGGACTCCCTTGACTTAAAGCTGTGTAAACTCGAAGAAAATTACTCGACTAACATGTATTTCTTATACTACTTGCATATTACTAGTATCAGAATTGGATCCGTACTTTCTTTCCAAATACAAAGAACATGAAGAGGATCAATTTCTCTGGAAAGCAAAGGCTGTGTTTCAGTCAAACAGTAAAAATGTGCAGTTAACGTTTGGTAAGGCAGCTCAAGTGCCACACTGGAAAGTATCACGGCTTTTGGGATGGCTGTGCAGTGCACTATGCAACTCTGACCAGTTTTACACTTCTCTTTGTTTGGACTGGCTTTGTCTGACAGAGTGTACTCCTGAGTTTTGAGTACAAAAGGAAGAAAAATAGGATTGCTGTGTGTTTTTTAAGCATAAATGTGTCCCCACGAGGACTTGATTTTGCATCTTACAAATATTAAACTGCTGGGAAAATGCCTCCTGGCAACTATAGGTGTTTGCAGCTTGGCTTCAAATAAGTCTAATCAATTTTTAGTTTTTTGAAGTTTTGCAAAAAAACAATTCCTTACATGGATGCCTCTGAAAAATACTTAAAGGATTCAGTAATTCATCTCTTAATCAGAAGAAACTTCCCAAGAAACCTGTTTCTCTTAAATTTGGGAACTTAGAGCATGATTTGAAGTATGAAATCTATTTAAAAATCCTCTCTTCTCAACTTAAGTCTACTTAATTTCTGAGGTTTTTTTAAATCACATGAAAGAAAAAATAAATATAGTCCTCAAAGAGAGAGATTACAAGCACCAAATTTATAGGCTAAATCTTCAGTTATTCTCTTTTTATTGAGACTAGAATCTTAGTGAAAATGAATGGCATTATTCTACACATAAGGCCTAGTTCAGTCCTAGCAGTTACCCCACAAGAAAATGCAAGTTGAGGTGGAAAAGGATTAACTATATTATTATTATTAACTGTAGATATTGAAGCTTGATAATTCTTAAGTCTTAGTTTTTTTCTTTGAACTTCAGGTACTAAAGTAAAAGAAAAATCAAGATATGGATATATTCAGTTCTAACATAGTAACATAATTGGAAACATAATACATCATGGAAGTGCTTCAACAAAATAGACAAGACTATATAAGGCTGTTACACATTTTCTTATTTTCTTCAAGTATTATTTGACTTCAGTAATGCTTCATCATTTTTAGTTAATATACTGGATCTTATGAGTCCTAGGAACCCTGAACCCCCTTGAGTTCCAGAGAACACAGATAGGTTCAATTCGGCAAGGCACCGTACATCAATTCAGTAAAAACCTTAAAGCTGAACATTTTAGAATGTATTCAGGATAGAATTTGGCATCTAAGTAATTGACTGCCTTAGTGGAGTCCCAAAATATTTTTTCATTATTCTTTCTTACCAAATACCTCATGAATTAACAAAAATGCATTTTTTTACTTCAGTTGTCTCTGAAACAAAAATAATGTTTTATATTCAGATTTTAAATAATTTAATTTTACCCATTTTTAAAAATAGATATACAGAGGTTGTGCTGGAATACCTGCATTTTTCAAATTCCCATTTCTGTCCAATCAAAACCAATGTTAGCATAAAACTATATGCAGTGGGAATCAATTGAGCAGTTCTTATTGCATGAAGACATTTTCAGGAGAGCTACTGCAGAATTCTCAGGATAAATGTGTGCTGAAACACTGAGGTCAACCATAATCATTGCCTTTTACACTGTAGAAACTGAAGTTAAGCACTCACATAAGGAGTTCAGCATGTGTCACATTTTTAGACCTTTTTTTTTACAAACCTGACCTTCATATTATTTGAATAAAATATGGCAATTTCAATCCTATTGGTGCATGGGGATAACAACAAATTTATTTTATTCATTCCTGTGGGCATATATCTTCCTCCACTAGTCGAAATGTCAGGTGTTTTATAAGGAAACAGATTTCTATTTTTCACTGAAAAGAAACGAATGTTGGAGGATGGCTTTAAATGGTTTTAGTAATGTCAAAAACATGAAGACACCTATTAATCTGGCATTGTCTGATAAAAAAGAAGGAGAAAAGCTTTTCAGGATTTTTTTCTTAATTTATTTCTTAAATAACAGTTATTTATTAGGAAGAATTTTTAAAAACTCCTGGGAAGGAGGCTGTACTTTTAGCTGGAATATTTCTTCGTCTGAGTGAACAGAAACAAGTGTCTGCCTTTGATAACTGTGCAGACATTAGACTCTGAATATTAAAGAGGGTTGGCAGCTACAGTATAAACTGGGGTACTTGCCATTTCTGGACAAACTGTGTCATTCTTACTGGAAAGTCATATAGTAAATGCTCCAGCATTTTTCTTCTGCGGGGTTTTTTCAGCAAAATACAAAATGAAGAATAAATGAACTGAACTGGGAATTCTTTAATCTAGTTATTTTCAAGAGATGAGTTTCCAATTTAGCTGTAAATGTGCTATTATTTAGCAGAATACAGAGCTCAGAGGGAGGTGGTTTGCTGTATCTATAACGAAATGCTGGATAAAACACAGACACTAGACAAAAAAAAGACTGCTCTGGTCATTACAAGGCCTCTAAATATTTGGACAAGCAGAAAGGTAAATCAATCTGCAGTATCTCCCTGATAATCCATATAAAGCCAGCCAGTGTTCTGTAATGTGATATGCTGGAAAACACTGCTTGTATGACTTCTGTTAGGATAGGCACCATTATGTTCCTGAAGAAGCTGCATGCCTCTGATTGGTGAGATTACTGCCTGCTGTTCATTTAGATAGTGCACATTTTAATTCTCAGAATAGCTGTGGTTGTTTGAAGGTAGTGTCTCTCTGCTGTGGATTAAAGTTGGCATAGAGATGGCAAATACTTATTGTATCTAGGGACAAAACTTGAGGCTTTTCTCACTGGTGTCAGATACAAAAGATAATTGACTCTGGTACTTTGAGAATGAGGCTGTTAGTCTGGAAATGCTGGTAGCTCTTTCCACCAGTCCACTTCCATTAACAAAAGGGACCTGTGCTTATTTTCTCATCCTACTAGTGTTTTGTACACCTGCAAAGCAGCAATTTCACCAGTCTTAAGTGTTTTGAAATTTTTATGGTTTTTTAAGTGCAACATCTTTGTTACCTGACTGTTTGTGAGGGAGTACTTTACAGTTTTGTTATCATGCCTTCTGCCTGTACTGGTTCAGTTTGATGCCTGTGGTATGAGGAAACCTTTTATTCAGCTCAAGTACCTAGCACAAGGAATTTCTCTAGAGTAAGAAATGACCTGTCTAGACGAAATTACCAGATATGTTCTAATTTAGTGAGAATTAATATTTCACATGTGTGAAATCTATGTATGCCATTAGCAGTTCTTTGAGACATTACTTTATGTAATATTGGAAACAATGGATTTTATAACACTTGATTGATCTTTTTAAATTACATTGCATGTATTTACCAGAGTTGTTTGCATTTGAATTTTGAAGTGTGTAGTCAATCTGACCATGCTTTCTTTTTGTCCTGCTGAGCATGATGGGTAAAAATTCTGCCTTATGAACAAACCTACTTCAAGACTCTACTGTCACTTCCCTGGGTTTTTTTTTTACCTTTTCCTGGCTCCTTGTTTTGCTTCAAGATTTTAATTATCATATTCAGAGCGATTTGCACTTCTATAGCTAAGCTCTCAAAGTGCTGATCAAACATTAATAAAGCTTCACAATGGAGCTGCTCGATATTTTGATCACCTTTTTCATGGAACACACATATTCATCAAAACCAAGAAACTGTTTTGATAAATTTTCTATTTAGAAAGCATTCTGACAGAGTTCTGAAGCACACAAACTCCACATATTTCTATAAGAGTTCCACATCTCTTGGGAATTGCTTTTAATTTGGGTGATAATTAATAATTGAAAAAAGCCAAACCAAAATGAGCATCTTAAAAGCATAAAAATAAAACATTTAAATTGATAAGATGTGAATTGATCAAATGTTTAGTTTCCACATATCTGCAAAATTTCAGTTGAGTGTCCCATTTGAGATCAAGGAAAGAAATGCAAAAGGAAATTGAAGCACATAAATAAATCACTGAACTGTATTGAGTTAGATACCAAGTTTTGTCCTAAAAAAATACCAAGAAAGAAGACAGTTTGTATAATCTAATGTATGCCTGATGTATAATCAATAAAATCTCAGGTCACTTATAGGTAGCACTGTTTTTCTTACTGTTCACAGGAACACACTCTGGAATAAGCAAAATCAGACCACTGCAAGAGCAGAGTTCACTTTTCTGTTTTCTTCTTGCTGTGCTAAACTATAGCTGACATTATATCACACCAATAAATGCTTTTAATGAATTTTAGGCTAAGAATACGGGAATCCATAATTTTCATTGGCAAAATTAAAGCTCAGGGGGGTTTTATGTTCAGTTGACTCACTAACCCTGTAGATATTTTTTTCAGATTTTTAACAAATTCATATCTATTACCACAGTTAAGTGCTACTGTACAGTGTATTATACTATCACACTGCATATAAGCCAAATGACATGCAGGATTTATACACATGAGGAATTTAAGGTAGCAGTCCAAAGAAATCATTTAGAGCTTGTTTTTGTCAGGGTCTTGGTTTGAAATTGATCTGATCTGTTTATGGACAGATGACATCAATGCTAAATGCTAAGGAAGGAGACAATACACAGTAATTAGTCCCAAAGCTATTTTCTAAGTCCTGGATAAGAAGCTCCATTCTGCAGGGTCCTGGGTCTGTGGACAGATGCTGGAGACTCTCAGCTCACTGCTGGAAGATGCACACAATCCATGTTGCATAGCAGCACTCAGTATCTTCCAGGATGAATCCCATCAAGATCAGTAAGCACACTGATCTGAGAGCAGCCTGATCCAAGGTTTTAATTTAATTTCTGCTCTCCAGAATCAGGAAGTTCATCAGTAAGATCCGCTGTCATTTGGCACAATAGGATTATAGGGTCAGCAGTTAGATGCTGTCAAGAAGACAATATGCTTGCAACTGGCATTTCGTATTCCTTTCTCATTTAGAAATTATGTTCAGCATTTAGCTGATTTTTCTCAGCAATCAAATGCATAGGCTTTAAATGATTATCCTTTTTAGGTACCTCAGTGTTATAGTAATAAGCTTCATTCAACTGATAACTCTTTGTGGGACCAGAATTACAGTAAGAAACCTAAGGATATATACTGTTGTAAATAAGTAGTCTGTGCTTGTAGCTCTGTTTGTTGGATTTTTTTTGTTTGTTTTCTGAATATTATATTCAAGTATTACAAGAGGCACATTAATAGGACTTACTTGTGCCAAGGCACAATGATTTGGTCAGTTCTCTTAATTCCACAGATTTTTCCCAAGTTAATTAATGTTAACTTGCTGCTATTCTTTTGTTTTGGAGGTTTGCCTATACTCTCTGTATACCCTATACTCTCTGTGTTGTGCTAACCAAAACGAGGTAATATTCAAAGAAAGCTTAGCAATGGCAGGTTGTGATTTAAGTCTCTTGCTGAAGTGGTGTCATCAGTGGGCAAACAATGCATAAAATTTTGTTCCTAAGAATTACCCAGCAAAGTTTTGCACAAAACCAGTTTTACATAGATGTGAATTAGAGAATCAAACCTAGGAACATGGGCTAAAAATCAGTACTTGATTGTCTTATCTCTGCTTTTTTCTCAGCCTATGTTGCATGCCTCAAATAACAAGAATTATTTTCATATATCTTTGAAAGGTTTTAGATTTGGAAGGCACTTCTCTGGAGAGCAATGACAGGTGTGTTTTGTTTTCCCAAGTAACACTGCTCAGTTTTCACTCAGCTAGCTCTAAATATGTCTCCTTTCAGTATCTGATTGCTTTTTGATTTTGTTTTGGGGTGTCTTGCATAATGTAGGGAGAAGAACATGCCTAACATAGCTTTTTATGCTCCACTTCAGAGAGTAATGTGGGAGGGAGTGAGAAGTTCTCAAAAGCTACCAGGATCTACCTTTACCTTTCAAAATTCCTTATGTCTTGCCTAAGGACAAAAAAAAAAAAAAAAAAAATCCATGAGTCTTCTGAAAATGGGGAGGATAAATACAGGTTTGTTTTGGNGTGCTGAGACTGGATTTTTTTCAGGTATTTTTTTCCTCAAGCACATATCTATTCTTCCTAAGTGCTAACCTAGCATAACTTAATTTTTATGAAATCTGATGAGAATGCAATCCTTTTTTATATAAGTTCAGGCTAATTTACTTTTTGTGTTATTATAAAAGTTCCAAGCAATAGTCAACATGTAACTCTGCAATTTTAATTTTGCACTGAAACATATGAAAGTACCTACTGGAAGAGGTATTCCATATAGAAGGGTAAAGTATTCAATGGCCCAGTTCAATGCCTGCGATGTGTAGCTTCTGTAGCAACATCAGACTTCTGTCATGGTTAGCCTGTGCCCATCATACCAGTACAACTTTAGAACACCTTTGAGTTTCTGTCTTCTGAATACATTGCATGGACTTGCACCCCTACAATTTTTGAAGTTTGCAGAACTGGCACCAGAAATGCAGCACTCAAAAATCTGCTGTATAGAAGTTGAAAGGTGAAAACAATTATCTACCAAAGTCTATCTACATTTTCTTTTTTTTCGTTCACCGAACATGAAAATGGTTCAGTTATTATTGCTGCAAACAAGTTATTCTAGCATCTGGTTATTAGTATACAGAAAGGAGACTTTTGAGAGTGGGGTTTTTTGTGTTTTGGGTTTTTTTTGTGTGTGTGTTTGGGTTTTTTTTATGAAGCATTACAACTACTGTGTTTATGAGCATTTAAAGATTCTCCAGTGTTCAATGTTTTATATTTACAGTGCTCTAGATTTGAGAGAATTCCAGATCAGTGAAGAACAGCAAAATGCATAGTTAAAAATAAACCACTTAAACCAAAACAGTTTCTGGCTTTTCTTCCTCTGCGGTTTCCATGGAATTCTTAAGGTAGTTTGCTAGAAAATATGATTTGGTTTTATGACTTTTTTAAAGTCATAGTTTTAAGTCTAAAATAACTCCACTTTAATGCTGGAATTAGTTTTATACTAGCAAAGGAAAAAATGGTTGGGAGATTTTATGGTCTACAGATGAAATGGAAACCTTGCTCACAAGTTCTTTTTGCAAGGAAACAGAGAAATTGCAATCTTTAATGACTGCAGTCTTTTGAACATTGAAAGTTTTAAAAGAGAAACAATTCTAGAAATACCTTCTATACCCCATAGCTTTGTAGTTCCAAAGGATATATTTTGTTTTTTCAGACCCAACCAAAGACAACCTAAATTACTAGCTGTGGTCCCCCTTAATTTTTCTTGGGACTTTCTCAAACTTTTAAAATACTGAGATTGTGTCACTTTTTACATTTCTCTCTGCAGAAGTAGCAAACCAGATTAGCTCATCACTTACCAGTTTTTGAGAAGAAAACAGCTTAAATTTTATGAATCTGGCTTTTGCCTGTGCTGCCAGTTGGAAGTGTGATAAGTAGGAAAACGTACACCTACCAGCCTATGCTTTAGCTATAAGCTGTCACAGTTTAGGCACAAAACTTTTCCTGTAAGAATGGATCCCAGTCAACAAGACTCTCTTGAGGCAGTTATGTTGCAGTGTCTGGATCTGAAGAGATATTTGTATGTAAATTACAATATACCCTGACAGTAAGGTCTCTCTTATATTCTGTCTTCATCAGTAGGTCCTCAAAACTCCAGTTCTACCTGTTGATTTGGGTTCTCATTTATGTTCTTCCTGATGTCATCTTTTCGATAGGAAAAACGGTATCAGTAAGAAGCCAAAGCTACAGGCTTATATGTAAGAAAAATGCATAAAAGCAGAAGAGTGTCATGTCAGACAAAAAGAAATGTAGAGGATTACTAATTTAAGACTAGATTATGATTGAAAGGCTGCAGCTGCCATAAGGTTTTCTGGAAGTTACCAGTCTCGGAATTTAAATGGCAATTTTTCCAAGATGGAACATTTTGGATGGAAAATTGAACAATATTACAGTACATTCACTTAGCAAATTAATAATTGTTCCTGTTCATGAAGGTATTCCCCTAGCAATTTCGAAATGTTACAGAAGGTGAGAAAAGCAGAACAGTCATTATAGCATGGAGGGAGATTCATCACATCAAGATTTGGTGTCTCCCTGAGGACTAGGTGAATTGTTTTTAGGCTACATTGACTGTATTAGGTTGGCATTGACTACAGTGACAGATTGGACAACAAGGTTCCCCAGGAAAGTGGTCCCAGCACCCAGACTGCCAGAGTTCAAGAAGCATTTGGATGACACTCTGAGGCCCATGGTGTGACTCTTGGGGATGGTCCCATGCAGGGCCAGGAGTTGGACTCCATGATCCTTGTGGGTCCCTTCAAACTTGGCGTATTGTGATTCTGTTATTCTGTGAACAGTTCTGAGTAAGACTAACAGTATGAACACCTTGAGCTCATATGTCGCTAACAAAAATTCTTGAAAACAATTGTTAGTTATACTAAAGACTCTTCATAAATATAAGAGCATATTGAATACACATTAATCACACCACCTGTGAATACTACCTGATGTCTGCTTCTTGTCCTCTTCCCACTCTCTCCTCACTGCTTATTCCCCTTTTTCTGAAATGTATTTAACAATTTCTTACATTCTTAACATTTCTTACATTCTACTGTTGTTATTGAAATTCTTTTAAAGATTCACTTTTACCTCAATGCCAGCAAATATAGTCCTAATATGTTTTCTGTGATAGTGTTTTGACAGAGAAGAAAAAGAGGTATGTCAAAGAAGCAGAAAACAATTTCAAACATTCACTTTCCTGTTACATCCATCTTTTTTTTTTTCTTTCTTGTAGTACTTTATAAGCAGAAGACTATTTTTCCATTTGAACTTCCTTAGCCAAAGCTTGTATCATTGTTGTCACCTAAAAAAGAGACAAAACTTTAGTTAAAGACTTGGAGGCCCAATTTATAGTTTATTGTTGCAAAAAACCTTATTTTTTATTCATTTATTATTATAATATATTATAATATAATATTTTTCTCTATTCACATAGAGCTTCAGTGTATCAATTCCACTAGCAATTGAACTAATTGCAGATTTAAATGGTGAAGATGAAGGAAGA
>VYXB01001669.1:62735-168759 GCA_013397135.1 Pachyramphus minor
GTTATGGTGTTGAGCATCAATTACTAATACATAGATGTGAAAATATAAACATATACTATTTTCTAACTTCTTCCTGCTTTGGTAAGCTGAATATGGGGTAAGAGAACAGAGTATTCACAATGGAGATGTGAATTTTGGGTGAAAGTTTTGGAAATTTCAGGATGAAATAATGTTCTCGTATAGCCTTACTCCCTGTGCAGTCCCTAGCTGCCACCTTCCCTTGTGTAAGTCTCTGAAGCTTTAAAGTCAGAGTGACTTTCTAATAAAGTGAAAGGCAGTTTTCTGTAGGTTTGGGGTTTTGTCTTTTCCAAGACTTCTATTTACTTGGTTTTACTATTGAAATCTCAGTATTTCTTCCTCTCAAATGAAATAATGACGTTTTGTTGACTCATGTTTTGGGTGATCAGTTAGCAATACAGTAAAGGAGTACAATTTGAGAAAAGTACTGTTCATCAACTCTCTGGAAGTCCATGACCTGTAAGACACTTTTCCAAATATTAAAGAAGATAAGCCACAAGTTTTTGGTTTTGTTTTTTTTTCTTTTTCAACTATAGATTATATATTTGGATGCCTTATGTAATTACTGGCAAATAAATAGTGATAGTAATATATATGTGAAAAAAATATTAAGTACATAATTTTTTGGTATTTACTGGCTTGACAAAGCAACCCGAACAAGGAAAAAGTTGCACTAAAAATAAGCAAATATTAATTGTTTTCATTCTACATAGTTATATATAAAACCAATAAATGAAAAGGAACTTTTATATGTATGACATGCTAAACCAAATTGGGCAGAGTACCAAAGCATGTGCTGTGAGGAAAAGTGCGCTGAAAAAATCATGCTGAAAGCATGTGAAAAACTATTCTCAAAATAAACTCTAATCTTTTCTAACAGAAAAATCTTGGATCTGAAGTGCATGTTTTTTTCCTCCAAAAGCTAAGATTTAGTTTTCTGTACTGATCTCCTGCATAAATAATCATCTCAAAAATAGTAATAGGATAAAATCCAAAAATGCAAACAATTGAGGGAAAATAAGCTGGAGAAAGAAAATTTTGGAAAAAATCTGGAAAGAAGTTCTAGATACAATTCTTAGACTAATTTCTGCTCTCCTTTGCTAAGCAAAAAGTGGCAACAGAAGAAAGAAAATGGTTGAAATATCACTATTTATTCCTCCTTTGTTCTGAGAATGTTCCATTTTTTTAACAGGAAGATTTGCTGATTCATGTGTCATGGAGAGCAGAAATGTCCTCAATTTCTGCAGTGAAAACATCAGCAATTTTTCAGCATGAGGAGACAGAAAGCTTGACTAAAAGTACATAAAAGCACATTTAAAATATGGAGAAAAACAAGCTAAAAATATTACTTGGATGAGCATAACCTATTTAGATGTTGTAAAACCACTGCCAGATTATGTGGGTCCCATATTTCCAGAGCTCTTACAAGGTCATCCATTAACTCTGATTTCTTTTCAAATGTCTCATTTCAACTGTATTTAGCAGAGTTGTTGTCTAGTTGCACACATCTACTTCTAGCTCTTCAGTTCACTTCATCCCTTGATTATAACGCTTCTACCAAATGAGTGAAGCATCCATAGTGATTGAAATTGCCAGTCTGGGAATAGAGTCAAATTAAGAATAAACATTTGAGTTGAGAGAAATCATGCTGAATTTTTTAATCCCTTCCTTACACAGCAAGGAAAATGTAGATTTAAATGTATGTGAGCACTGAGAGACTAGGATCAGTTTTCATTATTGGGGATCCATATTATGTGAATGGATGAATAGAGTTATACGGTTTTTCACATATTCCTCCTTTCCACCATCTTTAATACCAACAGACACCTGATTTACAAATACAAGTTGATATAGTGTTGAAGAGGAAAAAACTATATTCTTTGTGTTTGATTTTTTCAATAAGAAATAAACTCGATCACAGCTGGTATCACTTTTAATTTACTGCTGCATTATAGTGAGATACACAAACCTCCTGTGCTGCACAAAGCTTCAGAACACTTCTAGGATATCCAGAACAATTAAGAACAAGATAAGGTGAGGATTCTGGAAGTCCAAATCAGGAAGTCCTAGAAAGCCAAGTGAATTCCTATGAGGGAGAGGAATTCTTGAAGCTCTGAGACTGTCTTTCTGAGTTGAAGGAGCAGGAGCACCACAAGCCTTGAAGGCATCTGATCAGACAGTCACGTGCAGAAAGATACATGCTCCTTCTCTGTCTCCAAGGAAGAAGGCTACTATTGTGAACTAGTTCATGCTCAGGCAGCTGTTAAACATTATCTAGTCCCCAATACCCCTCTTGATGTCACTGTCCTAGAAGACGGTACAATCCTAGAAGTCCATCATTTGAGACCAGGTCTGAAATCATGAAGATTTAAAGTAGTTTTCAGAGGCAAACCATCAGATATTTTTTATCAAAGGGGATTGTATACTAAAATAATTTCTGATTTAAAAAATCTTATTTCCTCTCAAAGTTGAAACATTTATCCTCTTGTCAGCCGGTGCTTCCACTGAGTCCTGTGTACAAACAGTCTAGGAAGCAGGAGCACTACTAAATAGCGGAACACAGAGCATATATTAGATCAGTTGGGGTAAATCTTCCAGTTTTCTCCTTATTAATTTATCTCTGCTTATTAGGATGATACAGCATTTTGTTTGGAAAGGAGAATAAAAGGACAAACCAGATTTTCTGTGTCCAAGAGAAGGAGTGGATTCTAGGAAGACCTTTTATCATTAAGAACAGTGAAGCTTTTTCAGTCATTAACCCCACATTGTTGTAGTCTGGCTCTAAACTGAGAAAACCATCATAAGCATAAAAAAAAAAAAGAAAAAAGAAAAAGTGAAAACTGCTTAAGTCCTTCTTTTTCTCAGGTTTTTTTTTTTTTGAATATATATATATATATATATGAAAATGCAGAATTTTCTTATCTAAGAAGGGGAAATTAGGAAAGATGTAAAAATCACAATACATTTCATCCCTTCAAGCACTTAATAGTTCCTGTCTTACTGTGATAGGTCCAACTGTAGAGACACGCTTTCAATGTTCATACAGAGACAAGTAACAAAGAGCTTGAGATTTTTACTGGGAGATTTCCAGCTCCTCGGGGAAAGGATTATTTTGCAGAATAGATGGAACAAGTCACCTTCATGGGAGTGAGGTAAGCTATTTGGGAAGCAAGAGAAATTTTCAGAACTTACAAAGGCTTGAAACAAATGATATCATGAAGTCATTTGGGTTCTTTTTTTTTTCAAAATGTTGAGGTACTGTACAAGTTCCACTGAGCTTATTTTACTGAGCATCCCAAAACCCAGCTCCCCAGCCTTCATCTTGGGAGCATGGGAAATAGCCCCTTCATAAAGGCTGGTGTCCTTGTTCAATCATGAGGGAATAAGTTTTCCCACCACAAGGTCAGAATGGATTCCATTTTGTATAGAATGTGGTCTGGAGAAAAAAGTCATTCACAGAGTCTGAACTATATCAATCCAAAACACTTATGTTTTTTTCTGACTTGTTGTAGAAGTAACAGCATCTTAGAAAGTGCAAAGACCAGTCTTCTTCCTCTATTGCTCTCAGGCAAGAAGAGGGAGGACAACATTAAAAATAACCAAAACCCAAAATCAAAACCAAGCAAACAAACCAAAGCAATAAAAACAACAAAACAAACTGCTTTAAGCATTTGCCCCTAATAAACCAGTACTAGATGCAATACTGGCCATAATGATTATCTATGGCAAATTTCAGAAATTTAAATGAAACCTTAACTTGCAAAACCAGATCTATTGTCCAGAGCAAGTCGGTCCTAAGAGAATATCTGTTAGACAGCCTACTGTGAGATTTAAATCTGTACACATTCAAGATTAAAAAAAAGAGGAGAAAAAAGCTGAAGATATGAAGCAGTAAAACTGGTACACACTGACCCCTCTGAGAGGGGTCAGTTACAAACAAAATAATACCCAGGACATAGCATTCCCAGGGGCTTTTGGGACCATGACATCAAATAAAGTTCCCCTGACATGTTTCTGGGTTCCTGTTTTTTTTGCTAAAGGTGTGTCTCAACATTTTATGCCTGAGTTTCCTGACACAAATAGAAACACTAGGGGAAGCAAACAGAACCGAAGCAAGAGACTACTGAGAAATTCTCAGTGTAAATGTTATCTTCATGATGAAATCCTAGCTTACAGGAACTGAATAGTAATTTTAAGTGGCAAACCATGATGGCTGAATCCACTTCTGATTGTCAGTTGCCAACGCATTTGTTGGTGACAAGAGGAATTCAGTCTGACACTTTCAGAAGCATGACTGCCAATTTTGTGAAAACTATGTTCTTCCCTCCTAATCCACAACTTTATCCACTGTCCTTCCCAGACAGACCAGTTTCAATAAAAAGCTGAGAAGATCTCCTTCACTGGCCCAGTGATATTCACTTGTAATCCCCAATAGATTTTTCTGGTCTTGCTGGATATATGTCTATAAACATGAAACAGATTGCACTTACATTTTAGTCTCAGGAGTCTAAGAGTGGTTTGTAGGATACTCTCCTGCCACTATTAGGTAATATCAGTAGAGTAGGTCAAGAGATTACTCTCTGTATCTGCAATCCCAAAGCTGAAGGGAGGTATTCCAAAGCCCATGTACAAGCCTACAGTAATAAACAGCAGGGAAGCTATATCTTAGATTTTGATTGTTAATAATACACACTCCTGTCATACACTTTTCCCCAAATCATATGTTGTCTTCATGTCACTTATACTGTTTAGAAATCCTGAAAGTGGAAGATGGATGGGTCAAATTACATTCGCAGATTTACATCTTGGAGCCTGATATTCAGCTTCCAGTGATAAAAGAAATTCTAAGATTGTAACATTTCATGCAAAACCATTGACACAAGGGATTCTTACCAGTGGCAAATTTCCTGATATCTCATTTTAATTGTGGCATCTGTTAAGGTTTTTCTTTTTAAAAATATCAGAGCATCTCTGGATGCTGTTGGATAGATATTTTCAAGATTCAACTGGTATGTATTTTTACTAGAAATGCTAATAGGAAGAGTAATAAAAACACATGAACATATATTTTTTCATTTCTAACTTAAAATGTTATCTTGTTACACAGTCACAGATTAAAAATTATCAAATGGCCCAAACGTTTTATTTATCACTATTCTAAAACCAATTTAAAATTCTTTCCCTTCTTTAGACTGGGTCATACAAGAAGTAAATTTCATTTATATTTTTTAGATGCTTAAATGCATGAAATGACTAGAAGAAAGAAAAAAATCTTATGAGATTGCCAAAAGCTATCAAGCCTTGATATTTTAAAACAATTATGTCTGCAAAAAATAACATATAGGACTGTATGTCAGTCTATTCGTGGACAAAAGCTGAAAACTATCATGAACCAAACTTTTTTATGAGGTTTTATGGGTCTAGAGGGCTTGGAGGAAGATATGAGAGAGAAGGTTGTGGGGAAAGTCTGTTATTTGAAAAGATGAAAGTATAGCAGGTCTAAAATGTTTTGAAATATGACACAACTTTTTCCTAATTTGAGCTTTAGACAGCATATTGATATTAAATCAATTTGATAATATGAAATGGCTTTACTTAAGAAAGGATCAGAGAAATCTAAACCGATATTGACGTTTCCCTAGGCCCCATCTTGCTTTATTCTCAATAGCAACAATGTCAAAAAGACTATCATGATCAAAACCCCAGAAAGGGACAATTTTTTTTCTTTGAAAATTTCTCTACTTATGAAGACGTGGTCTGTGTTTTTACCTCTAGAATATTAACCCAGCTTTGTTTAGGAGTCTCTTTAGTCATGGAATTTATTCTGAGTTTTAGTGATGTGTGAACTTGAAGAAACTTACCAGCTATGCTCAAACTCAGAGGGAGGTGAAGTACTGCGTTCTCAGCCTCACTGCAAATGCTGACAAGTGGAAATAGCCTATGAATAATAGCTAGTACAGTGTGCTCAGCTCTCTTATTTCATCTCCCTCCTTGTGTTATAAATCCACATTGGCATGAATATAATTTTTACTTGCTAAGCCCCGTGAGGAGGGGAAATAAATAAAAATTAGCATTTGAACAAAAGAATCGATTTGAGATTTGCATTAAATGCTTTGTATTCACTGTGTGATGGCTGTACTCCCTCTTTCTTGCTGCACAGAAGTTATTTAAAGGTCCAGCTGAAATGAGTTTCATAATGAAGGGCTACATGAAAACAAATACTGCAAAGACCTGTTGTGCTATCTATCTGACTTGCAGGAGTAAATGTAGTAATGGAAATATGAGTAGGAGGATGCAACTGAAACTTTGAGAGTAGGAGTAAGAAGTAAAACAAGACTGTCAATAGATTCTTAAGAAAACAATGACAACAGGACAAGCAGAAGCACAATACTTCACATGGCACATTTTTTCCCTCAGCCGGAGTTTTACATACTTGTAGGATTTTGAGCATCTGAAATACTGATCATTCATGCCTTATAAAAGTGAGTTCAAATATGAGTTCTGTTCATTGCATTAAAAAGCAAGAAAAGTTCTGTTAGAATTTTTTGTATATTTTCCTAAAGTAACTGCAGGTTTATTTTTTTCCAGGACACTTTCTAACTTTCATAGCTAAGGTCCAGTTCTACATGATCTTCATCTGTGTTATTGGAGTTACTGTAGCCATACTAGATGAGAGATCACAAAAAGGAGAAAGATATTAAAATCATGAAACATCTAGAAAGAAAAACAATCTAGTTGCAAATAAGACAAATTAATTCTTCACTCATGTTTCCTATGAGAAAGATATGAAATTCTCTAGAAAGTATCCAAGAAAGTGCAATTACCTTAAAAAGTATTTATCGAACAAATTACTCAATCTCCCATCAGTCTTACCATGGAAAAAACAATGGTAAAATAAAAAGTGAAGAAGTAAAATGTATTAAATGTTTAAACAAATTGATAATTTTCATCTTTCTTTCCTTGCATTAAGAGAAGCTTGAGGAAGGAAATAATGATGAAATGGTGACTAACAACCCTGAACTTCACTGAAAAATTAAAGTTTAGTCAGAATAAAATTGTGTAAATTGATACTACAGATTGCACTAGGAATAATATTTTAGAATCACTATTTGTTAGGTGCAAAAATAATCTATTAGCTTGATATAAATACTTGCAGGTTGTTTTCAAAATTACAGGTAGTTTATGGGTATCAGTTTACAATTGCTATTAAAAATCATTATTTTAAAAAATCACATTAAAATGCACCCTACCTGTGCAGAAGCCGTAGCAGACAGAAATACATATTAAATGGGGAAAAATAAAGCTTTATTTAAAAACAAAAAAGGATAGAGTGCTTAGTTGCTGCTATGGTATCAGAGTAGTCATGCTGATCAGTGAGTTATGATCTTCACCTCATCTGCCACTGTCATATACTGTATGGTGTATGATGCTTATGGAATTATGCATGACAGTTCTATGAGCTCCAAAAATGCTTGTTTCTGCTTAACATAATTCCATCAAAGTAATTAATAATTATTTATCACTTACTGTAATGAATGATGCTTTCAATATAACTGAAAAGAGACAACTTGAATATAAATCATACATATTCCTCTTCTATAACTTTTTCACAATTGCTTTTTATTCTGCTGAGTTTGACATTTTTTCTTCTATTCTTTCCCTGCCATGGGTTTCATTTGGCTGATGTCAATGTATCTTTTTTCTAAGTACTGTAAATCTGTACTGAAATTATAATTTTGGATGTTTTTCTTTTTTTTTCATTATTAGTTCAAGGATATGCAAAACTAGGGATTGGTAAATGCTTCAATGAAGCTGATCAGACATTAAGAGGTCCTGTCCTTTCCTCTACCACTGGAAGGTGTGACTTTTGTGTTTCTTTGACAGTTTTAATATCTTTCTTTTCAATCTTCCAAGCTCTAAATTTATCAAGGTATACAACAGATTCAAATCACTTCTTTGATATTATGTTAGTTTTACAACTAAAAGAAAAACAGGTTCCAACAATTTTGCAGAAAAATAGGCAATGAAAGTGCATATGTAGCAACTGTTAATCTTTTTGGAGTTCAAATAAAGTTAGAATCCTAAAGACAAAACTTCAAGTAGCAACAGTCTTCTTTAGTGGGCAACTCTCAACTGCTAGTGTGCCTGTCTTTTTGTATTTGAGGTACTCTGATTTATGGTGAGAGCTGTGAAGCCACAGACTCTGCAGACAGAAAAGATATTTAAAGTTTAAGTCAAGCCTGTCCTCACTAGGTTGCACTATTCTTATGACTGTAGCATTGTTTTTGAATGATTCTCATTGTTGCAGCACTTGCTGAACATATGTGCCTTATATGGACTTATCCTAGAAATGGAGTTGTAGGTGAATGACGTTACAGCTGTACCTTCAGCCGTACTTCTATGACGCTTCCCTTCATTTCTCATCCAGATCTTGGCATTCATCTTCTGTCTATCTAGGTCTTGGCATTCATCTTCTGTCTTCGAATGTATGCTTTAATTTTAAGCCCCATGGAGCTGGAATCACACTTATTGTATGTTTACATGTGAGAAATTAAATCAGGTCTTATGATGTGATCTTGTAGCCAACACTACATTATAGAAATATGAAAAAAAAAAAAGAAATAGAAGTAATAATAAATAACCAGACTGATTAAATTGTAATTTTACTCCATGGCTGCTTGACAAACATTCTGTAAGTTGATTGTGGCACTTCCTAAAGAAATAACAGATGCCACATGTGTGTGTGTTCAGATGATGTGTGCATCTGAATGCTACAAACTGAATTGAGAAAAATTGTTCCGAAAAGCTCAATGAGAGAAACATCACTTGCACAGAAACTCATAGGTCAGTAAATACATAAACAATAATCAAAGAGATTTCAGAACACAAATTTGTAAATCTTTTTTTTTTTTTTTATGCGTTTAGCATTATTGCATGATAACCTACAAAGTATGTTTTTCTCAGGTATCTTTAAAAGTTCTATAGACATTAAAGCATTGATTCTCTAACATGCTGTGCAAGGTTGAGAATCCTTGTCATTTCAATTAACCCGCTTGTTTATTTTACACTTGTACAGTTTTCACAGAAAATCTGTAAAATCTGTTTACACTGAAATCGATGTAATTTGTTAGTATTAAACTTCTTTTCAATAAAATGTAAACTTTAATGATAATTTATGTAACGGAGAATAAGCAAATTAATGAATGAATATTAACTTGATTTTGGAATGAGAGGTGTCCTTTTATCACTGTCCTGTATTAATTTTTAACAGTTCATATAGCTGCATGTTTCAGTTTTATTTAGTTTTCTTGGCTTATCATTAATGAATATCGAGCAAGCTTTTTAGATAGAGATTCTGACATATTACATTTTCATTTAAAGACAGTATTAGAAAGCCTAGAGCGATACTGAGAAAAAAACTTGATTTTGATTAGTGCGTCAAGAAATCAATATGGTTACCTAGTCTTTTATGTCATTTTCAATCATAAAAATGATTTCAGGGAAAGAATATGAAATAGCACCTGCTTATCATAGGACTTTTCTTCTGACTTTTAATTTCTTTTTGTTCTTTGCCTTTTAAACATTTAAAATATTTTCTTTGCTTGTTCAGTTTAATCCTACTTGCAAATCTACCAGTAAAGAATGTACTTGCTAAAGAACACGGTTATGTATCAGAAAGTTTTCTTCCACGACTGGGATCTGACATACAACTATTTTGAAAACAGCATGATGTGCTATAATACGTGGTTCAGCCCCGGACCCTAACCAATGCTATAAGCTTCCACTAAGGGTAATGATATAGTCTCCTCTATTTCCTAAAATTGTGAGTCTTATGTTAATCATTTGTTATCTTATATGAAAATTATGAGTCTTTTCCCTATTCTACTGAAGGAAACAGGAGGGCAAAAGACTTCAAAAATGGCCTTAATGCATACTGTGAGAGTAAAAAGTCCTGATTTTTGGTGAATGCAACGTGTCTGCTAATGACAGCTAAATTAAATACTCTCTCCCTGTCTGAATACCAGTCTTAACTCCCTTACTCAGCTTGAAATCATTAAATTCATTAACTTCAGAACATTAATTCGTAATCTACTGCAGACTTACTGTGACATGAGTGAAGCCTGGATTCCTCCTCACTAGATAGTATCTCCATGTTAACAGCCTTGGGCTTCTGAGACACCTTGTGCCTGACTGACTTGCTGCGCTTTGGGGTTTTTTGATGTTTCATTCATTTTCATTTTCAAGCTCAAATGCTCAAAGGTCCTGATCCTGCAATAACTACACCTTTGGCTTTTAAGGATTTTAAAGGACTGTGAGCTTAAGTAAGATCTGAAAAAATTTGGGACATGCTGTCAAAGCAGGGCTAGGCTGCAGCAAGGAATGCAGCTTGGCATGGCAGCTGATGTCTGCACTTCTCCATCTGTTTGCATAAGTTGGATAATAAGTGCAAAGTTTTGTCAGGGCAGCATGACCTTTCCTGGTTATTAGAGTCCAAGTAGCAATATATGCAGCAGCTGGCAAAAATATGGACTCTGACAACCTTTGTAATAAAAAAACCATGTTCAGAAACCACAAATGAGTGTCTTGGGACTGTTTACTATCAGCTACTTTTACTCTTTCCGAAGCTGTTGGGTTTCCTTCCTGATATGAGCCACCAACTTTTTTTTACTTTGTTTGCCCCCTGAGACAGTAATTAAGAGACCTACTGAATTATTTTTTTAGTTTCTAATTTTACATTGTCCTAGAACATCATTTACGGACATGGAAAAGGTACAGAACAAAAATTTGGGTATTATTGTAATAAAATTTCAATCCATTCTGAAAAAAATCTGCGTATTGGTTTCTCTGCTATAGGCAGATCTGCATAGGACATCTGTCAAAAGGGTTAAAATGTTTGAAGTGTTAATATTTGTGTAGTCTTTGGAAGAAGAGTTATGTTTTATAATAATCTTCTGATGAAAGTGAGTGTTATCATTGTTTTTAATGCTTTAATCTCAGTGAGATAAAATAGCAGATAACATTCCAAACTTGAGAATTTTTTTAAAATAATGTCTTGTATTTGTTCTGTAACTATACATTAGCAATCTAAGCATCAGAGGGTGGAACAGCAACTGTGTCTTTTTCTTTTGTAGTTGCAGAGGTTTAGTCACCGTTGTTTGTGTCAGTGTGCTATCACTACCTAGAGATGACTGCTGAAGCATCATCAGAGGGTTCTAGATATGCTTCTCAAAAGGCAGTTGGATGCACTATTTCTAATTTGATAGTTCATGTGTTTATAGCAGCTTCTGTCTTTTGTATGTGGAGGATCATACAGGCAGATATATAAACATCTGTTCCTATGTTTACTGGTGGGAGAATTCAACAGGCTCAAACTCTGGGCTGTAGCCAAAATGTTCTTTGATATGAAAAATTGTACTGATTGGTTTTAAGCTTCTTCAAGTGCTCTCATCCTGAAACTGGTTCCTACTCAGCCTTGATTCAGTTTCCATCTGGTTCCCAGGTTGCCTACAATTTTGCATAGTACAGTGGAAGTTTTCATCATTCCAAGGGACTTAAGGATCATCAGTATGCAGGGCCTTTCTGTTCTTATCTTCTTATATCTGAAAACCGTATAGAATGCTATCTTGAAAGAGATGCCATCACACCCACTATTGTGATCCTGTGACATCTATTGATTCCCTGTTGCCGGTCAAGAGAGCCTCGAAATATCTTTGAGTACAACAGATCTGCAACCCTGCACTATGCAACAAAAGACCTCACCTTCAGCTTACAGGCCAGATAGGGATCACAGGCATGGAATAAAAATGTAATCAAATTACTAACAAAGTGAACAAATTTTTTCTGTAAAAACATTTATAAATCCAGAGAAAAAATTCCAATATAATTTCTGTAGTTACAACACAGCATAATTAAGACAAGAAGTAGACTTTTGGCTAATTTCTGTAAAATATTTTAATGGTTTGAGATCTGTCTCCACTTTATATTCAAATATTGCTCTGCAATCTAGTTGCAGGCATGTAATTTTTTTTTCAAGACGTGATAGTTATTATCCAAATCCAACAACTGATATTCACCTGAGCTATTATTTGCATAAAAATGATTTGGTAAAGACAGTAATAGATATTTGTTTGCATTTATATTGAAGAGACATTTGATGGAAAAAATCTTGTAGCCATAAGCCCAAATGTACAACTAGATGAACAGTATTTTCATTAAAATATTTGGTAGTTTGAATGCAGATATTTAGAGGACCCATGTGACACTTTGTGCAAATGCATATATGTTGTTTTTAAAATTCTTCAGAATAGTCATAGTTTAAAGAGTTTTTATGAGAAATGGTTAATTTTAAATAATTACTGTGTTTCTTGTATATATCTAGTCTAACATAAGGTCAGGATATAGACATGCATTATATTTATACAAAATGTACGCAAGACTAGGACACAGTACTAGAAAGCTATTCCTACTATTTCCTAGTGTCTTCTCTACTTAGCTTTGTTGAGTGGGAAATGGCAGTACCTTTGTATGGTTGAGAGGACAAAGCACTTGTACGAACGGGACTACTGCAAGTTTTGTTCTCTTTCTTATTAATTTGCTTACATTTTTATTCAGTGTTATTGGCAATTTTCCCCCAGTTAACATTATAAGCCTTCAAACTTACCCTTAGGTTCATGTTATTAAAAAACGTGTTAATGCACAGTGACAGTGCCTTTATATCACTATCACCTTACAGGACTGGAAAAGGAAAATAGGACTAAGCCACAGCAGACCCAGGGTTAACTTCTGTCATGCACAGATGCAACCTGTGCTACCTGGACATAGGGACAGCAAATGGTGCCTGACCCTGTTTTATTTGTTAGAGTAGATATATTCTCACATATAAACTATGAATCCCATACTTAAAGGATTATGGTTACTTTTGGACTAAAGTTTGCTGCTCTGCATAGCAGAGAAATAGGAAGGAGACTTAAAATGAATACACAGCTATTATCTCAGGAACAAAGCATGAACGCTCCATCTACTTTTTATTATGGTTGTTACAAAAATCACTTGTTCTCTTATGAAAAAAATAGGGAAATAACAAGGGAAATAAATATATACAGTCAATTTTACATCTCAGCCAAATAGGGTACTTCCAAGTAATCTTAAGGTACGTGTTGCATGGAGTCATTAAGAAAATTATTTTAATTGTTTTTTTTTAAAATTTATTTTGTATATATTTATTTTTATGACAAGAGAAAAATCATTTAATTCCATTTATTTCTGTAAATTTTATTTTTTTCCCTCAAATTATTTACGGTTCTGCATTTTAAATAAAGCCATTATTTATGTACAAATATTCTACTAAAGGTAAGTGCTGCTTTCCAAGCAGATACGTAGTATCTGAAATAAAAATTCAGACTCTTAAATAACCACTTTCACATTTGGGGTTTCATTACACCTAGGTGGTGACCTAGTTCAACCCTGCTTAATTTTTAATATCTCATGAAAACACTGCCCAGGGTGTATGGCTGAATGCACACTGAACAGCTGAGTTGGTCCATAATTTCTGAAAGAAATTAGTACAGAGGAATTTGGTCAGAAAAAAAGAAGAATTAAAGGATCAGTCTTTAGTCAGCCTCTGAAGTGAGAGAGTGGTTCCAGCTGCTCATCATATTCTCCGGGCTTAATCGAGTTTCTGACCAAGTTACACCCTCTTTTAATTGTAGCACACTGTAATATTCCAAAATCCTTATTTAGTGCCTTATTCTTAAAATAGTACAGTTGATTTCCATGAGATTGTACCTATGGTAGGAAATTATATATCAGAAGCTGTTATAACCGCTATGGTACCTGTATCAGAAACTACAATATTGCATAATTTTTGAACTAGCCTTTCTTTTGTTCAGCTGTCAGAAATTTTACTCTAACTCCCTTGTCTTCCCTTTTCATAGAATATTTTGAATGTAATAGCTTAAACTTAGCAACATCTTCAGAGTCTGATGATCCTTTGTGAGTTCCTTCCAGCTCAGGATATCCTATGATTTTTGCACGGAAATCCAGATTTTGTTCGGACAGCTATTTTAATGGCCCAGTATATATTTCCACTAATGATGTAAGTGCAGGCAAATGACATCTTATTGCACTAATCCACCACCCATCCTCCCTCCTCCCCACCGAAAAAAAATCACCCCAAAACCCAACAACCTTATTTCTCATAAATAAATTGGAAAGATTAATCAACTATTATCAATACACTTCAGCTATCCTGGATTTACATGGCTTATCAAGGTCTTTCCTATTAGCAACTTCCTTTCACTATATTGGGTGAGAGAAAGGATGAAAGAAAAGCAAACAAGCAAAAAGGCTCCACACTAGCCTGAGGCTGAAGTAAATGTATTTTAAAACTATGCCCAACCACTGTGACAAGAGCAGTGTGTTGTAAAGGGGTTGGCAGCATCCAGCTGGAGGAATTAAATCTTGCTTGTATGGCAAACACTTAATAACTTTTTGCTGTGTTGATGGAAATGATTAATCCAGATCTGCCCGTAGGATGTCTATAACCAAGAAAGTCATATTTAGTAAGTGTCTTTTTGTCTCCATACCACTAGAATATGTCCCAACTGCAAAGTAATAGAACTGCAAAGTACTGTGAAATAGAAGTTCGCCAATTTTGTCATAGAACTGATGTCTGCAAACTGAGATACTACACAGTGCTAAAACTGAGTCTCTTTCACTGAAAAGAGCACCCTGGGATCAGAGTTCACATCACTGTATCCTAAGCATTATCTTAATTGTGTTGTTAAGGGTTGTTCTACAATCCTTAATGTGTTATGTGATTTCTCTTCCTGTATGAATCTTAGGTAACTCTAACAAAAATGCTCACTCACACATTGTAAACCCTGAAGTTGAAAGATAGTTCCTCCACCTTGCGTGGATAAGGCCTTTCCTTTCAGAGCAGGTGACTTTCCTAACACACTGTCAGTGTTAAAGTCATATTTTAAACACTGAAGGGACACAGCAAAGTGTAAAAAAATATCTGTGAAGTATTTCTGATACTTTTATCACAATGCTACTGTGTTGCAAGTACTTAGCTTTAAAATAGGTGTCTTTGATTTTCTTTCTATTAGAGCTGTGGGCATTTGGGAAAACAAGCTTAGTGGGTTGGTTATCTTTTATTATATAAATAAATACTTTAATTAATTTAAGTAAATGAAGCTCATAAAACCTAGCAGTAACTTAATTAGAATTAATGGAGAAATAAAAAAAATATTTAAAATTAGGTCAATGTGAGAATGAGTCAGAAGAAAGATGCTACAGAAAATAGACACAAACTGAAAATAATCAAAATTTTAGGCTGAGTGCAGCTAGTGTCAATCAGAACATGCAACACTTCCCATGAGCTCATGATGGTAATGTGGACCAGCTACACAACAAAAAACAGTGTTTGTGCTGCGCTTTGGGATACATATTTAAATAAATATAAATATGGATTTTTCTTTCTTGAGACGTTCCTCATGACAAGGATTCAGAGAATTCCACTGTAAGTTGTACATAAATTCAGATGTAGATCCTTGGGGTAGAAAGGATAACTCAGTTGTCCATACTGATGCAAAACAATTTACCAAAAATTTTGCAGTATTTCTTTTCAGAGAAATGATTCCTATTATTTAGTAGGAAAGTGGAGCTTAGGACTCCAGAGTTTCATTGATAGATCTGCCAATGGTAGGCCAACTTAATTTCTGTATTTGTCTTTCTGTATTTTTCTTATTTTCTGGAATTTAATTGCTTGCTTTTAAAAAAAGGGCTTTGGAAGCAAAGTTCTCAAGACTGGTTGATTATTCCTGGTCCTCTAGTACAATTTGCAGCCTGTATAGTTGTGTCAGTGTAACTGTGAGATTGTGAAGCAGATTCCCAAAATGATCATGGTTTAAAAGAAGCCTCCAGAAGTGTGTTTGTTTATTTAATTCTGATCATGATTCGAATCATCTGGTTTATACCAGTGTTCTGCAAACTGTTGTATTAAAACAGCTGAAGAGTCAATAAAATGATACTGGGATAGGATTGAACAGTTAGGTGTAAGATTGCTGGGAATTGGTAAAACTTACTTTATTACCAAAAATGTTTTGAATAAATATACAGCAGTGACTTTCAAAGTTGCATGAAGGGATTTCACTATCTTCCACCCATATTCTATCAGGGGCAGGCTGCCCCTTGTAATGTAAAATTTTTTGCATTATTACAGAGTGCACTTCTTTCTGGGAAAGAAAAGAAAAACCAAGCCAAAGAAAACAAAACAAAACCAACCAACCAACCAAAAAACATCTGTTCTCCCTACCTACAGATACATTTTGAGTTGATTGATGCCATTTTTAAAAATCAAAGATTTGATTTGATTAGAGCTTTCAGTGTCTTGGAAATTGGAACAGTTCTAAAATTTTTGGCTCTTTAAAATGGTTAAATAAACTGATAGTATTGTTAGTCTTGAATGTGTATTTTTGTAACAGTGTTTTTTTTCTTTATTCAGAAATAAAATTAAAAAATACTGCTATTTCAGAAGTCATGGAAATACCTAAAAGTTTGCTACAAGGTTCTTTTTTTTTATTTATTATTTATTTTCTTTTTCTAAATAGGATTCTTGGAAGTAGTAGAGCTTAGGCAACAGGTGGATTAGCAGAGAACATCATTGGATAAAGCTGTGTCTCCTCTAGGGTAAGGGAGTAGAAAAGGAGAATAAACAAAGGAAATATGACCTAGAAGTGGAATGTGGCACCAGCGCCCCAAAGATTTTTTTATAATTGTTCTGGAGGACCAAATTGCTGAGCCATGATACATTATTTGTTCAATTAAAACTAAGATATATCTATGATGATATAAAAGCACATTGAGATATGATGGCATTAGTGCCAAAGGAGACATATGGATACTAATGGCTGAGCTCTCTTTTCCCAAGTTAGTGTTTAACATGGCCACCAAGAGATTCTTAAGAATCTTTCCAACTAGGCAGCATAGAAGACACTTCTCATAATACTCTTAGTAGAAAGGAGTTAAACACGGAAAATAATTCAAGAAGTAGGGTTCTGGGTTTTTTTTGTTTCTGTCTTTTTTAATTCCTTTCTTGTACTGCTAATTTGAATGTCAAGTTTGATTTAGAGCAAGATATTAATCAGAATTCATCTGAAACCTCTGTGCTGCAAAGCAGAAACCAAAAATTCTGGTTTTTGTCTGAACTGACAAATTCCTTTAGGTTGTCCAAAGCTTAAGATGAGTGATTTGGCACGCAATATCTGCATACTTGTAGTCTGCTTTTTCAGACCAGGGTTGAGACTGGGTTTGTGCCTGAGTTTACTACTCAGCACAGTGAAAGAACCATCCTGTCTTATTATCCTTCTTACCTCTGCAGTGCTCATGTCAGTGAATGGCTGTGGGTGCAGAACTAATAGTTCTGGTCTTTGCAAGAGTGAGGGATACTGTGTTGATGCATCCCTATTAAGACTGTTGACAGATATTTGCTCTTCCATTCTGCTCCAGACTAAAGGCAAACAAGCGAGATTAAACTATGGGTGAAGAACAGTAGGAAAGTGTTCACATACAAATATGTTGCCCTGGCTGGCAAATGATGCTACCAAAGCACTTTTTCTCCTCTGTTTCTCTTTGGAACAAAGAATTTTAAACTAATCATCTGTGATTTATATTGATCTGACTGATTGTACTGGAACAGAAAGAAGGGCAGGGCCTATGGTTGGGAGACTAATATAGTGCTTTTTACATCTCCTCCAAGGCTCTATTTGTGCCCTAATCTCAACAAAGTAAGGCTAGGACTGAAGTATCAAACCCTAATTATGCATGTCAGTAAGATCTCTATTTCAGATGATGTATATTACAGAGAAATGTATAGCTATATGTTCTTTGAAAACCTAATTTTTTCTCTGATCACATTTATCTGTCACTTCCCGTGATAGAATCCCAGATGCTGAACACCAGCTTCCTGATTTAAAAGAAATCAAATACAGGTTCTGGCTATGTTGAAGGGTCCATATGCATAAGATAGATTTTAATCTAATCCCTAACCCCTGCATCATATAACTAATGCAGTATTACTGTAGTTTAAAATGCAAGTGAATTAAGTTTAAAAGCAGGGAATTACATTTGTATAATGGTACCAGTCCAATTATGATGATGTATTTCCCATATAAGCCCTAAGTATTACTTTTAAGATTTACATACATAAACAAGTTCTGGACCAAATAAACTTAAAAGCAACACTTGAACAATATGCTTTTCCAGGAGTCTCATACCACATACACAGATGC
This sequence comes from Pachyramphus minor, assembly GCA_013397135.1. Classification (NCBI taxonomy): domain Eukaryota; kingdom Metazoa; phylum Chordata; class Aves; order Passeriformes; family Tyrannidae; genus Pachyramphus; species Pachyramphus minor. The sequence goes on from VYXB01001669.1 coordinate 81,047, forward strand.
CCAGTTCCCAGATTACTTCATTTTATGTTCAAATTGCCTCTAAACATGAAGAATGAAAGCCAGCTTTCAGTTCTGTAATATGGTATGATTTCTTTCTCGGAGCTACTACTAGTAAAACCCGTTCTTCAAAGGTTTGGGGCACAATCACCTCACATTAAAATGTAATGAGAAAAACTCTTTTAAACCTCTAAATTCTAAGGTCTTTCATCTGCTTCTAATAGCAATTGTCTAAATTTATATGTAATTATCTAAATTGATAATTGGTAGTAATTGTCTAAATAATTAATTCTTTCTCAAGAAGTGTGAATCCTTAAGGTCTAATGTGTATTTTCAGAGCTACAGCACTTTAAAAAAAATTGTAACTTAATGTGTTCATTTTTTGAGGCAAAAAACTCTGGAATTTAAAATTAAAATATTAGGGAGCAATTGAAATGAGAGCAAAGCCTAAAGTGTTAACTATCTCTCTCTAATAAGAGAAGGCACCCCCAGACCTGCTCTTGCTAAAGAAAAACCTGTTCTGTTTGTTCACTGTACCTAAACATAAGAAGAATGATAGAAACATTATACAATTGGTCTAGGGGTAATAAATTAGAGCAAAGTAAGCTAAAGTAGACATTTGAATAGAAGAAACGGGCCTGGAGCCCAGATTTTCTCCAAGCTTCAGAAGCACTGCCCAAACCCCGCCTGAGCTCCACCTATACTCCGCCTGTTATTAATATGTATAGATAGATGTTGGAATCACATGAATATGCATTTAGCCATATATGAAAAGTGTATAAAAACTGATGATTTTGTGTGAACCAGTGAAGCAGGTTTGTCCAGCATTAGCTGGCCTGCTTCCCAGCACTGTCAATAAATACCTCTGCTGCTCAAAGATCAAAAGAAGGGCTCTGAGCAGTTCTTTACACTGGTTTTTAGGATTCACAGTGAAGATGTTCATGGTTGTGCTACTATATATTTTGCTTCCTATTTACCAGTAGGGAATGCATAAACATAGTAAGGATTTCAGCAACTAAAATTAAGAATACTTTTTTTCCCCTGATCGTTGCTTTGCTTTGGAAATTCTTACATGACCAGATTGAGGGTAGGTGGGAGAGGAGGAGGGGGAAAGAGGAACATTCTATTATGTTAGAACTTAAATTGAATAGAAGTGGATTGGATATTTGTTTTGATTTGGATTCCTTCAATATCCAAGACCTCTAATATCTTGAAATAATCTGTGCATGAAATATTTTGAGCTATGTCTACAAAAAGATTTAGGCACGTAAGCCTGAGATATTGATCAGTTTTCAGTTTATCTACTATGTGGCCCTCGCAAGTGCCTATATTCCAATGTTCCAACAGCATCTCATTTCCTTGTTATTAAAATTCCATGAGCAACTAAAATTCTGCTTCTGGGTGCTCCTAAGAGTAGCTCGGTCTGCATCATACTAAGCACCTAAGAATGAATTCATGCTTATACACTTTCTTGTGTAGGACAGTAATTCTTAAGTCTTATTTAGGGGTCACTCACTCTATCTTCAGCTGTGACTATTCATTGGTGCCTAGGACAGCCTGCAAGCATTAGAGAAGTGGACATTATCATCTACTTTCCTGCAAGACTCCCCAGTTCCCCAGCAATTTGAGGTTCAGAGAACTCCTGAATTTAATTGTGTCTTGTATTCAATAGTTCTTGATGGATATGTTTTTCTTCCAGTCTTTTTTAAAAAACCTTTGAAGACTTTCAGCACTCAAAATACTATTGTTAAACTATTTCATGGATTAAAATGGTATTTTATCAAGGAGCATTTCCATTCCTTCATTTTGAACCATATACAATGTTTTCTATATTTTTTCTTTTGGAGGAGAATCCTATTTACTTTTTCCATGCCATCTCCAATTTTACAAAGCTTCATCATATTCCTGTTCATCTTTCTCTTCCAGGTTGAAAACTATTAAATCACCTATTTTTTTCATGATACAAAAGCCATACCATATCTTTGAACATCACTTCCAGAATTCTCTGCATCTCTTCCATTTTATCATATTCTTTTTGAAATAGAAAGGCCAGAACTGAATGAGTATTCAAGATTCAGATGCATTATGGATTTAACTGTAGCATAAAAAGCCTTGCTTTTTTGATTTCTATTACTTTTGAAATAGTTCTTCTATTTGCTTCCTCAAAAAATATTGATAATTAACTTGATACTTCTGGAATTTATGATTATAAATCATATAACAATCATAAATAGTAATAATTAGTTTAGATTCCTTTTATATATAAGTAAATCAAGAATATACTTATCTCTATATGCATTGTTTAACGTTTATTCATATTTAATTTTGTCTTTTATGATGGAGTTACTCAGTTTTATGAACTCCTCCTTTGCTGCAGACAATCATCTTTCTTGCTTGTAGTAATTTATTTGTTACCGTAACTTGGCCACTTCTCCCATTTCATCTCCTTTCTGATTAATTTGTGATAATGTGAAACAACACAGATACTAATGCAGGGACACACGTGAGACATTCCCCTGCTTTAAAGCTGACTGATCTTAGCATCTTTCCTTTATGTTCCTTTTTATTCTGAGAGCTTAATTTCTTTAAGAGGCTTTAGTGAAACGACTTTGCAAAACATTATGTGAAAATCAAAGCAGACTACACCATCTAGATGTCTCTTGCCGGTATGATTATCAACTTTTTCAACGAATTTCACTGGATTTGTGTGACATGACTCATGCTGATTCTTCACCAATATATAATTTTTAACACATGTGGCTCCTAAATTTCATTTTTAGAAAGCATTCTATCAATTTACATGGTAAAGATATCAGATTTACTCATCTGTAGATGAATTAAGGAGCCTAGAATGCCAGGGAGGGACAGAACTTAAAAGCGTGGTGTCATGATGCTAAAGCCCTATGTGAAATTAAGCCATATTTGCACGAAATAAAATTCGTACAGAATATACAGATGTTTTGAACCTGAAACAGAGTTTTGATGCTGATCTCTTGGGTTAATTCATGATTCAGACTTTTTATACTAGGGCTGTAACTGGTTATTAATATTCTAACTGCCTAAATTTGCTTTCTCTTTCATTCCCTGTATGAAAACTAAATATTATCTTGTCTCCTTGGCTGCTAAGCAACCATAATAATGCCTCTCACAGTCAGCCTAACAGATAGCCATGACTGCTGTTTACTTTGTCTATTGGTGGTAATAATATATGAATGTAAATAGAAGATGACAGGCAATGGCAATAACAGAACAAATGTCACTGAAACTTATGAGAACTATAAAGTTAATACTCAGGCTATATAGGCAGTTGAGCAAGTTTCATTGACAGGGTCCAAAATTGAAGGAAGGGAAGCAATCACTGTTGTGGGAGTAAGCTGGCAACTCATTAACTGTAAATTAATTTCCTTATTTAACAGCTTAGGAACAGTGTTAATCATATTAGTGTCTGAGTTCTTATAATCAGTAGTGGATTTATTCTCAGATCACCTGAGTTACATTAGAAGCATTGTTTCCCTTTTACTGGGCCACAAAAAAGACCTGTAGATCTTGCTTAATTTAGCACCCATGCAAACCCCTATGAGTGAAGAATTAAGATCTTAAAATCCATCCCTACCAAAAATAATTTAAAATGTTAAATATTAGTATTGTGCTTGGAAGTGTTTCTTTATAGAGACCAAATGGTATGGATTTTTTTTCATTGATCTCATATAATCAACCTTTAATCTCATGACATTTTTATTTTATTTCTAAAACAATAATTATATTGTTTCTTATCAATAATTTCTTTATTTTAATGACCAAGGCATTTCTTCAATGTGAGGCAAAGTTAACAGAATTTTAACATTAACTTCTTCTTTGTTACAACATAAATCTCTATATGTACACAAAAATTCCAGTAAATTTTGATCTTGTAGAACTTATTAAGATCTTGCAACTGTAAACTATGCTTTTTATAATTTGTGTGAAAAAAGGAAACTGAGTGTGTCCACACTGAGATTGTGCAGTCACCTGCAATCCACATCAGGAGATCAACACGGAAATGCAAGAGTCATGCTCAGGTGTATAATGCTTGCTGAGCTGCTGACCAACACCCAGACTGCCAGTCATCATGATAGTTCTTGTTATCTTACCTAGTTCTTACTACCAAAATGAATCCACCAGCTTATGAATTGAAAACTTATCAGACGATAACAAATTTTGTCTATTAATATAGCACTTAGCATGTTATAATAACAGTTTTCCTTTTCTGAGTACTTTACCAGCTTTACCAGAAGAGGTTAGAATTGAACCAAAAACTTCAAGGTCATAAATTCTCAAAAGAAAAGTTGAGGAGCACTAAAATCAATTAAGAAAGTGCAAGCTACTATTAGAACAAAAGTAAAATTTCTTTCTACAGAATATAAGCTAAACACGGCAAAAGAGATCAAAAGCAAGAAGTGCTTAAAGGTGAGAACATGCTATTGAAATACCTTGCATCTTATTTGTGTTTTACTTGCTATGTTATTGTCTGATTTTAAACAAAAGTTTTATCACGTTTCTGTCTTACACTTCTACGTATCTTGTGGCAGAAAGATCTTGCCATCTTTATGTTTGCAGAAGGGAACATGGTCTGTCTGTCTTTTATATTTACAGTTATGTAAGGATTTCTTTTTAAATAGGTCATGGTAAAATAAGATTTTATATCTGTGCTCCAAACAAGAATAACAGGGTAGCAAAAATCTTTATGTTTCAAAATGTTATTTCTGATTAATAATGATGAAATGCAAATAATGCTTTTTAAAAGATGTGACATTATACACACTACTACTTATACACAGTAATTATATAATAATAAATATACCAAAACATTAAAAAATAACTACAGAGTATAGATTTTATTTGCAGGACAATTGTACAGATAAGTTTTGTTTCAACAAAGCTCCTTGGCAGACCAGTTTGCTATTTTCTTCACATGTCATAGCATCTGACATGCTAGTTTACATGTTTTGGAATGTGGGAATTTCTAGAGATAGAATATGGGAGAGCAGTTTCATCATTGAAAGTAATTAGAAAGTCCATGCAACACGACAATTTCTGTAGTGCAAAACTTGATAGAAGTATATCAAATCTTTTTAAAAGATATTGCTAATATTCAACAGAGTTAAGGAAGTCCATTAGGGAGCATGGTTGGGAATACATCAGGTGACAAATTTGGAACATTTTTCATATGCAATGTTGTTTTCAGCAATGAAGTCTCAGATAGTTGAAAATTTCATTGAAGCTTACAGGAAATTGAATATATTTTAGTGAGTGAGCTTTTAATATGACAGACAATTGTAATTCTCATACAAATATTGGTCCACTCAATACATAAATGACATTGGGGAGAAAAAAGAGGGCAATCCAGCAAAGCCAACTAGAATAAATCAATACTTGGAGAATTCACCTATGGAGAAAGCTCTAAGGAGCTTACTTTAAACACAAAGAAGACATAAAGCTTGTTTTCTGCAAGGTGTTGGGTTTGTCTAGAGCAATCTTAAATGCAGTAAACTCAACAGAATCTGAGATGCTGAGAAGTTGGAGAGTTAAAATCTGTCTGGCTTCATCTGACAGCGATGAAAAGGTGATATATGCTGGATGGTGTATAGCCTTACCATGCATATCAAGCCCTTTTATTCCAACTACATATTGGGAATATAGTATATATTAAAAATACAGTATAAGATACTACATGCCTCAACACTGGTTCCTAATATTTCTACAAGATTCAATCTATTGTCCATCTATGAAAACTATGAAAGATGTTATTTCCCCACTACACTACTCAGGTATATCTGTCTAAGACTTCGTGCCTAATGCAAAAATATACTGCATAGTAAAATTGAAAATTTGTCTTTAGAATATTTTTTTCTAGGAAAAGAATAGGTTCAGCAAATGAACAAAGTTCTCATGGGAATGCTTTGTAGAACTGAGAATCAGAATGGATTTGTGATTATAGCACTCAGTTGAATTCTAAGCTATCCTTTCCCTCACCCCACTTCTACAAGGCTCAGTTCATAGTCACAGTTTGTGTTTCAAATCATCCCTGGCAGACGCCCTAAAACCTGCCTTTTTTATCTGCAATTCTAAGATGCCTATTCTTTTTGTAAGATAAACAGTTTCTTAAACCTAAGGTTTGCACAAATTAAACTCATGCCTTAACTTTTTGCTGACTTGTCACTAGATTCAAGTGAAAAAAGGTGCTTCTGGGTGTACTTAGTCTCCATGTGTTTCACCACAGCCCTGAGTGCTCACCTGCAACACTTCCTTCTGTTGCTGTGTTTGTCTATAGGAGTGAGAGAAAACTTCAGAATTCATTTAGGAGTATTTATTTTTAGGTAAATATTGACAGACAAAGATGCCCACATAAAATAGCAAGCTTCTTACAAAATGGTGAAAAGTAAGAATTGGAACAGTTAAATTACAAAACAAAAAATCCAAAATGCTCACACGTTATAGGAATTATATGAAAACAAGAAATGTTTTATTTTTTCTATTTTTTAATGCAGAGATGATGCAACAGATCATGTTCTAGTGCACTTTGCTCAGTGTCAGAGCTACAAAAAATAAAAATGGATTTATGCTAATTTTAAGCCTCCAGGTTCTCACTCCTGGGGTACTACACTCACCAATGATTAGTTCAGAAGCTTGGCAGACAGTAGTGTTTTGCCTGCAACTGTGCCAATGGGAATTACTCAAGCATAGAGACTAATCTCAGACAAAGCAGCTGTGAGGAAAAGTCACAGACAGAAGGCCTTTTAGGGACATACAGGCAAATTCTTAGTTCTTGTCACTTAGCTAAAACACCATAACATGAGTAAAGAACATTTACATATATATGCAGATCATGATATTGGTGGTGTGCTTTGTTATCATTAGAAAGAATTGTAAGTTATATTTCTATTCAACATATTGTCATCAAAGAAGTCTATTTTTGAGTTATATCCTCAGTAGTGGAATTGGTATTTTCTGTGGAGCTATCATGACAATTTTTGTACATAACTTGGCTTCTTATTTTAAAGTTTGTACTCAAACAGCCAAAATAATATAAGCATTATATGAGGTGTTTCCTAGCAGAGGGTAAACAGAGTTCAAGCTGATTGTGGTGCATTCACTCCATCTGGAAAATGTTTCCTCTAGCTGTTCTTAAAGAAAGAGATTGAGGGAGTCAGAACTCAGCATGACAGCAAAATTTTTGAATTCTCTTGCGTTCTGGAGAGTATGTAGGTTAATCACCATCTTAAGATGTTGTGAAGGTAGCACAGCCAGAGTGTGAAGCACAGAGATCAGAGGTGACTTCACCTTATGTGAGCTGAATGTAAAGGAAAGCAGCAATAACATCTGAAAATTTAGGTTAAAGTGCTCAGTTATTGTATGTATTGCTACAATTTTAAGGAGGAAGGGAAGTTAGAGAAATGGATATGCTACTAACTGTTTGTCTCTTCATGTGTTTTCAAAGACTTTATGCTCTTATGCAGTTAAAGACAGCTTCCTAACAGTGTTACAATCAAGGTGACTTTGATTCTAGTTGCCCCAATCCTCTGTGGTTGCTTTCTGTAGCATTGTAAACCAATAGGGGTCTGTGACATTGTTTATTAGAGAAACTGCTGGTTTTTGGATTCTTTTTGCCTGCTTAGATCTTTGGGAAGATAGTTCAAAGCTGTCAATCCCTTTAAGGGAGAAATTTAGAAAGGTAAAAGGAAAAAATAATATTCCCAGGGAGATAGAGGATGAAAGTGGATGTCAGGACTCTTCCTTGAATCATACAAGGCAGGGATAATTCAGTGCACATGCTATTTACTGCAAAATAAGACAAGTAATTAGGTATATATCAACGTGTAATTTTGAAATATAGGAATCTACTCACTGCTTCTTTGTGACTTCTAAAAACACCATGAAAGCTTCTCTTGCTTGTTGACAGTACTTCTTCCCCCAGTTCAGAGGCCATTGAACTGTGTCTATAGATTATGTCATTCTATTAATAAGGAAGCCTTTGTATGCAAAATTTTCCTAATAACTCTGGGGCTTGTTAAGTAGGGTTCCAGTGCTTACTGGAATGTCCTATTCCCACAACTCTCTGTTCTCACTTGGCCTATTTTACATGCTTACATTAGCTGTTAGCAAATATCTTCGACAAGGCAGTAATATTTAGCACGTGAGGAGATGGATGGAATGCTGTAATATGAATAAAAACTGTTATTTTTCAAAGCATGATATTTTCACTTTTCCTTGCCTTCCAACTACTTCTCACTAAAAAATGCCAGTGGCCTAAGCACACTACTTCATAAACTTTTAATAGTTGCTTAGGGTCATACAGCATTTAGTGATTGAAAATAATTTTTAAGGAGTGGCTTTATAAACTGTGGGATGAAAGGAGAGGAAGGAAAATATTCCTTGTTTCTACCTAAAATGATTAGGATCAAAGCTACTTTTCAGCGTCCATAATGCTCATAATTCAATATATACAGACCATTTTTGGATAAATACAATTTTAAAATGCTAATAGGACATAATTGTGGCTTTGCCAGATATTATTATGCTAAAGATGCTCCAGTTCTGATTCTCTATAGCACATTGAGAACCTGCTGGCATGCCTTGCTCTTTTGCATAAGCATAAAGCTTAGCCTACAGCACTTTTATTTCCTTTTACCATCATCAAAAGACTGGAGCTATAAATATTAACTTTCATGAAGTACGTTTGTTGCAGAAACATGACTGAAAACTTCTCTGTCATCCCAGGTTAAATTATTACTTGCTTTCTACATCAGATGTTCTTCTGCCTGTGAGACTGTTCTTGTCTGGGGAGACATTTAGGACCTCACAGAGTCTGATAAAAAGGTGATAACAAATAGGAGTGAGGGGAAGGGGGGCATACTAAAGAGTTTCAAGATAGAGACCAAGAAAAAAATATTTTCTCTCTTTTTAGAAAGAGACTTATTTTATTCTACATATACAATGAAACTACTGTGATAAGTGCAAGAATGATGAATGTTAAATTACAGATAGCAGCTTCAAGCTATCTATTAAATATCACTTAGTTTGTATAAACCTCTTCAAAGGTTTCAAAAAAACATAGCTATAGGATCTTCAATTACTTTGCTCAGGAAGACTTTCTCGCTTTTCTGTAGAAAGTGCCTGGTGAGGCATATTTAAGGCATTAGTGACAAGTTAAATATCATATAATGTGTCACAGCTGTGTTGTCTTAGAACATCAAGGAGTGAATCACTGCAATGTCTCTGCTAAAAACAAAGGTGTATTTTGAGAGCATTTTGAGAGCAAAAGCTCAATACAGCAGAGCAAAGACAGCGTTGTTTTGGCAGCACTTTCTCCGGGAAACCAGTTGGGTACTTGCCAGCCTCTACACTTGCATGCAAACACCATCTTCTTCCTGTAACATTTTAGGGATAGCACAACATAGCATAACACATCATAGCCCAGGGTCGGGTAGTACCTTAAAAGCAGTGAAAAGGTCTGAACAGATAGATTGCTGAATCTGAAGGCTTCATCAAGAGAAGCCAGGGATCTGAATCCTCTTGAGTGAAGAAATTTGACAGAAAGGAAAGGGACAGTATTTTGTCACAAGTGTTCCTAAGCCTAAACTTGAGTAAAAACCAGCCCTTCACCCCCACCCAAGAAAATGGGTGAGTGCTTAGCAGTCAGGTATAGACAGGTTTTTTGGTAGGCAAGATTTATTCAGAGCCTTTGTAGCTTTCTCTCAGGACTCTGGGAATGTCAAAATACGGTTTTGTAAATATTTGATTTTGAGGAATCTACATTCTCCAATAGAAGATTTTTCAGCCAAAGAATTTCTGTCAGGTTCTGTCAAACTCTTCTCTACTTGGCATATTTGACCTTTCAGCAGCTCTCCTACTAGTTCTGACGTGTATGGCTCAACTCAGTGCCATGCAGTGCTTCATTCTTACTGGCAAGAAATTTGTTCCTTAGTGATAGATGGTAACATGACATTTAAAGTCACAGTCTTCTGTAACTCCCAGTGTACCTCTGTTCAGTTTAAGTGTATATGGTTCCATTTTCACCATTACCCGTCAGAAGTGGAGTGGAACATCAATCAAAATTATTGAATTTTCTCAGATGACAAAACCCAGGCAGACATATTTCCTCGCAAATTATAAATATTATCTACAAATGTTCATCTTGTTTGTTAACGTGGTTTGAAAAAACCAGCAGTGACAACTTGGTATTGAAATAAATTTAATTTTGTTTCTAATTAAGCAAAAATGAGTACAGAAATTCAATAAAAGCAAGCAGCAACTAGGGGATTGAGTCAGCTACCTTTTCCTATTATACTATAATCATGTTACATAGAGAGGTTTTCATGACCTTTAGAGCCACCTGAGAATCTAACAAACAGCATCAGGTCCCACTCTGTCAACACCAAAGATTTTTATCAATGTGGTACTGTCACTACCAGTAAGATTTTGTGCTCTTATATGTCATTTTGCTTTAATCTAGAATTTTAAAATGTTCTAACATTTATTTTTATACCGTACATTAAGCTGTTGCTTAGTGAAGTAACTGCAACATTCAATATATATATAGTACACGGACTTATGCCACTAACCTCATCTTGTTTCCATGGTTTTCTCTTGTTCTCCACACATCTAGTCTGTTTTTAAATCAGGTGTTATACATAACTTTGGGAGGAGGAATTATGAGACAATCGTAAACAGAAACTGAGACCTTAATATTACATTGCTTCCTGTTTACCTGGGAACGGTCAGTTAAAACAAAAGACTGACAATCTGGATACTAGGAGTCTATTTATGCTTCTGTCAGCAGTACATTCTATAAACTGAGGTAAATCACTTTACCTCATTAAAAAATGGCATAGTAAAATTTGTCTCCAAAGGCTTGTGCAGAGCCACCAGCAAAACTCTATTTCTTTATGCCTATTTCAGGTAAATAATTTTACTTTCTTTAGAAACTGTTCTTTGCAAATAGTTGGTTTTCATTTGTTTGGTAAAAACAAAATCCTCGTGGCTTTTAGTGCCAAAATTTGGCTTGAAACTGAAAAAATCATTGGGGTGGTTTTGCCAGTAAAAAAGACACTAGTATAAGAAAAAAGAAAAGAAAAAAAAGTATAGAATGAACCACTTTCTACTGGGGAAAAGTTGCTTTGATGAAAATTTTTTTGTCAGTTCTGGTACTGTATGTCTGAGATATATTAACAAAACAGGCATTCTAAAGTAAAACTTAAGCAGGTGGGAGGTGGGATAATCCATCCTAATAAATTTTGCTAGAGGTGAATTTGAGTGCTGTTGGGCTATTTTTACCTTAGTTCAATGCTTAGGTAAAAAAAAGTGTTAGTGGTCCACCTGATCCCTAAGGTTCTCTCTACCTAGTTTCAAAATTTTCGTAATATTTGTGTCCAGCTTATGCAAGAGTGAAAACCACCAACAAGCATTTTTAGAAATTATATAATAAGAATTCAGAAAATTAATTAACATTTGCACAAACTGGTTTCAAATATCAGAAACACTGAGAACATGACCAGAAATTCTGCTGAAATAGGCAATCAATTGTTCAAGAGTTGTCATGTTTCTCAGCTTTTAAAGTGAAAAAGGCTTAAGGGGAAAAATTCTCATATATTTCTTTATCTGTGCCTGCAATTCTGGCCTACACTGTTGGGACAGATATCAGTGCATGACATCTAGTGGTAGATGAAAGAGATCCATTGATCTATGCTATCAAGGAAAGATTCTTAAATTACTGCATCCACATGTACCCAGCACAAAGGAAAATTATTTTTATCTAAAATCAGTTGATCATATAGGAAAAATTTCTTGTTTAAACATCCCTGACAATACATCCAGACTGCGCTAGAGAATCCATTTCAAGATGTTGGTCAGCATTCTCAACAGAGAGAAATGTTTTAGCTTTCTGAATTCCCTTCACTACCTCTTTTTTGTTTCTCCCTCCCCTTCACCTTCTTTTTACCTCCTGGCTAACAAAAAAGGTTCCTAAAATTGGTTTGATGTTTCTTTTCAGAACTACTTTTTCTGACAAATTAATGCTTTACTGAGAACTGTTTTACCAGATGAATTAATAATTTTTCTAAAGATAAAAACACATTCCTGGAAAAAAACCAAAACAAAAAACCAAAACAAAAAAGCCCAAAAACACAAATGAAAAACAAAACAAATAAAAACCAAAACAAACAAAATCCCAGCAGCAACTACAACAACAACAAACAAAAAAACAAAAAAAAAAAAAAAAAAAAGTACACCAACCCCAAAATGAAACTTCTTTTTCAAGTCTGCAGCAAGACACTAAAAGTTCAAAGTGGGGAAGATGTTTTATCTGGATAAAATGAGATATATGCTTGTAAAGCACCAAATTATCTTATTTCAAGTGAGATTCCAAATGAGTTAACCTGATAACAGAATGTTAAATGGAAACTGCCAGCCTAAAATATTAAAATGAACAAAATCATTGACAACTGAAAACAGGATTCTTGTAAAATAAATTCATGAACAACTATGACTGGATGTTCCCAACCATGCCATTCTAAGCCAGCAAGTATACCAGTTTTCCATTTATTTCTCTAATATAAAATGCATCTAAATTCTTTTAAAGTTAAAATATTTGAAAAATAATATGTCAACAACTGGGGTGGGAATGATTTTTTTTTACCTTTGGACATTTGCATGCTAATCCTTATTTAATTTTACATATTAAAAGACCCTAAAATGGATAATATTTATGAAAGAATGTCCAGCCCTGGAAATGTACTGGCTGCTTTCCATCAAGGACAAAGAAACCAAAAGCATGGAAGGTCTAGCAGGTACAAAAGGCATGTGGCATTGAAGCCTCATGTATGAATAAGCTTAGAAAAATGGGGGCTTGAGGTGGGTTGACAGAGGGAAACAGTCGAGATTCAGCTATTATTCAGACAAACGTCTACATAAATAGGTATGGGTATGAATCTGAATTATCATCCTGGACTCTACCTTCTGGACCATATAGCAGTAATAATCATTAACCTTTTCTAAGGTCTGAATACAAAGATCATCCTTTTAACATAATGGCAAAGACATCACAGGGACAGAATGCAGCACATAAAGAACAGAAATGGTCTGTGAAAGGACAGTGCAGAAAGGAATTTCTACTGAGCCTTCTTCAGTAACAATGACCTTTGCAGAGTCTTTAGTTTCACTGAGAGTTCATACAGCTGCTAAAGAAATGTTATGGAAATATTTGTTATATAATGTGAATCGATAATACAGAATTAGTTACTTTTGGTAAACAGGATGCCTAATTAGCCTGCAACCAGTCTGTTTTTTTGAACCATGCTTTCTCTGGTACCTCTGCAAGAGCAGACACTAAAAACTCCTTATGATGATCTGTTTAGAAAGGGGCAGATGCAATAAAATAGCGAAAATATGCCTGACCTTTTGTACAGAGCTACTGTTGGAATTATTGCCATTACCCGTTCATAAAATCAAGAATTGCAGCAAGACTGGGTAAAAACGAATAGTGGTCACTTTGCATGTAAAATGGGTCAGAAAACGCCTGTTCCTCTAGTTCCTCACAATTTTCCTTCCTTAATCCACCCCTTCACACACACACACACATACATTTGCATGGTCTCTCTCTCTCTCTCTCTCTCTCTCTCTGACTGTCTCCACGGTAACAGCAGCATTGGGATTTTGCTACTGCTGCATGTTTGGATGCTGCCTTTGCACAGGGAACCACTCACCCAGCCCTGCTGAGGCTTGGATGATGCAGCATCATCCACCAGTAACTCTCCATGTGTCTGAAGAGCCACTTGCTGTTAGACACACTGGGCTGCAGTACCCCATGGATGCTGCTATTCCTTTTGGCCATGGGTGGTTTACACTGACAGGTGCTAAATTGCTTTCTAACATTTGTACATTAGGCAGAGGGATTAAGTACGTGTAGATTCATTTGTGCAGGGACTTAACAAACTCAAGACAAGAAGTGCAGAGTATAATGAATCCCTAGAAACAGAAGTGCCCTCTTTTCAAATCTTGGAGAAGGAGTACACTGTTACTGAAGATGTTGCAGTTTGCAGTGTCTCCGGGCAGTAGTCATACTACTTCCTACAAAGGCACAAATCCTCAAAGGAACAAAAGTCAACTCTGATGCACCGTGAAAGTCAAGAGTACAGAGGGTAAGACAGAATCTTGCCCACTTTGGGCATGTGATGGAAGAGGAAGGAGCTAAACAAGTGCAGAGGAGGTAAAAGTCCTCTGTTCCACCAAATCTCATGGAAACTGATGAGAACCCTTTCTACTATCTACTGATAAGCACCTTTCTAAGTTGGTAAGTGGAAGTTGGTGATAGGTGCCATATTTATAAAAGATCATGGTTAAAGTCTATCATAGAAGATACATGAAGAAAGAAACCTATTGTGTTCCATATTTTTTAATAACACTGAGCAAAAATCTGTACCTGATGGTCATTAATTTTTGTGCCAGGAATTTCTCTTACACAGTGAAATTTTGCTCAGTGGTGGTGTATTACCTATTATGTTATGCTGTCTAAACAAGGTTATAAGATTAGCATTAGCCCAATGCTGTTCTATGATCTTTAATTAAAAATTTCCTTGTTTTCTTTTTAATGTTCTCCCTACTAAAAAGGAGAAAAATCAGAACTGTTGCACAATGGAAACCTGGCCATGCATCCAGAAATAGGAAAGCTTTGACTGTTTCCTGAGAGGGTGTTTTGTAACTTTAAGAAGCAGAACAAGAGCACTAAATCTCAAACACTGGATCTTAGAACTTGAGTGATGTTATCTGGAATTCCAAATTCTGTGTTTATGACGCACTAATAACAATAATAATATTTTTCATGCCTAACTTCTGTGTAACATTTTATCCTACAGCTGTGTATCCACAGTCATCACTGAAATAAATTAAGCTCTGCGATAGATGTTGGCAAACAAACAGATCAGAGAAAATCAGCATGCAGCACAGCAAGCGAAGCAAAGACAAATTTTGGTCAAGGACTCAGGGACGAATCCTGCTGACAGTGAAATTGCTGTAGGGTCTTTAATGGCCATGCAGCATAGAAAGACCAATGCATAGTAAATGTCATAGCATTCCATTTATTTGCTCTTTATACACTGTTTAAATCCTTCCCATGAAACCCGATCTTTCCAACAGTGCTCTTCTTCATTCCCCATTCTAGCAGAGAGATTCTTTTGTTTTGGTTTTCATGTCAACTGTCTACATCATTGTTTTGCCCATTTCTTTCACATATACCTTCAGAATTTTTTTACTGTTTTCATGTAAAAGAAGTCCAGTCGGTCAGCAAAGGTCACTAATTAATCTATCCACTACCTCCTATCCTCTTTCTTTCTCCTGTTTCTACCGTGATACTTACTACTGAAAGCAAGCTAGGAAACACTTGTCTTGTGCTTAAAGAGCTAGGTTAGTATTTCAAACATGTTCAAAACAAGATTTGTTCTCAAAATCTTCAAATTATACCTGTTAATTTAATCAGATGTTTCTGTTAGTTTTGAATCTCTCTTGCATGTTTTATCCACTTGTTCACATCACACTCTTGAGTTGCTTGTTGTCATTAGTGTTAAATAACCTTCCTGAGTCAAGTGATGTCCTTTAATAAGTTTACATTTCAATTGAGCCTCAATCCTAATAAAGATGATAGGGTGCAAGTACATTTTAAAATTCCTCATCATGGTTAATTAAATGGACAGATAGTGAGGGATATTTCTGGTCACCTTTTTTTCTTTCTTTAACTATTTTTTTAAAATTAGGACCCTTTTTGTGAATGAGATCATTAGAGAAGTATATAATCTCTCAGCCTTAAATCCCATATAGCAAAAGTAGCTGAGTTTTGAGGAAATTAATTCAAACAAAAAACAGAGAACAAGAGAGACAGACTTCACTGATGTGTGCCCACTGGGAAGTGGCTGGACTGTGAACAGGAATGTAGTAAGCCTGGATTGTGGCATGAAATACAGAAGTAAAATCTAAAAGGAAAGAAAAAGGAATAAAAAAAACCCCCAAAAACGAGAATCCCTGCAGCCATTGCATTTGACTTTCTAATAATGTCAGTCTCAGAGGAGAGGAGAGATGGAAATGAGAAAAGGTGCACTTGTGATGCAGTCATTCTTGCTGTCCTTGCCTTTATGGCTTTTCAGCAGGCCACCAGAGGCCAATCCACTAGAATATGAATGAAACACAGTCACGGCCCCACCAAGTAAGTACGAGGCATCAGACCTCCCTGTTTGGGTCCTAATAGCTTTTTCTGGCTTAGTAATCTCTCACTGTAAAGGAGAAACAGGACAAGACAAAAAAAAAAAATCCTCCCTCCCCATAACCTGTCTATACTCACTTTTCTTTGATTATTGTTCTAAAGAGCTTCAGAGAACTGGAAGATTTAATAGTTGTCAGAAATTTGGTGAAGTAAAGCCCTTTTGGAGTGGGTTTTACATCCATCAACTAGTCTTCTGGATTAAATATGCAATATTTAGTTATGAGTAGAAAGATTTGACAGATATACATGGGGCAGGGGGAAGTATTCACAAGACAGAGAACTTAAACAGTCAATGTCTTCCACTAATTTGGTATCTGAAATTTCTTAGGAGATAGGAGAGGTGCGAGGTGCACTAGGAGGATATAGTTGACACCACCAGTGCATCTAAGCCGTATCTACTCTCCCTTTCCTCACAATTGTACTGAAGACAGCTTTTGCTGAATTCTGTTGTGATTTAGACACATTCTCAGACTCATATTTAAGACTCGGATATGTTTTTCTGCCCCTTTAGGAGCTGCACAGGGTTCAGAAATAGTAAACCATCACAACAGAAAATTTCAGATGACAGAGGGAAGCTTTGTGTTATTCAGCAGTGCGCTGTGCAGAGCACCTCAAGCAAACTCGCTCTGGAACCAGTAGTGCAGCCATATGCTGAAATAATCTTACTTATGAAGGCTGTGCTATTTTGATTGAGTTAGAGAAAGCTCTTCCTGTTTAAATGTATCATTTTACCACACAGATAAAGGTGTCATTTTAGCACACAGATATGCCTGCTCAGTTGAAGGTAGCTCAAGGTTACTTAGGGGCTTCATATTCCATGGTCTGGTGTGGTATGAAGGTATACAGTGTTTACTCTGTAGACAACCAAGGATCCTCTGCTGGAAGCTCTAATGCAGGAAGCATGGGAGCAAGCTTTACTTCAGCCCACATGCTCCTATTGACAATAATTGTACACTAATTGCAACTTTAGCTAATTAATTCTGTCCTATAAGTAGCCAAATATTATTAGTCCATTAAGATCAAAAGAAAATTTGTACAACAAGATTAGGTAATTTGGACCAAGGCCATTTCAAAATGTCAGAGTAACATTTATAACACAAAATACTTTGCTATCATGTTAGCTCTTAGTCTCTGCTGTTGACAGCCTTATGAACTAATTGGAAGTACAAGTGTCAGAGCTGCAGACTGGAATGAATCAAGTGTGTATACTAAACCCAGCTCTTCACTGAGTGTTTGAGATACATCAGATTTAAACATTGTATATGCTTCAATGATATTTATTTCATTACACTAAATCTTTGTGCCCTTGAAAGGCAGAAATATTCATTGACATAGGATTTCAGTTAATATTATTATCAGAAAATAAGTTAATATTTTTTAATACAGTTTATTTCGTATCTCTAAATTACTTGAAATAAGATAGTTGAATAAAACATTTTTGGTTGTTTATTTTACTTGATTTATCAAGAAGATAGTGATGTTGGAAAAAAATGAGTCTTTGGCACCATAGCTATCCTTGGAGTTTTGAATATTACAGATTTGGACAAGGAAGATTAAGTTGTTTGACAAAATGTTTTTCTCAGATAATGTGAATTTGATTAAGGTGATTCTTGCAGGATGAGAGTCAAATCAGTTTAACTTAGTTCTAGAGAAAATAAACTGAGAAGATCAATCTATATTTTAGTAAAAAACACTCTGCAGTGCTATTTCTTATGTTTGCCAGTTGAAACTAAGAGGACTTTCTACTTCCTACACAGCACAACTGTAGCCTAAAAAACCATGACTTTTGCATTTAAAATCTGGGTCTTCTGTTTAGCCTAAACCTTGCACAGGACCTATTAATTGTGTTAAATATGCAAATAAGTTCTTTATTCAGTTTCTGATGCATCCAGCTTTTAGCAGGAAGAGAAGCAGCATATTTTTCCTGATGCTCTCAGTGCAAGGTAGAGATGGGAACAGAAGCTACTAAGTCACTCTTTTAACAATGATTGTGTCATAAAACTATAATTTGATTCTTAAGTCATCTTTAATGAGGTTGTATATGTGTATCACTGTGTTCTAGAAAATATGCTTTGAACCACTGACTTTGCCTGTCTTTACCACCATCTCTTCATACATTCTTTTATTTGTTGTTTTTCTTCTCCTCATTTCTGATATAAATTAGATTGCTACTTACTTACTTCCTTCCTCCCTCCCTCCCTTCCTTCCTTCCTTCCTTCACAACTAAACTTGTAAAGACTGAAAAAGAAGCAATAAAATTGTAAATTATTCTTATTCTAAGTTCATATCTCCCACCCAGACCTGTTCTACATTAATATCTGCCCTCCAGCACTGTCAGGGCAAGACTGAGTCATAGAAAAACAATGGTAATGGTATGACAACTACATGATAGAAATTGTTAAGTTACTTGATTTAGCCTCTAGCAATCCTTTCAACTTTAAAAGAAGTGACTTCCTCTGTTGCATTATGCCATTGAGAAGTTTCACAGGCAACTTCAATGTACACAATGCCCATTTTGTAGCAGTAACATCTCATATCCAAACCTGCTTGATTTTCTCTTCTTGAGTTGCCATGGAGAACTTACATAGTTCCATCTTTTGTCTTGCTGAATTGTGGAATTTGCAAGATACCTCTAGTGTCCATTCATGCTCTCACAATATATGGAAATTCAGGCAACTTATGGAAATTCAAGCAGCTTAAAGGTACATACATATCTTTCCTAATTTCAGCCAGGACAGGGTTAATTTTTATAGTATCCAGAAAGTGGGGGGTGGCCAGGCTCTAATATTATTCAGTGCCATCTCACATTTGCAAGGTGTGGGATTAAAGGACTCACTCCCTTGTTTATGGGCAGGGTGAAAGCATGGTATGGTGGGGAAGAGGTAGCAGTATTTTGCTGTGGTTTTTCTGTGTCAATCATTTATTTGTCTTACACCTTTTGTTATTAATATTGGGATTTTTTTACCTTTTTGTGCTTCCAATTCTCAACTCCATCCCCAGAGCAAGAAGGGGGAGAGGATGAGGGAGGGGAAGGGAGTAGTGAGTAAGGGAGCAAGTGGCATCTGGTTTAGGAGAGTCTTAGTTGATGTGGTGTGCACTAGATTGGGGAGTACCATTTCTTAAACCACAACAATAGCAATATGTATCCTGTAAATAAATCAATCAATCCCGGGATCCATAAGAAAAGTTTTTCTTCCTTAAACCAGATTCTTGATCCATGAAGATTTGGCCTTTTGTAGAGATATGTACAGTCTGTTTCAGAGTGAGGACTAAAAAAAGAAAGAATACATATAAAAATAAATAAAATTTAATAAGAAGCAACTTTCACTATTGAAATTAGTTAAAATTTCTGAATCAGAAACCAGAAAATAATTACATTGAAGCAAAATAATCTGGATTTATAGCATGTTCCCATGGTTTAAATACATAAGTAATGTATGAACACACACTTTATGTGTATGTATATACATATTATGTGTATGAACAATGTATGAACACAGTGCACTTTATGATGAGGTGGAGAAAAATATTTGAAACACTGTTTTCATAAAAGACCCCAAGGTTTTACATAGAGAAATTCAATTCTTCAGTTTGATAGAAATACAAAAGATGGGCAGGTTTCAGACAAACCCACACTGTATCCTTACCCAATTTTATTTTAATATTAAAGGTACAAATCCTGAGTTGCAACGTAGGGAAAAAACTGCCGAGTATTTCTGAGTAAAACTACTAAATTCACTGACGTTTAGTTTCATTTTATAATAATAATTTTTTACTGAGAACTTTTTGGATAAGGTCTAGGAATATACATACAATGAAACTATAAGCTTGGAGTTTTTGATGACTTCTTTCATCTTGGAATTTCTCTCTGAAATCTAATACTTGATAATCATCATTCAGTATTCACTTGTTCCAAGCATCCAAAATAAAGATGCATAACCCAAGCAGCCAAGAAAGTCTGAAATGCTGAATAGTACGTTGCTTAATGTGCATTCAGGGAAGTATTTCGCAGTTTTTCATGAAAAAATCTCAATCAACTTATGGATTACAAACAGATATCTAAGAAACAGGAGCTAAACAAGAGTGGTTTTCAAAAATTTTTTCATCAAAACATGAGTGTTACAGTCATAACATTATTCATTAAGAACAGCTTGAATAATTTGAGTTGAAATAAATTATTTAACAGGAATAAATATTTTAAAACAATATGTCTAATCAAAGGTGATTTAACCACTGCTTGTCACCAAATAATCCATTGACAATTGTCCTTTCCTGTTGAATGAATCAACATAATGAACAACTGCTGAAGCAAAAGGAAACATCATTTATCATTAGAACAATATACTGTATATGTGAGAATGATAACTTAATCCTAGAGCCATATCACTTTTACAAAACCAGTGCATTAAAGCAAATGAAGAAATAATTGTAGCAATAGAAAGAACAATCATTTAAATATTATTAAAACAATATTTAATCATGGAAAAACTACCAGATCAACGTGTCTCTACTCACATCAGACATTTCTTACCTACTGTTCCTTTTAGGCAATTGAAGGCAGTGCAGAACTAAAGGAATAAAACAAAGAAGGCAGAAAATTGGTTTTTAAAAAAATAGTAAGTGACAAATGGATAGAAAATCAAGACTTAAGTCTGTCTCAGTGCATTTCAATTAGTCTCTGGCCAGATTTGTATGCTGTAAGAAAGAAAAAACAAATATCTAAATCACACAAAATTATAGCTTTTGGGTTAAATGACCTTCAAGTTTGGAGCACTGAAAAAAAAGATGGTGAAATTTATTTCAGCCATTTCCATTATATAACCTATATACATGTAGGATATATATATATATACAGGTCACATTGGACCTACGTATACTCACTACAGAAGTGTGTGTGTGTGTCCAGTGTGTGAGAAAGAAAAATTTAAAAATAAAATGTAATCATTGCAACTAGGATTTGCTTCTGAAATAAGTAGAAAGCTAGTTAAATCAACAGTGGTGATTTGCACAAGCCTGTGGTAATTATTTCAAGAAATGATTGTTTTTAGGATTCCGGGTGTTTACTTCTGTTTGTCTCCCTGACTACATTCCCTTCTTGTCTTCTTTAAAATGGCCAGAAAACTTAGAGTTGAAAACCTTGCCCTGCGCTCAGTCTGTTAACTTTCTAAAAAGTCATGGTAATTTGGGAAGTAAATGTGACTACCTTGTGACAGGTGTAGCAGACAAAAAAAGAAATTATGTCAGAGGAAGCTAATTAGATATATGGAAAGTGATTTAAATATACATGAGTTGGATAGTTATGTATACAATTTCTCTTTGCTACTTACCTCTTTGCTATGTGTATCTGTGTAAAGACAGGAAAATGGTAAAGGTATAATTTATTGATAAAAAAGCCTCAGTGCAAACTCAATGTCAGAGGAATGAGAAACAATGAAACTAACTTTTTAATCATTTTAAGAAAAAACCCCATACTTATAAGTGTCTTTTGGTACTTGAGACTAAAAAACCCATGGACAGTAATTCAAGGAAAGCAGAAATGTCAAATGCACCACTGTTATGCAGTTGAATAGGATAATGGATACTATTCTGTGGGAAGGAAGTTGGCATGGAAAATTAGCTACAGCAAAAGAGCCAGCAACATATACTAAATTTAAAGAATTTCAAATCTGCAGGCATGAATTATTTGTAACTGAAGAGATGGAATTAACTAGATAAAAAGCTCTATGAAACTTTAATATTAATAGCTAGTAAGTATTGAAAAACAGGAAAAAAAGAGAAAATAACTAGAGGACTGCCATTTCCATTTCACTAACAGGTTTTTAAAAATGTGCATCTTCAGGCTGATTAGGCTGGAAAAGCAACTGGACTGGTAGTAATTTATGACTGCTGAGACTTGTGCATATAACACTTGTAGATTCTCTTAGTTTTCAAAAAACTTTTAGGATGTAATGTCACATTTATGAAAACATAGTCCACCAGTGGCACAGTCATACAATGGTATTTCTGTGGAGTTTAAAATTAGAGTACAAAACAAGGTGTTTTTTTAGGGGACTTTTTGCAGATGTTTTTTCTTAATAGGTTATGTCTTGATTTTCCATAAAGGTAGAATGGACTCAGAATCAAAAATAAAACCTAATTTCTGATGCCGATTTTACTTTCACTTTCCAACCTTTCTTCAAAATATATAGTACACTTCTTATGATTATATGGATATCATCCCTTGAGAACACCTCAGTTTTTTTTACTGCTGATTTCCCCTCAAAATCTACTAAGAATAGAAAAGCACAAGCCTCTCAGTCCTAAAAAATATGACCAACATTGTGGTAAATGAAAAAAATAGTGTGTTGATATGTCCTTTTGATGCTAGCTATGTATGTTCCTTAACATAACACCAACCAAATACAGCTAATACTGTCATAGATGTTCCACATGTTTACTTCAATTTTTTCTTGTGCAAATCTAGCTTGATTAAAAATTTTAGACTTAATAACTTTCACCACTTATACTAAGTGATCATTTATTGTGAAACTAAGTGATCTAATGGTTCCTCCTGGCTCTAAGCACATCTGAGTGTGGAATGTGATATGCTGCTTGAATGAGGGAAGAACAGCTCATTTCTTTTTTGCATAGTAGCGGGATCTGGCTGATAAATAAATGTCAGATCTGAGATTCTTTAAGCATCTAAGGTCTTTGTTATCTAAACTTCTTTGCTACCTAAATTTGGAATACCTTTTCTACTTTTAGCATCAAAAAATTTATATTGTGACTTGTTTATCAAACATTTCAGCTCCATTTTTTCCCCTTTTCAATCCTTATTCTGCTAAAATTGTATCTTTCTTCGTGGAGGTAATCTTAAAAACCTGTCCTAAATAGAAAGCTTTTCTTCTGTATGAACCAAGACAGAGTTACCTGCTTCTGGTACATTTTATTCCCAACTAAGATGCCTTGAAGAATCATCTCAGGAATGTGCACCCAATCCAGCTTTACACACTTAATTCGGTGGGCTGCAATGGTTGACTAAAGAACATATAAACACCTACTTCCCTTCCTCCTAGATGAGTATATACAATGTAGCACCCAACATCTGATGAGTTCACTCAGTGACAGATATTTCATTGTTGCAAAAAAGATGCGTGTGGTACAGCTGTACAGAATTACAAGAGTATGTGAAAAAAGAAGGGAATATGTTTGTAGTTAATAATCTAGATGCTAAAACCTTCTTTTCTGAATTTCCTAACAGAAAATAACTAATTCTCCAACAAGCACAAAAAAGACACTAAAAAAAAAAAGTGTGTACTTCCATTATGTCTGGACACATTTCACAAGTAAAGTAAAATAGCCATGAAAAGAGCTGTGATCCTTGATCCTTTTGTCCTTGGCCATTATCAGAGAGTTTGTCTGAAAATTGTTGTTCTTTTCATTGTTTCTACACAAATTTGCCTATATGACTGAATTCATATCATACATGAAAGACACTGACCTAAAATGGAGCCTTTTAGTTCTGTGGTAATATAACGCCTGCAGTAAATACTTGCAAACAAGGCTTAGAAGCCATCCTAGAGAATCAATAGGTCTCTGTAAAAGGTAATAGAGATGCTTTTTATGTTATGCACTTTTTTTTCATTAAGCTAGGACTTGAAAAGGAGTAAACCTGAATATTACAAGTGGGGCTAGAGCAAGAGGAAGGTTCCCATAACAAAATTATGAACATCTTAAGGTTGTTTTCTCTCTCTAATCTTTAACATCTGCACACTGAAGGCCCTTCCTACAAATCAGCTGCATGCAAAAGAAGCCCTTTTATTGATTTAACCAATTTTAAAAAGACATGAGAGGATTTAATGCTGTCATACATGAATTAAATAATCCAGTTTTTCAAAAGTGATTCTTCACATGAAAATAAAATTTATGTAATATATAAGTATTAGATTATTTACACTGAATAACATTGTAATGTAAATTGTATCAATGTTATCAATTGTATCAATTTATTGCAGAGTGGCTGAGCTCAATCTAATTCTTTCTGACTCCTGATCCCGCTGTCAATGATCTGAAGTATAAATTCAATACAAATTTGAATCTATTTTTGATACAGAGATTAGTAAGAACCCCTGCCCTCCCTCCTCCAATCTACAATCTAAATTTTTTATTTGTATTTCTAATACAGCTATCACTATCATCAACTAAAATGAAAGAACAATTGACTTGCTCAAAATCATATTCACAATTCTACATATTTCTAGTATTTAAAAGTATCTGAAAACTATCATTAGGATAAGGTAGTTTTCCTTGATATGCGGTCTCTAGAAACTCACAGGTGTTTGATTTCACGTCAGCTCATAATGTAAACCCAGTTGTAATGTGAATCTATAAATGACAACTTAAATTTTTCATTTCTGATGTTTCTATTCCATTGTGAGGTTTCTATTGTCGTGGGTAGTTGATTTTGATGCAGCTTTAGAACATCTTCATCAATATAATTTTATTTTTTTAAATGTAAAGGATCAAAAATAAATTTATTGACAAAAGAAAATAAGTAAGTAAGGATTTTAGGTGCTTTTTCTTTTTTTTTATGAGTGATAATTATAATGTACGTTGCCACTTAACTGAATACTTAGAGATTCCTCAGAAAAACTTAATAGTCTTTATGGCTTTGTTCTTCAAAGATAAACCACTTAGTGAGGGAATAAAGTGTTGCCATGCCCTTCGTGTGAGGAACACAGAGTTGTAAAAACCCAAGGCAGCATATATATTCTAGTTTTTAAGTAATTAGGTGGAACTTTCCAATTCTAGTTGAAAGAAAAGTGTTTTTCTTCATACAGCCTTTGCAAAACAAAATTTCAGCCTGAATATTCTTGATCATTAGTATTTATAATCAATATCTTCTAAATCAACATGCTCTACTTCCTTTTACACAGTCGCTGAAAAAATAAACTTCTTTTGACATTAAAAAAAAAATTATAATTAGGATAGAAAAAGTGTAAATGGTATGTTTACAGTCCTTATAAACTGAAAAAGCCATTTACAAACTTAAACTAACATTTTTATTTTAAAAATTTTAAACTAATTTGCCATAAATAGGAAAGAAATTTTGTCAAGAGGGTGCTTCTCAAAATCAGTAACAATGGAAATGCTCCTTTTCTAATAACTGGAAGAGAAATTTTAAGACCTAATTTGAGAATCTGAATTGAATTATTGGCTCTTTTATTATTAGTTATTCTTTATCAGCTTGTTGGATTGAGAAGTACTTCAAGAGGACCAAATTTCTGTGATGCAGAAATTGTCATTTCACATCACTGTGAAGAGATGATTCACCTGTTTATAGCTAGATGATTACATGTAATTGGGCTTAACATAGACAGAGTTAATTTCTGTAGTGGATTTTTTCTTAAATGTGAAAGATCTTAGTAAAACAATCTCAGTTCTGCTGAAGAGCACAAGCACATTGCTCCTTGCAGAGATGACATTTCTGTGATGGAAATGTCTGGAATGGAGTACTGGTCTGGTCCATTTTAAAATGGGGCCCATTTTAAAACATGTCTATTTTAAAAATGTATATACAAGCATACAGGTTTTAAATTATGATTATTTTTTCTCCAGTATTGTAAGCTTTAAGCTATTACCATGGAAACTGTTTGCATCAGACTACTACTTTTCTCTCCAGCTATTTCAGTTTCATTAAATCCTTGCTAATACTTTATTATTCACTATCTTTTAAACCCACATGCATTTCAGTATCTAATTTACTTAACAAATTGTGTCTGACAAAAGAGAAAAACTTATAGTACAATAAACAACACTATTAATTACTCTGTGGAGCAGTGAGCCACTGTGTTTGTCAGCAACATTACACCTTCAAAATAATGGCACCCAGTAATTAAGTATGAACATATTCTATTATTAGAGCATATATCCTCTTTCTTACATTTATTTATAATAGAGAAAAGTGAAGTTGCATTTATTATAGCTGTAGCCTTTATCCCACTAAAACAAAGCAAGAGGAAAAGAAAAACACATTCAGTCTGAGAACATATAAGAAAAATTATGTCACTATGGCAACCAAAATGTCATTTGTTATGCTTTATTCATTAAAGCATTGGAGATTATTAAAAAGTAAGGAAAGTCCTCTAAATTTAGAAAGGTCATCCATTACAAAATATTTATTTCTGGAAGACCAGGTGGTTACAGTTTGGGGACTGTATCTTAAACCTCTTATTTACATGATCAAGTCCTCATTCATGTAGAAATTTTCATCCATCTTATGAAATTTTCCTGCTTAAACAGTTCCTACACAGGAGATATTAAGATGGCACTCTTATCTTGAAAATACCAATTTATGTAAAATTTAACCTAACTGTAATAGTCTTCAACATCACACCAAAGTAACCAAGGTGAGACGTTGACCTCTACTCAGAGAAAGATGAAATCCGCTTTAAGTTCACTACATAGTGAAAATTACATGTAATAAGAAGAACGATGGTTCCTTAACTACTTTTCTGAAGGCTGTGAAATACACCTCTTTGAAACTACAACATTTAATTTGGAACCAAGTTGGATTGTGTTCTGGGATCTGGCTGCGCAGCTAAAGAAATTGGAAGGAGAAATCCTCGGCAAGAAAAAGAAAAAAATCACAATGTTCAAATTTGCTTTTGAGAGTTGTGAGTCATTTTGCTTTTTGAGACTTTGCAAGTTTAATGTGCCAGCTCTATTCTGCTCTAGCAGGTACCTGAGCAATGACAGAGTTGAAATACCATGACACTGGACTGGTTCATATGATTCATAGCCATTTAATTCAGGTTGCTGAATTTCTTTTAAATTGCTACCATGGCTCTGTGTGGGTCAGCAGTGGGTCAGCATATACTTCAGCTTGTCCTTTTAAACCATTCAGGCAGATATAAAAACAACCTTATATGCTTAAACTATAGTACATAATATTTTCTTCTTCCTTCAAACCACCCAAAGCAAGAAAGAATAGTTGATCATTTCCTTATGTAAGGGATCTTTTTAGTTTAATTATTTCTATCTCTTTCTTTAAGGGCTTTCTTGGAACATATGAACCAAGCAAATATTTATACTTTGATAATTTAACTAGTCCTAATGCATATTGGATATAGCACGTCATAAAGTGATTTTGATTTTTTTTAACCAATGAGGCAGTAACCAGATGGCTAAGATACTTCTGGTGATACAACCACCACTTTATCCTTATATTTTTAAGGAAATATGTATGCACTGCTAATCATCATGTGTTACAGAAACATCTGATCACATGCTTGTGATCAGTATGTGTTCTCCAAATGCCTTTGCTTTACTGCATGCAAACTTATGTAATTATTGTTATCATATTGTTTTTCAAGCTTCTCTATTAATTATCATTATGATAATTTCTGCCTTGTGAGTTAGATATTTCATATGTCATGATATTTTTGTTTCCTTTAGAGAAAGATTATTTTAGCATTTTTTTTTTCATAGATAGCAAGAATAAAAAGTAAATGAATGTATAGATTTGTATCATAAGCCCTGGTATTACTGAGAGCAATTCTGCTGGCACCTTTATTCAGGACTTATGAGAGACCCTTCTACCTTTAGTGAGCCACCTGAGAAAACCAGTTAAGTTGGCTTCAATGCAAATGCCTTTTCGTGGATTCTATTGATAGTAGCACTGTTAAGTGCATATTCCAAACCTTTTCAGAAAAAAGTACCATCAGTGTGCTATTTTTTTGTGATCTTGGAATACAACTGTTCATGAATATGAATCATTTAATGCAGAATTTTCTCAAGAGCCTTGTTTGTTCTTTTCTTGTGCCTGTTTGGTTAAGTCCTTGTGTATATTGCCACCTGACCACCAGTAACCCCAAGAAGCAGGAGGTGTAATTAAACGAATTCATGCAGTTTTTACTGTGCTCTGACAACACAGAATACAAAAGATGATGACAAAGAAGTTGTCACAAGTTACTTTTCTGAAGACGTTATGTTCCTTAGTGCTCAGCCACCTCTCATGATAGTCCTAATCACGTAATTACTAAAATAGATGGATTTTTTTTAGAAAGATGAGCCCAAAGCTCAGCTGGTGCTCCATGAGAGAGCAGTCCAGAGCACTGTAATCTAATTGTTGGATTTTTTTGTCCTTCAAAAAATAATGTGAGATCTGAAAGCTCATGTTCTTAAGGGAAAATGCATTTTTTTCCAGATCCTAAAGATTTGCCTTAAGTACTGCCAGTTTAGCCATCTCTATTATTGTAGTATTTTCTGACACAAAAAGGATCTTTGAAGTGCTGAAGCACTACCTTGTTGAAAACTTTGAGAAAATCACCTGATTTCTCTACTGAATTTCAATGCCAAAAGCACTAAGTTGGCCTTGACGTTGGTGTATCTGGTCTGGATGATTGTCCAAGATGAACTCCAAATTTTGGTAGCTGCAATTGGTCACAACAACAGAAATTGCAGAGAAAATTGCATAAGTACCATGTGGCCATCTGTTCACCATCATTTGTATTCTATTGATCCTTTCATGTTTTGCTTCCAGACTTTGG
This sequence comes from Pachyramphus minor, assembly GCA_013397135.1. Lineage (NCBI taxonomy): Eukaryota > Metazoa > Chordata > Aves > Passeriformes > Tyrannidae > Pachyramphus > Pachyramphus minor. Next base: position 109,859 of record VYXB01001669.1, read on the forward strand.
GATACTATTTTGGAGGCAGAGGTAGATGTCACTGGAAAAGCAATAATGTCAACCCTTTCCATCATTCTTGTGCATGGCAGATAATAGGGCTTTACACTTGAAAGCTCATTTTACTTTCTCCTTTCCACCCTAGGCATCTCTGTATCAGCAGACTTGCAGAATACTTTGTATATGAGAAATTAGGGATCTAAGGCAAAACTATCTGGTCTGTTGGGTATCCCATGTGGAGACCAAAAAGCTCTTATGTAGAAAGTATTGTCACCCTTGCTATCTGCACATATATCCCTCTGGTCCAATTACTGTTACAGGTAGAAATGGACTTTCACATAAGAATTCAGTTCTTTGATGTCTCAAAATGGCCATAGGTAGACTACTGCCACCAGCACTACTTTTCTCCACATGCTTTTGAAGACATGAAAGCTCTCTTTCACCCCTCTGGTAAATAATGTCAGGAGACAGACATAAAAAAGAGCCCAGATTTTCAGGAACACATAGCTCACATACTTGTGATCAGTGCTGGTTAAAATTGTCTTGAAAATTCAGCATTATACCAGACAAACACGTTGTTCTTTCAAAATACCATCCCTGTTTCTACAGTAGTATACCACACAAATATAAATGCTTTGATTTTATCATGAATGTATCATGAAGATAATGATATATGAACAAATAGAATGTTATTCTGAATGAATAATCAATCAGCTATAACAAAATGAATACTGGCAATAAGGCAGGAATTATAATAAACACCAGAGTTGGATCAAATTTTCCTCTGAAATTTTTATCAGATCCACATAAAATATGAATTCAGGGTCTTTTTTATCAAATTAGTTTGGCTATAAAATAAAGATGTTTTTCAACTTCAGACTTTTCAATTAAACAGCATTTTGTTTAGAAATATAAATGTTTTAACTACGGCCACAGGTAGGCATTTAAAGTGGGATTCTCTTCATTAAAATTGACCGAATAAATAATGTTGTTCAGATAAGCAATAGTATCTAGTCTATCTGCATCTCTAGGAGAACTTCTTTTTATTTCTAGCCCTGAAGCTACTGAAAAGAAAACAGGAGTGAAAGATTTACTTCTAAATATTTTTCATTTTTATATAGCTCTTCTAGAAGCTGGCTGAATCATCTTCTGAATAAACCTGTCTCTACTGATTATACATGGAGCACATGTTGCTAAGTCTAAACATTTCAGTCTCAGGTTGCTTCCTGAAACCCCTCCCATTCCTTTGTTTGTTTGTTTGTTTGTTTGTTTGTGGCTTTTTGTTTTGCTTTTTCAGTCAGCGAGTCAGAAAAAAATGAAAATCAACTCTTTTTTATAGTTCCACAAATGTGAAATATGCTGAATATTCTCATCACAGTAATACTAGAGGTCACAATCAATTCTAGGCCTGTTGTGTAGGGCTATGTACAAATTGGTTGAGAACCAGAGTCCATTCCTCAAATGGTCTATTGACTATTAGCTAGGACATAATTCATGGATAAAATAAAACAAGGAATAGGAAGGAGTCAATGTCAGTAATAACAATTGAGTCTTTTAGTATCAGCAGTAACAGTAATCACTAAAGAAATAAAAGCAAATTGACTGCTCGGATCTTTGTTCAACAGAATGCAGGGGGGGAAGACAGAAAAATAGGAAAAGCAAATAGTGTAATACATATGTAAGATAAATGATGGCCCTATTTATAATTAAAAAATATGAGATGCTCACACTGCAGACATGCAACATTTTTGCAACATAAACCTAATCTGAATTCACTAAATCTATCATTCCACCTAGCCTAATCTGTCACCAACACTCATGAGTGTAGCAGGTTAGCAATCTTGAAATACATGGACTTGACTTTAGAAGTTGCCAGATTTCTTAGTACCAGAGTATTAGAGCAATAGAGGTATATTTCAGATTAATCTGAGTCTGAACTTTTGATAAGACAGAGACTGAGAAACTAGAGTCAAGTGCTGTGTAAAAAGCCCATTACATAAAAATTCATTAATTGGGTACAACTTTAGGCAGACGAGGGCAATGCACATAATCTTGTGAGATGGTCCCACCGATGGTTGTATGATAGAAGTTGTTAGATAAACCAAATGTCAACAGCACAACAAATGAGAAAGGTCTCATCCACTTATCATAAATGTGTTGAATTTTCTCCTTTTGACAGTTTGAATAGATGATGCTGTCATCCAGCTTCACCTCAGGGGATTATTAAAAACCACAGCAATAGATGCCATCTGTGAGAAAAACATGAAAGATACCATGTGCAATTGCCCTTGGGATATTAAGGATATACTACAATCCTCTGGTGGTATGTTTTTCTCTGGCAACCTTGAAAGAGGGGAACATGAAATGAATGAAGCAGTCAAAATATGATTTCAACAAGAACGTTTGTGTGGAAAGGCTGGGTTTTTTTCCACACCACAGTGCTTTCTTATACACAGAGTATTCCACTGAGGAAATTCCTCTTTCTTTGTGTTCCACTCCCAAAAGAATGTTACATACAACCAGAAAAAAAAAGTAATATCCTCCATGTGAAGAGAAGGATGTTGCCACAGGGCACCCACTGTGACCATGGGGCACCCAGTGTATCTATAGGGTGGCCATGGTCATGGCTGTGGGTCACCTGGCATGGTTGTGGGGCCTTTGGCATGGCCATGGGGCATTCAATATACTTATAGAGTAAATGGTGCTTCCATGGGGCACGTGCAAAGGTGGTGGGGTAGTAATGGAGTCAAGGGGCACCTGACAGGGTCATCAGGGCTTTAGGGTTAGGATTGTGGTTTTGTTTTTTTTTTTGCAGGGAGTAACTTCAGGGCCTCAGAAGAAAGGACATTATTACAAGAAACCATCAGTTTTGCATAGGATTTGTACCCAATGATTGAGATGTTTTCATGTTTGATTGCCAGAAACAGATTCTATCATCATGCAGACATAATCTCCATAACTTCCTTCTATGTCTGTGCCATCCAGTTTCTACAGGACTTCTAGAAGTAGGAACAAGCTGGCTGCACTGTCCTCTCTGTTCTACATCTGCTCTAATAGTCTAAACTTCCTAGTCCGATGTTAACCTGGTCAGGTATAAACTGTGTCAGGTATGAAATTTATGTCTAGTCTTGGTTTCATTGTTATTAATTAGGTACTTTGTGTTTGCAGCTGAATAGTAAAAACATTGCTATAGACCAGTGACCACAGAAGAGAAGGTTGGTTCTAGTTCTACCATTTCTGACTTCTGACCACTTAAATGGCTCACAAATTAACTAAAATGAACTACTCAACTTCGTTAAGGTTATAAGGAGACACTGTTGGCATGCATAATTGCTATTTTCCATCAAATCCTAACCCAGTTTCATCCCGACATTTCCATTCCCCTATAATCCTGAAACATTCATGAGGGACAGTTGCATGAGTTTTATACAAGCTACCACTCACAGTCTAGAGCTACCAATATAAAGCCTTTCTGATACACTGTTATCAGACTGAATGTCTGTATGGTCGGTGGAATCTGGCTTAAAGGAATATGAAAATAAATTAACTATTAAATTTATTAATTAAAATAGTCATTCTGGTGGAAAATTGAAAAGTTCTAATATAAGACTCTTAATTTAGTGAGTCTATATAGCCTGTTAAGTGCTCTATGTTCCCTCTATAGCAAACTTGGATCCCTCCAGAAACTTATTTAGTTCCTCTGAATTTGAGCTCAAAAGAATTTCTCATTTTTATTCACTACAGAGATTACATATGTAGATTAACCTCCCAATTTGGGTACTTAAATAGCATATTTAGCATAAGAATAGTCCACAGCATGTGATTTTTACCTGTAACCACACATCAGGATCAGTTATGCAATCAGGACCAACCTGTAGATCCAGAGATAAAAATAATACACTACTGTATCACATATATTTGTAAGAAGCACTGGAGTCTTAAACTGTATTTTAGTCCTGACTGAAGCACTGTGTGCTAATGAAAAACTAGTAATTTTTTCTGGGCTTCTTTTTTTCATCCTTGGTTTCTCTTCTGAGACTGCCAATTGCAAGCTGCTGGAAAATTCTATAGCAGGGTTTTTTTCTTGTGGATGCCTGTCATTTAAAATGTAGGTTGAAATGCAAGTAGTTTTACACAGTTCATCTGGTGGTCACTTGGTAACACCTAGACTCAGTCACTGGGAACTGCCTGACATTAGAACTGATGACCGAAGTGTCAGCCATCCAGTCTGACATGGTCATACTTTCTCATATTAAAATAAAACATAAAGTTCTCTGTTTTTAAAACTGTATTTCACCACTGGTCACCTCAAAGAATGAGTCAATGATGTGTAAGAAACGTTCTCCCTGGTCTAAAAAGCCAAGCCAAGTGGCTATATTAATAAAGCATAGAAAATAAATTGGTTTTCACATTTTGGTGAAAACACATTTTTCACTTATGGAAATTGAACTTTCTTTTGGTACACATGTGCTCTCAAGTATTACTAGGTTGTACACCAAAAATTTTCAGCCTAAAAGACAAAAATAAATAAAATATGAACACACTGAGACTTTTGTCAGCTTGGAGTTGAAAATTAATAATACTCTTACTTTTCTTATAAAATGTCCACATGTAGAAAACTTCTCTTTGACACAGAGTTTGGGTCTCTGTGCAAAGACTGAATTTTATGAATTGTTTTCTATATATGGAATGACATGGCAGAAAGCCTGAAAATAAGAATAGAAGTATTGACATCAGTAACTATAGCAGCACAAACAAAATGAGGAGGGATGTACTGAGATCTGAGATATAAGGTCACATAATATTCTGCAGAGATTTGGAGGTGAGAATGAGAACTTTAATATGATGGAAAAGAAGGAAATGAAGAAGGGAATTACAAGAACGAATTTAAAGATTATGATTGATAGGACAAGAAAATTATTACAAATGCCAAGAACAGAAGTTTTATTTTCAAATATTTGCCTCCTATTTTGAATATACATGTTTTTATTGTAAATGTGTGTACTAACTTTCCAGTATTTTTCACATGCATGTTAAAATTATGCCCAATATAGAAAAGGTCATATGAAATGTGTTCAGATTTTTGCATTCAAACAGTGATGTGGATGTGACACAAAAAAATAGTTTTTCAAAACTTGTGAAAAAAGAGCCTTGAAATAAAAAATTACATAAAGAACTACACTCCTGATGAATCAAAGACTCTCTGGTTTGCACTGTAATTGTTTGGTTTGAACCTTTTTAATGATTAGCACAACTTACCCAACATGTATGTTGGCGGGAACTGTGAACAGCCTTGTAGATGGTCTGACATGGTGTTCGTGCTTTTGTTCTGTTTTACCCCACTAATGTTAATCTCCAAGACAAGAACAGCCAAGTTCTGGACTATGGGTCCTGGTTTGAATCAAGTTAATTTCAGTTGCAGGTGTCCTCTGTGATCTTTTTGTCATGAGAAGGTAAAAACACATTTCTTTAATTGCAGCACACTGGTGTTAGTTTACCAGGGCAAGCAAAAACAGCCACAGTGTACAAGTGTGTCTAATTTCTGTGATTTTGAAAAAATTCAGTTTTATTTCAATTATATCTTTTAATATTTTATTCATGCAGTGGAACAGAAGTAGCTAAAATTCATGAAAAAGCTTAGTCATATTGTGATTTCTATACACACAGACATGAAGGAATCAGAAGTTATTAAGTAGTTTCCTTAAAGTAGCAGTAGCATCTTTATGTGTATTAGCACAGTATTTACAATAGTGATTTCTCCAAATACCGTTACTTAACCACATGACTGTCATTTTTATCCTAGCCAAGCCTACAGAATCATTCTGACTCAAATACCTACCTCTATTGGATATGGTTTAAAAATGAAGACAATAAAAATACCAATGTGAAAACTTCATAAGCACAAGGGCTCAGTGGCTGAGAGCTGATTCCATTTAGGCTGGTGACCTGATTCCAGTTAGAGGTTAGCAAAAATCTTCTGCTTTGAAACAGAGAAAAAATACAATTTGGAAACTTTGATGAAACTGTCAGGCTCTGAAAGTCAGAGACTACCCTGGGGACAAAGATAATATTACTGGGTAGAACAAGCACTTTTGGTAAAGAAAGATTCATTCTCTTAGAGGTGTGGGTGGAGGATAAAAAGTCTTTTAAGCTATTTTCTGATGGAATTATGTTGTCAGAGGTTTTCTCTTTCTGGTTTTTAAAATACACACAGAACAAGGACATCATCAATATGATAATTTCATAATGAACTTTTTAACTGTGTCTCGTTCTCAGCTGAAGAAGGACAAAACCTGTTGCTTAACTTACTTTCAAATACACTCTTAATTTAATGGGTGGTAATTTTGTTTCTTATTTAAATAGACTATTTTTTCTCCTTTGGAACATCCAAGAGAATAAAAAAAGCAGATATATAGAACATTTTTTGATGACTTGACTACATTTTTTTTCTTAAAAAAAAAAAGAACTGGAAAAATTCCAAATCCCTATTCTTGTGATTAACAGCTGGTTAACACTGACTTTTTTTCCAATAACTTATATCTCCTTTTTACGTCAGAAGAGATTTGAGACTAATGAAAACCAAGCATTTATTAAATATATTTCTCAAATCTAGGAAATAATACTAACGGGATTATACCTAGAATCAAGATTTACAGACGAAAACTGAAAAAAAGTATAACTTTCAAATGACAGTAACGGTTTTCTTGAAATAAGCTTCAAAAGGTGGTATCTGAAGAGCAAACAGTAATTTCTTAATGTGGTACCCACATTTCATTGCTCTATACCCAACTTATCAAAAACCTGGAACTAGAGCATGTATCTGCATGCCAAACATTTTTTCTTACCAGTGGGGCAGAGACTGTAATTTTTTTGAGTTTTAATTAAAAATTTTCACAAGATCCTCACTTTCTCTAGTTCAAGCAGAACTTCTGCCTAGGATACTGTGAACTATGCAGCTCCACACCTTAAACCATTATGAGAAGTAAATATTGAATTGAATTCAATAAAGAGACTCATACTGAAACCCATATGCAGACCAAGGACACTATGATGGTTGCATGTTAAAGAGACACCACTATATTTTAAGTGTTATACCATATGTAATATGTGACAATGATTTGGGGACTGAATGAGGATTAGATTTCCAGTAGCTATCTAGTAGCATGCTAATTCTTATTTTTATAAAAAGTTGCTGGGTTATTTTAGAACCATGGACTAGGTAAAATAGCCAATACTTTCTCTGAGGTTGTGACAAGGTACCTTGTTTTCTTTTTTCTTTTTTTTTTTTTTTCTTGTTTTTTTTTTTTTTTTTTAATTATCTCGTCTGCTCAGTTGTTCAGTACACACTAATGGTAAATCTCAGCTTATTTCTCTTGATATAGCACTAGAGAGAGAATAATCTCTTTAGACTAAATTTGAAATGTAAAGAGCCTTGGTTAGAGTTAAAATCATATATTTTAAAGATTCTAACACAGACTCCTGAGGTTTGAGCAATTTTTGTTGCCTGGTAACTGCATGTAATAGTTTCAGAAAGTTTTTTTAATTCTTTCTTTGTTTTTTTTTAAATGAGAAAATGAAATCACTAAGAACATTACTTAATGACTAAATAGCAGAGAAGTTTTTATGTTTTGAACTATTCAGATGTAAGATTTTGATGTAAGATGAAAGTCTTCAATGTGTCATACAATTAAATCAGCAGAAAACCTAATTAACTGTTTCAATCTGACTAATTGTTATTCAAGCAACTTGATAACTACCTTCACAGTTAGTAAACTGAACTAGTGATGTAAGGATGTATACAGCTTTGGTTTCACTACTATTACATTTATTAGTTGTATTCCAATTACATTGGAATAAATACATATTAGCAAACTATGTAGGTACCATAAAAAATGTTTCAAAACCCATAGAACCTTTTCCTTCTTGTATGGGTGAAGACTAAGGTCTTTTCCATGAACAAATTTCAGAAAGGAAACATAAGTACTAGAATATGAAAACAAAAAAAAAAGAGACCGTAACTTGTTTTCTCCCTGAAAGGTGACTTAAAACATACTGTTCTAGCTGAGTAACTTAACTTCCGCTTAAGAACATGATCTGTGTTTGTATTATTCCAATATACACCTATACATTTGATAATATATATACTAGCTAAGAAGAGATTATGGGTTCTCATCAAAAAGAAATGCAAAATGGTCAGTTCCCATGGACTTTAACAAGAAGTGTGAAGTTGATATATCTGTATGAAACTACATAGAAGATAATAGACTTCTACATCTGAAGAAAAGACAAAGGAAGAGGCATCATATAGATCATACTCTGATCAGAAGAAACAACTTTTTATCATTTTTGCTTTTCATACTTCTTTCATGATATCTGAATATAAAAATCAGCCTGAAGACTTGATATATACATATTTATCTTTTTTTTATACCACCAATTAGTCCATCCCTCCACTCTATTTGTAAGGTAATCTCTTCTCAATCCCATCTATACCATCCTTTTTCATGGAATATGTTCCTACTCAAATAGGAGCCTAGAAACTCTGCATTAAATTTCTTAGCTTAGAGAAAGGTATTCTCAGCATCTAAAAAGTAAGCAGGTGGCAGGAAGAGACAGCTGATCTCTGCAGTTTAATTTGGACCCGTCTATCTGCATATTTTCTTGGTTATACTCTTCCAGGGCGTCCCAAGTATTTGTCATATACACTGTTCCAAATTTATTTGCAGCCTCATAAAAGAACGAACCTGGATTGGAATCAACGGATATTATAACAGTAGATATATAGCCAAATATGAAGCTAAACTACTTGACTTTTCATCATAGTCCACTTCTGCAAAATAATACTATTATTTCTCAACACTGAACAATACCTTTTTCTTCTCTAAATAGAATGAATATTCATGTGACTATAAAGTAGGCCATTAGTAATTTAGCATTTGGCACTTCATCCACTTAATTCAGATGAAACAGGATTTATATACTTGAAACCACTACGTTAATTCCACCATATGCTTTTGTTCTGAACAAAAAGACAAAGCTGAAACTGCACTTGTCAGCTATGTGTGCATAGTGTTAATTTTGCTGGTTCTTTTCAAAGAAGATAAAAAGACAGACTTTACAGTATGTATTGCAATGAAAATAAAAAATTGTGAAAAAATATAATGCAGTTATATTACTTTAAAACTGCCATCAGGACTTTCCACTTGGCCATATATTTAAACTACAGAATTTGAGGCAGTTTGGGTAATTATACAGTATATATGTAATAATAATTTTATATATATATATATATATATATATATATATATAAGATTTGGTCATCATTAGTTCCTGAAATATCATAGGTAATATAGTTAATAATAAAGATAAAAAAGTTAGGATTTATTTTATATTTAAATGTGATTTTAATTTTGCTTGTCTGGAATTACTGTAACCCTTGTCTGACTACAGAAGAAAAACTAAAAATGTGACCTAAAAATAACAATAAAGAAAAAAAAAGAAAAAAAGAAAAAGAACCCCAAAATCTTTACCAGACTTTCAGAGAGAAGACCCTTAGGTGTACAAAGCAAAATATGCAATAGCAGATGCCCCAGGTTTTAGGTTTCCCTCCTATTCTTTTGATCTGTGTGTCCTGAGAAGCTGCCTGTAGATGCTCCGAACACACAAATGCCCTATTGGCCTGTGTGCCATCAAAGCCTTCTGCCATTCCTCCTTGTGCTTTTATGCCCTATCATTCCAATTTGTTCTCCGTTCATAATGTCCCTAATGTTTATATACAAATATCTATGCCAATATCAGCTAAAAGGTTAAAATTTATATCAAAGTCAAGAATCAATACCTTGTTAACCTAAAGAGATTCTCGTCACCATGTAGGGAAGTCATCACACTTGATCATCAAATACCTGCTAAGTTTTATATAATTCACAAACCAGATTCAGTGGAGACTCTCATGGACTGAGGATTTGCCACAAGAAAAGTAAAACAGAGCTGAAACTCAAAAATGTCAAACTGTTGTGAAGAAATGAAGAATTCTACCTTGCTGGAAACCACAATCATGGCAACTCGTAATACTTTCACAGAGTAACACCTAAAAATCCCTCACTTGCTCTTGCCTGAAAAACACTTATGTTACTATCTGAAAGGACTGTAGTCAGACAGAGAGAGCAAAGAGAAATTGAATAATTGAAGTTTTACCATCATACACAAAGAGCAAAATTAGAAGATATTTGCTTTTCTTTCTGGCAAATTATTCTGATAGCTGAATGCAATTTGAAATGTGCTATGATATAGAATTCTTCAGGTTTTGTAATGCAGTAGCTGAACTACAAAACTGCATGATAGATAATAGAACCTACAAGTTTTTCTTATTGAAGTTTTAAAAGATGATAATAGAATAAGTATTTCTATCCTGATACAGCATGAGTCATCTCTCTTAGGCTACATTGGATATTATTAATATATTTATTTTATGTTACCTACTATGCAATGTTAGCAACATTCATGGTAATCATTAAGTGAAAAAGATCCCCTGTGCTACCTTTTCTAAATGTTTCAGTTTATCCAAGATACCAGTAGCTGTAGGAACACTGATACTGGCAAGTAGAAAATGAACGAATCTTTTTCAGGCTCCTTATTAGTGTGAAATTTGAATCAGTTGGATAATAATTCCCTTTTTACCTAGCTAGTTGTCCATACCTTCTGTAAGGGTTAATTATGGATCCATTTTATAGGCTCTAAAAAACAGCATCATTCATCTGCTTCTTGCAATAACATAGCAGTTAATATATTCAGAGCAAAAAGGAGAATTGAGCATTAACATACATTGAATGATAGAGAATGATATAACGCAAAGTCTAATTTTATATATACTTTTGTTTGCTTGGGAAAGTGTAGAAACCTTATAAATTCCCTTTTATGGATAGTTATGCCTTTTTTAATCCAAGTTAGATTTAATTTTTTTACGGCTGAAGTAGTAGTTACTTGTAATGAAGCCCACCTACTTGAGACATCTATTCTGGGAAGAGATGAATCACTTCTAGTTGTGCCTCTCTTTCTCTTGACTATGGATGAAGCATGAGGGAGTAATCATCTAAAAATAAGACATCTAATCTGAGCTAAAGGTAGGCCAGAGGAATCCTAGGATAACTAGCTAAATATGTAGTATTGTTTAGTGCTTAAAAAAGAAGCCATATTGAAAAAGCTGAGCACAAGAGACATGGTTTTTTAAAATATATATGTCAGCAGATGTCAGGTGTCTTAACACCTTTTGAAATGAAAATGCATCAAAAGCCAAGACTTGTGACACCAATAGATTTTAAAGTGCATTAGGTAGGACACAGTTGTTACTAAGCCTTGAACCCAAGGATAAATGCAGATTGTGAATAATTCTATATAAGTATTTTACATGGCTGTGATGACATAGCCACTTGTAATCTATTAGCATTTTACATAACTGGGAACATATGTGACCAACAAACAGGCAAAGACAGACACCTTTTGGCAGCAGAGACCAAAGAGCATAAAGATGTCAGGCATTTCCAAGTAAGGAAAATCAGAGGAGAAAGAATAAATTTCTTGTCACTCTTCCTTTTCTTTTCTTTTCTTTTTTTTTTATTTTAACATTGGAAACTTAGAAAACAACATTTCTGAAAAATAGATTACTGCATACTGAATAATAACAAACTTAATTCATAGAGAGCACACAAAGTGCAATAAACTGTGGTCATAAGAACGCATGTGCTAAAATGTGTTTAACACAATAGCCATACTGTTCAGTAGAAAATAATGAGATACACAGAGACATATATATATTTTTAGGAAGACAAAGAGGCACATAAAGTAGTGCATTTTAGTTTTATACATCTCTTCTAAAGTGAGTGAGGTCTTAGTTAAGAAGCTGAACATATAGTTCAGTGACTTGGACCTTTGCTGTTGAGTTGTGCCTTAAAATTGTAGTCAGTTTAAAAATGTGTGAGGCTTTATTAAACACATTTGTCAAACAGTTGCAGCTCTAGTGGGAGAGTGTTCCACATCCCTAGTGTTTATAAAATAACTAATTTCCTATTTATTGGTCTTCATGCTTTGTGATCGTTCATGGTTGCTAACACAGAGGTGCAAAAAACAGTCATCATCCTTCCCATGCACAGGAATAAAAGCTCTTCCTTTACTCAAAGTTAGCCTTTCTTAAAGAAATCTGACCGCAACACTATCCTGACCTAGAGGATCTGTGACTGAAGAGTTACTAATTAACCATTTTGTTTTCTTTCCTATTATCATCATACTGCAGAATAGACAACAGACTACATTTTTTGCTGCAGTTCTCTGCCTTTGGTAGAACCTATTATTTTAGTTAACTCTTACTGCAAGGGAAGGAAATATCCATTTGCCATTCCTGAGAAGGAACACTGTTAATAAAGAAATAGGAAGGCCAGGCCAACCCAACTGCAGGTTGGGTTCGTATTAATGGCCCAGTGTAAAAATAAGGATAACTGATACATGTAGTTAAGTGGCTTAAATGAGAAGCAAGGCAGCAGGGAACAAAATGTCTCATGACATTCTTGTTGCAAGCAAATATATTGGGCAATTCATGCGTCAGGGAATTAGATATCACTGTGATAGAAGTGTAGAGGACTGACACCACATTAATAACATATTTTAAAACAAAATTTACAAAGTTCATTCACTACAAAACATTTATGTGCTAAATTAGTGGCAAGTATAGAATACTATATGAGTAGATGCATGATCCTTGATGATTCACACTTGACAGTGTTTACCTTGCTCATCCACTTACTTAAAATATTTATTCACTGTACCTGGCTATGTTATGACAGTTTTATGAAGTACTTGTATGTTGTTAGCAATACCACTTAAGTATGCTTATATTTAAGGTACATTAACATTAACTATTTCTTACTTAGTGTACTTAACTATTTGATAGATGTCACAGGCCTCTTTGGCTACACTGCAATTCAAACTGTGCAAATAAAAACTCCAAGTTTTTTGGGGTATGACAGCAGTTCAGTTGACTCCTCAAAACTCTATTTTATGTTAGTAAGCAAGGACTTGGTTTTGGTTTTCTGATCTCTGTGTTAAATTCTGAAGATTTAATGTTGATAGTATTTTTGCCCTGTACCTTGCTGCTGCCTGGATATGGTAAATGTAAAACTGCCTTGCACAAGAAGTCATACATTCTTGATCAGTGCTATAATCACAAAAAAAAAAAAAAGAAAGGATTTAAGATTTAAATCTTAAATCATCAGAATATTTTTTTTTTAATTATTATTACTGTAAGTATAGTCCACAGAGAAAACAAGGTTGCTCTGTAATTAATTTTTTGTGCAGATGCTGCTTCAGTGCTCTTAGCTCGGCTCCCTCAATCCTATGGAAAAGGATTCAGTTTCCTGAATCACAGGTTGGAGTTTGAGGTTGGGTCCTTTTTAGTAGATGGCACAAGCAGAAATTTGCTCATGTGTTAAATCTTTCTCTTTGGTATTCTCAGTCATTCCTCTTAGAGTTTTCCTTATGTTGTGCTTTAAGCCCAGATAACAACTAAGTACCGAGCAGCTGCTCACGCATTACCCTTACCTCACCCTGTTGGGGAGGAGGATTGGAAAGGAAAGGTAAACCTCATGGGTTGAGAGAAGACAATTTAATAATTGAAACAAAATATAATAACAATTAATAACAATCTGGTATTAATTAGTTAATCAATAAATTAATAACAATAATAATAGTAATGGTGAGGGGAGAGAGTAACAGAACTCCAGAGAAAAATTGATGCACAACACAATTACTCAACCACCCACTGACTCAGCCCATTCTCCAGCAGCAGTAATACCCTTTTTGGGTAACTGTCCACAGTTTATATACTCTCAATGACATCCTATGGCATGCAATATCCCTTTAGCCTATTTGTGTCACCAGACCTGGTTATGGTCCCTCACAGCTTTTTGTGCAACTCCTCACTACCAGAGCATGAGACACCAAAAAGTCCCTGACTCAGCATAAGCACTAGTTAGTAGCAACCAAAACATCAGTGTGAAATCAGCATTATTTTCATACTAAATCCAACAGAACATAACACTATACCAGCTACTAAGGATAAAATGATCTCTCTCTCAGCTGAAACCAGGACATCCTGAGATTTATATGGAACAAACTGGCTGCAGAATACTGCTTAGAAGTGTATGCTTCTAGGCCTGGGATAAAGATGTTTTTCATATCTGATAACCTTTTCGTTAGAGAATACATCTAGATGTGATTAGAGCATAGTTCAGAATTTCTAACAATCAATTGCTCCTGTAAAAGAAATCAAACAAGTCCTGAGACTACTTTCCACTTGTTTTTATCACCGCTCACTTAATGTCAAACATACACTACATATACTGTAACCACCTTTCACTGTATGGCTAGGGACTGTCATAAAAGCCAACTGTGCTTCTGAAAACTTACATTAGTATTTCAATAAACACTAATAATAAAATCAACCAAGTAGAAATGGGTAAAGCATTAGAATTTGCTTAAGCTCAGTTTGGCTCTGCAAACGTCCAAAAAATACACTGATCCAGCAGCAGGACTGAGATCAGAGATTTCCTACAGCATTCAGTAGGAATGCTTACGGGACTCAATGTCTGAAATATTAAATTTGTTGAGAACACATCCCTGCCATAACACAGAAAACAAACAACTCCCTCAACCCAAAATTTCATTTGAAACACATTCTAAAATGAAATTGATTTACATTCAAAATACTGGAAAATGTTGTATTTTTCTTCCTACAGTTAATAATTCTGCTTGCCCCAATCAATCAAACTAAGTTGAAATGGGACCCTTGATTACTCCAGTACAACATGGCAACTTTAAAGAATGAGTGTGCCAAGCAATTATTCATAAAATATTTTTCTGTGCAGTCCGGATAGGAAACATCTCTTCATCACTGGAGAGTGCCAGAGGCTCATAAGGTCAGTGTCGACTTTTTTCCTTTTTTTAAAAGATATTCTCTTGTATATAAAGCTTACTGTTTTGGCACTAATACAGCGTGTGCCCTTATGATATAGAGAGGAAATCTGTCTGCTTGTCTCACTGTTTATATTTATATAGTCACTGCTCAGCCCTAAAGCTGTTCTTCAGATCTCTAGCTAAAATAAATGTCACACACTGCTGAATTATTATAAAAATAATTCTGTTTATTTACAAATATGACAACAAGCTGGTAACTTACTGAGATTCTTGAAAGGATTTTCAGTCTTTACAGAGACACTTTCCAGCCAGCCTATTTGCACTCTCCCTGAATATCGTATTCTAAATCCAGCTATTAAACACTTGCCAAAAGATGTGTCCAGTCTTAGTAGCTATGTATTATGATGAATATAAAGGATATTACTAAGTGATGGAAAAATACTCTTTATGAAAGATAAAATTGCTCAATCCCTTTTCAATTTTTATGACTGTATTTGACAACAACTTTTAGCTCATATTCCAGAATGTAGTAGGATTTATATAGGATGAGGAGATGAGAACAAAAATTGAGAATGAGATTTAAAATTAAATACTCTATGTTGATAATCTAATAATGATAACAATGAAATACAGGATATTTTGCTTAATGACAGTATTTTATTATGTAATATATATTTTTAGCACATGTAACAAAGAGGATCCATCTCTCAACATACACATTTCCCCTTTCAAAATCTACAAAACCAGCAAAATGTTTATCAGCTCTACCATCAATGCACAAATAAATACAAAAATAATCTATTGAAATATTCAATATGACTTTGACTACAGATGACTCATTCTGAAATATTTTAGCCAGACAAATAATTTCATTAAAAATTTTCTCATAGTGATCCCAACCAATATATAGATAAAACTAGACTAAATAATTTTAACCTATTGGCTAATATTGATAAATCTCTCCTGCAGCAATTAGCATATAATAGTCATATTCATAAACAGGTGAAGTAAGGGGCTACAAGAGTAAGATAAGTGAAAAAGAAGAAAGGGAACATATTCTGACAACTTCCTTTACTGTTTTTTCTAGTCAGTTTTTATAAATTATCCACACATAGACATTATCTGAAAAATATATGAACTGTTATTAACACTTATGGACCAAATAAAGGAGATAGTAATAAATCTATATACATAATATCTGTGTTGAGTAAAGGCACATTTACAAAAGCTTTGCCCAGTGTCAATTCTTCAAAAGATAGAACTTATCAAGGGATTAGAAAATCTATTCAGTATGAAAGCTCTTCAGGAGTTCAAAACATTTGGCCTTACAGAAAGTGCGGATAGCTGATTATGGCATACGTGTATTCCAAAAGATACACAGAATGCATGAAAGTTTACTTTCCATTTACATCAAAATAGTAAAAAGCATAAGGTATATTCTTAATTTATAATTCAGTGGGTATCAAGGAAGGCCTTTTCCTCCAAAAACAATTATTAGCTTCAAGAATTCACATTGGAGTAGTGGCTACATTGCATTGGGTATTCTTATTTAGAACAAATAACCAGGATCAATTCAAAAAGGTAAGGAATACGTATGTAACATCAGTCTTGTGTTGAGCTCTTTCTGGTATAAGGATTTTATATTGCACTGTCAAATAATATTATTAAAGCTGTTTCATGAGACTAGAGATTTCTATCTCATGTCAAGGAATTTTAGTAGATAAGAATTTCTCCCCTCCTTCTCTCTTTAATGAACTCATCATCATAATATCTGATAGGCATATTAAAAAACACAGAAGTCAGATATAGCAAAAGTCCTGAACTGAGATGAGTATAACTTCAGGTGGTGTGATCCCTTCACTTGTTGCTGGCTTGAAGAGTGCAGGGAACAAAAATTGATTTATTAGATTGATTTAGATTTTCTACTTTTCATAAATGAATACTAGCCTATGGGTTAGTCTGCTGATGAAAAACTTAAGCAGATTGGCCTGAGTCATATACAAAAGAGAGGTATGGGATCACTGCCAGCAGGAGATGAGAGATGGAGAACATCCATCTGAGTCTTCAGTCCCTTAGGAAATTTAGCTGTAGAGCATGACCCTGCTTCAGGGGCAGCAGCACTGAGCAGGAATGTGATCAAACAGGAGGCAGAAGGCCGGGAATATGCCTAGAAGTTTAGGTATTGGTACCCAATGATATCAAACCCTTCAATACCTGAGCCCCTCAAGATTTGAATAGGAATTTGAGTGAAACTTTGCAATTTTTTTTTCTTTTTGTGGTTAATCAGTAGCTACAGCTAGACAGTTGTGATAAAGCAATTGCATTGTGAATGTCACATGCTTGGCTAATCTTTTGTTTCAAGGAAAAGGAAAGACAAGATGAATGGGCTGTCTGGACAATAGCCACCAGGAGTGAAGTCAGCAGAACTGAGCACTAACTGGGGGGGAAAGGTAATTCTGGCAGTGGAAGATCATGACTGCTCACTCATTGACCACCTACTCAAAATGGAGCCCAGACTCCTATAGAGAGAAGAACTGTGCCTGTGGATTAGCATGAGAAGCAAAAGACAAAACTGGAAAATAGAGGTTGAGTACTGATTAATAAAAAAGTTTTGCAATCTGTAACCTACGAACGCTGATGACCTTTTTTGTTAAAATGTAGAAGTTGTGTAAAGTTTTGATGATCAAGGAGCCAGCCTTTTGTGGGTTACCACCTAGCCCCCTACTTTGCTCAAATTGGAATTAAAAATCGAAATACCTCATCTCGGTTTGTGACTTGGAGCTGCACACCAATAACAAACCCATGTTTCGGACAATACCAACAGTTGTAGAGATTTTGGTAAGTTCTGCAGGTAGAATTATTGCTTTTCATTTTCCAAACTTAGTGAATTGTTACAGATCTCAAGTTTGTAAACTAACAAGCAGTTCATTTCTCTCCATAATTCAACTCTACCAGAGCAAGCGTGGGATTGTTGAGACTGTGTTAATCATCTAAGATTGAAACACAATATTAGAAATCATTCACTGCAGAATTTAGATCAGCATGGATGAATTTCTGTGAGATGTAGTTGGGAAAAAACTAAATAATAATCTAGTTACTAGTCTGATTCTAAACTGAACTCTGGAATGGAGCTGTTGGGGAAACAGATATCATATGCATTTTTAAATTAGATTCCCTATTATCAAATAATTAAAGAGTCCAAAAATACAACTACACTCCAGCGTGACAAAACAAAACAAAAGCTTTTTTCTAGGCTGACAGAGTCTTTGAAAATTCAATATCATAATTAGGTATGAACAGTTTAACTGTCTTGCCAAGGAACTTCAAATATTTTGTCCAGATTACAGTCTTCTAGCAAATTTGTCCAAAATGTATGATGACCACTGCTACCTGGTATTCCATAAAAACAAAAAAGACAATGTGTTATAAATATGTTTTTCTCTCCAGAAAAAGGAAACTGAGGGTAGTAGTAACTTAGATTTGCTCTTTCTTCCTATAAAAAGGCTATAGTTTTCTATAGCTTGTCAAATAATAACATATAAAATAAAATATGAGAAAGGACGGAAAGAAATCACAGAAAGAGTGATTGGGCATTGGAATGGGCTCCCCAGGAAGGTGGTGGAGTCACCGTCTCTGGAAGTGTTTAAGAAAAGACTGGATGCGGCACTAGTGACAGGGTCTAGGAGAGAAGGTGGTGTTTGGTCATAGGTTGGACTAGATGATCTCAGAGGTCTTTTCCAACCTGATTCTGTGGTTCTGTAACAATGCATTTCATTTGTTTCAACATTTTGCAGAGAATGAAGAGAGAACAATTGGTTTTGTGTGGAGAAAGGAGAAAGAAAAAAACTTTTTGACTACACTATTGTACAGAAAGTTCATATGCAGTTAGAAATCAAGAAGATAGTATTTCCTGGATGACAGAGATGGTAGTGGAAAAACAGATGCCCTGGAATCTGTGCACATAGCAAAAACATCAGCAAAAACATCAGACTTTCAGCCACAATAAACTACTGGTGTTTAAATAGCTTCGGGGGGGGGGGGGGGGAACAAACAAAAAATAATATTGCTTATCTGTACTTTTAAGTTTCAAACTGGATTTTCTAAAGTGGCAGAAAGAGTCATCAGCACAATGAGGCAGAGTAAGAAAGTTCAAGGATAAGTACTTGTCTCAGTGTGTCATTAGAAGTTTATATACGTCTCCCATTTTGGACAACTTTTTGGCTCTGAGGTTGAAATTTTTGATGGTATAAAAGAGATCAGACTATATAACTGTTTCTTTGGCTATAAACATATGAAGTATAACCTCTAGAAGTGTTCAGAACTATAATAACAAGGAAGAAAAAAATATAAAATATAGTAGTTTATTTTTATAACAACTTAAATCAATTGGTGCCTTGATAATTTTAATTGAAAAAAGATTTAACTAGTGTAACTTTTTAAATTTTCTTCTGTTAGCATTATAAAATGTAAAACCATTTAAAATAATTTTGTCACATAATACTTATGTGAAAGAGGCACATGCGGAAAAGTGACAAGTTCATTTGATTTCTTTACCTGGACTTGCCATTCCCAAACTAAATTTAGGACACAAATAATAGAAAAAACCATTATGGACAAGTTTTACTCTGAGATTTTAATAAAGAAATCTGTGGATGGAATTCAGATACAGACTATTGAGAGAGAACTTGTAATTCATGTCAAAGCTGCAAAAATTTGGTTTATTTGTTGGTTTTTTGTTTGTTTGGTTTTTTTTGTATTTGACTTTATAAATTCTCAAACTTTTTATAACTTAGGACTTTTTTTATGTTTTTACAGATGACTCCAATCAGAATTTACAAAGAAATATGAGAATTTCAAAGCCAAAATTACAATTTCCCTTTCGGAGCTGGTGGAGCATACAGATACAGAAGCCCATAGATTTGTTTGTACTCTTTGTACTTTTCTTATATAATTCTGGGCAAATAATCCAGTCCAGCAGATTTTTGATTCTGTAAACTGCAGAACAAGCTTCATTCTTATGGTTAAGGAATCACATTGATATTCCTACAAGTTACTACAACAGTTCCTGAAAAGGGAAAGACAAAACAGGCTGGAGTGGTGCAAGGTAATCAGAAGCTCACAGAAATACAAGGTTTTTTAAGAGATTCACTGTTATTTCCTCAACTACTTTAAAAACAGACAAGTGTATGAAAAATTAACATATGTAAAATCTTACAATAAAGTGAGATTTAGAAGCAGTAATAAGCAGGAAAGTAGCCTGCAGCCAACAGAAGTGCTGCACAGTGGGAGGCTTATCCCAGCAAACAACAATTCACACCTGTTAATTACTCTGAATAGGCTTGCAAACAATGCTAGTCAGGGCATTTATCCATTGTTTAGAAGCAATACTAATGTAATCTCTTACACTATTGTTATAAGTGAAATGAAAGATTAACGAGTCATTTCCTTGCAAATCATCAATTAACTCATCAGAGCATTTGCCAGAGGACCCATAAAGATCCAGAATGCTAAAGCTATGTAAATAATATGTATTTCAACTTTGCTGACAATTACAGTAAAGTTGTTGATGGTGAGATTACACAAACTACATTTCAGGTAAATTTCTTTTTAAACCATCATTTGTTATTTAAAATCTAATATACATGTTCATATCAAGAATAAAAAAAAAAAAAAAAAAAAAAAAAAAAAAAAACCAAAAAAAAACCCCTCACTGAAGTTTCACTTACAATTCCAACAGTTTCTAGTTAGAAAGCATGTCAATAAAATTTTGAAGTTTTAAAACAATATTTAAGTAATTTGAACCCTAATCAAAATCTAACCATTTAAGTTAGCACACTTGAATGACTTAAAACTTTCATAATTTCATTCTACTTTTTTCATGTTAATGCTTGGATGAATGCAACCTGAAGGCATGAAATATTGTTAAAATTCCTCCCTGTAGCCCTCTAGGTTATATTCTAAAAAAATTGAAATAATTTTTGGGGAGATCCTTGACTAAAGAGAAAATGAAGAGGTACTGTAATCAATGGTAGCCACCTTATAAATTAGAGGAAGGGGAAAATTGTTCATTGCAGCTTAATATTATTTCACAGTTGATGATTACCAACTGGGTAAATGGGATGAGGATTCTTATGATGATGCTCTTATGACATTGTATAGAGATCCAAATATTCAGAAAAAGTGTAAATTGGTAGGAGATATGCTATTGTATATGCCATGTATTTAGAAGAAGAGTGAAAAGCAAGGGGTTGTATGTTGTGGAGGGGATGAACAGGAAGATATACAAATGTTAGCTCCCCTCTTTCCACATCCATTTAAGACTGTGGCAGGGTTGGATAAAGAGGATACAGATCAAAATAACAAAAAAAAAAGGGAAGTGAGGATTCTAGTCCTACTGCAGGACAGACTTGAGGACATACCCAGCCAGTGATACAGGTGCCTTTGAGACAATCAGCGATGTCAGAAGGTTGACCAGTTTTTCCACATGTTCTATTTACTACTTTAGTCTTGTTTAATTGGAAAGGATCTTTTAGTTCATAAAGAAAATGTATCTGAAGGAATGTATCAACTTTTGAAAACTATTACGCTGCCTCATAACCCTAATTGAGGGGGATATGCAGGCTGAATGCCTCTTTACTGCAGAAGGAAAAAGAGTGGTATTAGATTAGGTGAAAGGATAGACAGAGGTTTTGGGGTCTGACAGGCATCTCTCCTTGGACCCGAATCAATGTGCTATTTGTAGGCAGGAAGGTCATTAGAAAAATGAATGCCCTAGTAGGGAAGGGAAGGGAAGGATCAGTCAGAGGAAGTTAATGTTACGGTGCTGGAAGATTCTGTCAATGAGTAAAGGGAACTGGGGGGAAATATGAAGGCATCCTCAGCAGATCCTCTAATTCCAATAAAGCTGGGGAATGAAGAATAGTTATTTTCTTTTTTTATAGATAGCAGAGCCATACATTCAGTAACAACCAGTTGCAAGGGCCGGCTAAGTAATGTCACAATATCAGTTGTTGTGGTAATGAAAAAAAGGACTTTCTTACATCCCACTGAGCATACAATTGGAGACATTAAACAGATTCATGAGTTTCTACATGTGCCAGAATGTTCCTTTCCATTGTTAGGGTAAAATTATTATGCAAGTGATATGCTAATATAACTTTTTTGGAAAACTCTGTACAGCTACACATCCTAAAAGAAATGGAATAGAAGGCTCAAATCTATTTATTAATGTACCTGACCTTGGAAGAAACTGAGAAGGACATCCCTAATGAGGTACTGAATCTAGTAATTCTTCTGGTATGGGTTTCAAAGAAACCAGGTAAGCAAAGAATGTGACTGCATTTAAAAGAAACCCTCAAATCAGTAGCAAATGTGGTGAGGATAAATCAATACTCTATTAGACTGGAAGCATGTAAAGGATTGGAGTCCTTAATAAATACTTTCATGCAGTACGGATTGCTTAGAGAGTGTAAATCTGAATTTAATACTCCTATTTCATCAGCAAAGAAGCCTCATTCTTGGGAGTACAGACTGATACAGGATTTCGGAGTAATAAACCAAATAAACATGGACATACACTCTATCATGCCAAACTCCAGGTGTGGTCTCACAAGAGTGGAATAAAGGAGGAGAATCACCTCCCTCAACCTGCTGGTCATGCTTTTTTTGATGTAGCTCAGGATATATTTGGCTGGGCTGCAAGTAGAGATCGCTAGGTCATGTCCAGCTTCTCCTCCACCAGAACTCCAAATCCTTTTCCTCAAGGGTCCTCTCAATCTGTTCTTGGCCCAGCCTTTATTGGTGCTTGGGATTGCTCCAGTCCATTGTTAGAAGCTGTTTGTTAAATCAGAGTCTAAATTTGATCCACTTAAACTCACTATCGTTACTGGGTTTTCTTTCTGTCATCCCTTGGTCTTCCATTTCCATCTGTTCTCCTAAGGTGCCTAGGACAAAGCCCAAACAGCTTTTTCTTTTTGTTTGTTTCCACATATCATGCTATCTTTAAAAAAACATGTCTGGTGAATAACTCTTGAATGGGTGAATTCACAAACAATGCCAAACTGATGTCCAGTATCACTCTCATGTCAATGACCAGAATGCCCTTGCAGAGTTTCACTGTCTTTCACAGCAGTTCACTATCTTTGTACTTGGGTCATAATGGGCTGCATTTGTGTTAGGAGCACTGAGATCTTTATGTCAAAGAACACCGTATCAAAAAGCACAAAATCTGCCTACACATCACCAAAGAAACCTAAGATGCTCTTGGGTTTCCTGAGGTTAAACCAGTTTACATTAGTTCTGAGTATTTTGCAGATTGTCACTTATTCATC
The DNA here is from genome assembly GCA_013397135.1 of Pachyramphus minor. NCBI lineage: Eukaryota > Metazoa > Chordata > Aves > Passeriformes > Tyrannidae > Pachyramphus > Pachyramphus minor. The sequence continues at coordinate 133,138 of VYXB01001669.1, forward strand.
TCAATAGGGTGCAAATAGAGCTGGATGACCATCTGTCCCTTGTTTCAGCTGCCAGCAATCAGCCACTTGGCAGGGCTAAACAAAGAATATCCATTATATTTAAAGACATACTGGACATTTTGTTGTGCGATTCCTGCCAGCAATTCTAAATTTAGGAAGCATTTTAGTAAAAGGAAGCTGCAAAACTGAAAGAAGGTGGAGTGCTTCAGATTCAACTGAGTCTGAAGAATAATTTGAAACAAACATTGAAGCTTCTCAGGAATTTTAAAAGTTTACTAAATTTATTTACAATGTATTTTTGTCCTTGCATTTTACAAGTCAAGCCAAATGTATAAGAAGATTATTAATGAATGGTCGTGTTCTCTCACCTCATCCTCAAAACAGACTGAACTGGAGTGACACATAGTTTCAGGTATCTTCCTCTTCTTACTCAGCAAATATCCTTTGCAGAATGAAGTGGGGGTAAATCTGAACTAAAACCACCAACCTAACAGTACAGTTGATACAAATTTTTGTTTCCAAACAAGAAAAAGAAATAAACAACCTTCTCCCCACACACACACACACAGAGTCTTCAAAATATTAGTGAACATCACTGAAATTTCAATATCTACTTGACCAAAGAGCAACATTTGCCTTTCAGAATTAAGGAGAAATGTATTCCTCGTTGTTCCTCCAAGTTTCAAAACCACAAACAAATGTGAATAACTATGTATAACCAAGCATAACCATGCATTGTGTGGGATCTGCTGCTCAAGCTGGACCCTACAAATCGATGGGACCTGATGGGATTCATCCAAGAATCCTCAAAGAACTGGCTGATGTCATTGCAAGGCCTCTCTCAATGGTTTTGAGCCTTGGAAATATGGAGAGGTCCCAGCTGACTGGAAGCTGATGAATGTTGTCTGGATTTTCAAGAAAGGCAAGAAGAAAGACCCTGGAAACTACTGGCTTGGTAAAGTCAGCATGGTAAAGTCAGCATAGTAAATTTATGGAGAAGATTATTCTGGGAAGAATTGAAAAACAGCTGAAAGACAATGCTGCCCTCAGTCATAGCCAGCATGGCTTCATGAGCTTCTTATCAAACCTAATTTCCTCTTGTGACAAGGTAAACTACCCAGTTGGTCAAAGGAAGCCAGTTGGTGTAATCTTTTGATTTCAGTAAAGTTTTTGATACCATCTCTCATAGGATCCTTCTGGACAAAAAGTCTAGCACACAGCTGCATAAACACATCCTGTGGTGGTTGAGCAACTCTCTCATGGATGGAGCACAGAGGGTAATAGTGAATGGGGAAACATCAAACCTGTCACTTGTGGGGTTTCACAGGGCTCCATCTTGGGCCCTGTGCTCTTCAACATCTTCATAAATGACTTGGATGCAGGACTGGAAGGGATAATAAGCAAGTTTGCAGATGACTCAAAACTGGGAGGAGGTGTTGGCTCTCTTGAAGGCAGAGATGTCCTACAGAGAAACCTCAACAAATTAGTGGACTGGGCAATCACCAACCATATGAAGTTCAACAAAGGAAAGTGCCAGATTCCGCAACTGGAATGGGGCAACCCCTGATGTTCATACAGACTGGGGAATGAGATGCTGGCAAGCAGTGCTGCAGAAAGCACCTGGGAATCCTGGTTGATGGCAAGTTGAATATGAGTCAGCAGTGCCCTGGCTGGGGGGGCATCAGGCAAAGTGTCAGCAGCCAGTCAAGAGAGATGGTTGTCCTGCTCTGTTCTGCACTTGGGCAGCCTCATCTTGAATGTTGTGTGCAGGTTTGGCCACCACGATATAAGAAAGGTATTCAGCTACTAGAGAGCATCCAAAGGAGGACTGCAAGGATGGTGAAGGGCCTTGAGGAGAAGCCGTATGAGGAGCAGCTGAGGTCACTTGGTGTGTTCAGCCTGGAGAAGAGGAGATTGAGGGGAGACCTCATTGCAGTTACAACTACCATGTGAGGGGAAGAGGCGTGGGAGGCATTGATCTCTGTAGTGAACAGTGACAGGACCTGAGGGAATAGCCTGAGGTTTAGATTGGATATTCAAAAAGAATTCTTCACCCAGAGAGTGGCTGGGCACTGGAACAGGCTCCCCAGGGAAGTGGTCACAGCACCAAGCCTGACAGAGTTCAAGAAGCATTTGGATGATACTCTCAGGCACATAGTGTGACTCTTGACAAGGATGATCCTATGCAGGGCTAAGGTTTGGACTCAAGATCCTCGTGGCTCCCTTCCAACTCAGCATTTTCTGTGATTAATGAAAGATGTAAAACTTTGTGGTAGCTGGCAAGAAACACAAGGCAAACACATAGGGCACTCATCATCCACTGAACATTTACTAGTAGAGGCTTTAAGGGACTGCTATGTTCAGTCTAGCCATTTAAATCACTCTGATATTGAATAGACTTCAGCAGCATTTTCCATGGCTTATCCAAAGCATTTCTTAAACAAATGCTACCTGTGACTCATTAAGGAAAAAAAAAAAAAAGAGTCCATCCAAGAGTTGCTCTTTCCACACTATTACAGATATTTAAATATATTTTCCATAAAGTTCCAATCTAGTTTAAAGTTCTTTCCGCAGGCATGTATGGCATCTGATAAGCATAACACATTATATTACTGCAAAAATTACTTATTTTCAAAAAGAAACACACATATGACTCTTTGTAGCTTAAATTTTCTTAATAATCCTTGGGCTCCTTAATGTACATTTGCTGAATATAATCCTGTGAGAAGATTTAGAATTTTGATGACAAAATCTGGAATCTTCAGCCCATTTTAAGCTCATGAAAGATGAAATTAGCATTAGAAGCAAGCAGATTTCAGATTCTTTTGAGTGATGACAGTATCAATTAAAACCACCACTAATAATTGTGTAATCTTATTTAAAAATGCAAATAATTTTTAGATACAAAAGCCTAATGCTGACTCTTAACTTAACAGACAATACTGGAATCTTAGTTTCATGTGACCCACAGCTTTAGCTAAATTAAAGACCTCCGTTTCTCATTTGGAATAACTTTTTTCTTTCATCATTGTAGATTAGTTGAACAGTCTTTAAAAAGCATATTATAAGGTGTGCTTTGCTACCAGAATAAAATGGGCTTTATTAGAATTAAAGTCCACTTAAAATAGGGTGATACAGATATTAAGTTTTCCAAAACACCCTCAAAAGTAAATACAAGCAATAAATCTTATGCTGCGAAATCTAATGGAACAATGAGCCTATAGCTCTTAAGATTTACTGTCACTGCTTAAACCTCCATGTACTGTACAGCTTTAGTTTGTGTAATGCAAGCATCAAGAACAGATTTTCACAAAGGTGCTCAAAGTATGATGCAAATAGCTTCAGCAGGTGGCATGTAAAGGTTTCATGATATTGTTTCATCAAAAAAAAAAAATTACAGACTTCATTTCTTGAAATTTTTGGACCGGAAAAAACCCAACAGCAGAGTTGAATGGATTTTTCACAAGAATTCTTAGAACTAGTGAGCAGAAGAAAACAGAAAACTGAGAGCTTTCAAATAAGATAGAAAATGAGAACATTTAATGATATGACCACAACTCAATTTTAGGAATTTAGTATTCAACAACATAAAGGGAAATAAAGAGCCTCCTTCTTTTGACTATACACAATCCACATCAGATATATTCTATCAGATCCATCAGATATATTTTTTTTTATTTAAAACAAATGTCAAGAGATTTAAAAAAAGACATCAGATTCTCCTCTGTACTGATAGCCAGTCTTGAGGCATTGTCAGTAGTTGATTATTGCTCTCTAGGATTTTCCAGCTAATCTATATAAGTCATAGGAGACTGCATATAAACCATGGTATATCAGAGGTTCTTGGCCTTCAGTCACCCATCTCACCCCAGCTGTTCAGCAATCTTTGCCCTGAGAATGGATTGTAGGGGAATACTTAGTTTGATGTGATGGGTGCACAGTGATAGCATTCACTGCATGAATAAATAACACAGGCCAAACTCATGCCTTGTCTAATTCCATTAGAATGAATATGCTTACACCAGGGATCAAAGTAGTTTGTTTGTGGATAAGCGTTCACAAGGGCAGTAAATTATTGTGGTACCTTTCTTCCCAGAAATGATCTGATGCTCAAACATACAACAACAATCTCATTCTTGAAGCAACAAAGGAGTAATAAACCCATAATCACAGGCACTGTCACCATCATATTAGTCTTTTCTTTGTGTGCTCTTTATTGGGTTTACCCGCTTACCAGTCAATTTTGGTATTAAACTCACTCAACCTAGCCAAAATATAATGTTTCAAATAGAGTATCAAAAGGCAAGCAACTTTCCCTGAAACTTCAGTTTTTAACTCAGTTAATAATTCTAAAAATCCATGCAGCTTTTGATGCAGTTCTCATTCCAGGAACTTTCTCTCATATATATGTATGTAGGAAACACTGTTGGAGCATTTTATTAACAGTGTAGGAAATATCAAGGCAATAGTTTAAAGAAAAAACCAGTGATTTTATTTAAATTTAAAACTGGAGTAAAACAGCTTTACTACAATTTTAAGTTTTTTTAAGTTTCCCTTACTCTCCCTCTCCCTCTCTGTTTCATACTCATTAACATCAGAAGACTGTGTGGTGTCCAAACAGTCTGTCCTACTGCCAGGTGCCACAGCAGAGGTGTTCAGTCTTTCCAGCCACAATCAGGCACTGTGATGCTAATGTCCATATGTGGGATCCAGGATCTGTTGCAATGATAACAAGGACAAAGGATATCAGCTTTTTCATCCTCATATGTCCTATGTATTTCCTGGTTTGGTGACTATGCACAGGTATGAGACATGTCTTTGTACCATTTTTGAGCTTATGGTGATCCATCCAGCAGCAGTCCATACTGTTCTTTGTCTCCACAACTGGATGTCTTATAAAGTTTCAGGTATATGTGCTGGAGTCTTGACAGTGCTCTGTGGCCATCTGCTACCTTTCAGGTGAAGTCTAACCTCTGTTTGGTTCTGTATTTATCTTGATCCAAAATGTGTTGGACTCACGGGAGAACTCTCATGTAATGAAAGACTGAATTAGACCCACACTTACTTGTGAAAAGCTGCTACTTTTTACTTGACTGGGATTAATTAGACAACTGATCAGTGTCATAGAGCAGAAACATTCCATAAGCCTTTAAAAAGACTCCGAAGAGTTAATATTAAGCCGCATTAAGGCTTTGACACTTGCATTTCATGTAACCTTAATTTAGTAAATAAGAAACAGAAACCCCTTTGATTTCTTTCTCACCTGAGCTGCTGATCTACTATAGCTTAAAGAGATAAGATCTGTCCTTCGGTCCTTTTGGCTCCATCAGTCACCACCAGTCATCACCTTTTTTCCACTGGTTGACTACTGGAGGACAGAGAGAAGGATACAGGCTCATTTTCACAAGATATAATATCAAAAGTTAAGAAAGAAATAGTTTTATTTCTGTATTAAAGTTATGATAAATTGACATTGAAGAAATAAAGTATATGAAACTTCAGAGATTACTCTTCAGAATTCCTTTCTAAAGAGAAAAAGGGAAAGAGAAAAAAACCAGAGATTTAGCTTGATGTTGAAAGTATGAAAGGGCCAAATATTTTATTGGTGTAACTAAGCATAACTCAACTGAGTTTCAATAGAACTCTCTGTATCCATTAATAGTAGCTACATTTCAGGCACACTAAATGCTTTGTTTATTCTGCTTTAAATTCATAAGATGAGATGTAGTACACAGTCTACACCAGACATAGACAGAAGTGATAAAAAAGTTTGAAGAGGTTACATAGCAGTAAAGGGCCATAAACCCTCTTTATATTAGAGGCTGGGAAGGAGAACAGAACTACTAGTGTGCCAGTGCCCCATGAAAAATGGATTATTGCCAGTGGGAATGAAACAAGGCCATGATCTCCACTAATTCAAAGTTCCTTCCCAGCTTTTTTTCCTCTGTCTAATCTGTCAGTCTAAAGTTTTATACTACTTTCAGTCCTCTGAATTTTGTTTAGCAAGTTTTTAGAACAACACAACTTTGGATCACATCATCATTAGATAAATTTCTACTAATAAGTTAATATGCTTATTAAAGAGAGTTGAAAATTTCTGTTGAACACATTTTGGCTTGAAAATTATTTTTACATTTATATATATATATTTATATGTTAAAAGCAATGTGACATTATTATGATTGATATTGACTCAAATGATATGAAACCAATATAGCACAATATCCCCTTCCTCTACTCTTTTAATATATACATCGGAGATAGAGAAAAATACTAAAAGAAACATCCTCATTGCTTTTTATCTGATCTTTCAAATATAAACCATCTGGTTTTAGACTGAAACAAGAGTGACATTTTAATTGATTAGTGATCACCTGTATTCATGCTGCTTCTCTGTTCCGCCCTTTGAGACAGTAATTGAAAAGTATAGTAGGTAACCCAGGAAAACAATGTGGGTTTTTCTATTATTATTTATTTTTGGGAGACTACTGATCTTAATGCATTGACCCTTATTTAGAAAGCACTAGGAGTCGGGAAAATAGCTAGACTAGTTGTGGTCAGCATCTGGCTGGCAATTAAAAGGTTTTTTAGTTGGTGAGTTCAGGTAGCTCTTTCCTCAAAGACATGCATTTGTATCCAAAGGAAATCCTTGTTGAATATTCATTTCAGATGTCATTGCTTTGTAAAACTTTTACTGAGTGGCATCCAACATTAATGTGCCTTTTAGCTCAGTCTCATTCTTTCTCTTCAATTTAATACAGTTTAATGGAAATTACAAATGAGCTGTGAGAAGAAAGGGAGAAGAGATTTTTTTGGCAAGCTTTAATATCCTGTCAGCAAGCTCTCCAGAAAGAGTTAAGAAATTCTAATAGGATGAATATTCTTTTTTCTTTCCCTCCATCCTCTTGCTTACTAAAAATAAAATGTTTGAAGATACACAGTTTCATAGAAAATCACTCTGCAATAAAAAGTCCCCACTATAGAGTGTCAATGGATGTGATAACATGCATAATTTACCTTGGGAGAGTATGTAATTAGAAAATTAACCTTTTACATTTCTCTCCTTAATCAGCTGCAACAAATGACTAGAGAATAATACATTAGCAGCTGTATTTACCGTATTTACATGCTATTAATGAGAAACTGACTACGCTTGAAGAGAGAATTGAGTCTGTGTGTATGAAAAATACAGTGTTTTAGATGGCATGGTGGCTCTTTGTACTCTTTTTTCTTTTCCTTTCATTCTAGTAAAGGTATATTAGCAACTCCAGGTATCCTGAGGACATGTTAAAGCATTTCAACTTTTCCTGTTTCCAGGAACAAGTGTATTTGTCCTGTCTTTCTACCATGGTGATCTCAGCTTTGAAAAGATTTAATGAAAAAGGGCTATTTAATACCAATCCAATGACTCTTTTTTAAAAGAGATTAATATTTTTCTATTAAGAAATGGATAGACAGCAATTTCATTATGAAAGAGCTGTCTACAAGTAATAATGAATTTTAATCACTATGAATTTTATCTGGAATTATTCATGTAACAAAATTAAAGTCTCCATATCTGACTACCAGTATCCAGAATATTTCTGTTCCTGTATTGTCAGCTATACAAAACCTCGTGTCTGTTGTGGTCTCAGAGGAATTTAGGATGATGGCAAGAGTTATAAAAGCCAAAAGTGGATTTCTCTCTTTCAGGGTTTTATACATTGTGTTATCTGTCAGAAATAACTAGGGCTATGAGACAACCTTCTCCCTTTTCCCGAGTACCGAAACAAGGTGATTTCTGTCATTCTGAAGATTATTGCCCTTTAACAATAAATACACATATAGACTTCTCAGAAAATGTAATAGAGTTTCACTAGTAAGTGGAAAAAAGTTAGAATAACAAGGAGGTAATGTTCGGGGAGAATAAAGAACTGCTCTACAAGAAGTAAGGATTACCATAACTGAGATTGACACAAGCCCCTCACAGTAAGGAAAATGCATATTTAGGAAAAATGCTTTGACTGTGACTTTTCAGAATATCTAACATTTCACTAGTGATCCTTTCTTCATTAGGAAAATTTAGAAGATGGTAAAAAGCCAAACTCAAGATCTTGCCTCTCTGCTGGGGTTATGCAAGCCTGGACAAAACATTTGTCCTCTCTGAGCTTCAATTTTCTTGTCTGTTGGTTTAAGACAGACAATTCCTTACCTCAGATTTGTTGATTGTTGATAGACGGAATACAATAACGTTTAAAATTTAGTGCAAGTATAATTGGGGTCTGCATCATAGGTGTCTTAAAAAACATAAATAAATTTCATTTCTGTTGACAGTAGTTTTACTCAGGTTTGGGTTTTGTGGTTTTTTTTGGTTTTGTTTTGGTTTTTTTTTTCCTTCCTCTGTGATTCCTGGAGAATACTCCATGAAAATTACTCTTTATACAGTTATCTGGGACACCTTATTCTGATTTTGTACTTCACTCATGCTACTTTAGAGACTGAGTCTTAGAAACATAAGCAGAATCTGGCAAGTTGGGTTTGGTCAACAGAAAGACTGAAATGTGTATATTGAAACTAGTTCATGAAGGCGTTCTACTGTGACTGGGAAGAGAGGGCTCAAATGGTCCCTTTTCAGAGTAAAGTTCCCTGGAAAAGAGGAGTCCCAGCCCACAACTGTAGGATTTTATCAACTTGTTAATCACTGGGGCTTAACATATGGTAAATGAACAGGAGTGACAGACTGGATTGATTGCTAGAATCACTAGAAGAAGCAGAGGGGTGAAGCACCACTACCTTTTACTTCTCTGGTGACACAATTTCAAATACCGAGCAGATACATTTGTGCTTTTCAAGGTTTCATACCAAGGCATGCAGATGTTTCCTGATGGGAACTAGATCTGGCTCCTCAAGCAGCTTCATGTGAAGTAAGTGAAAACTTTACCTACTTTCTACCCTAATGGAGGTGAGTTCTCCAAAGTCGAACTATGAAGAAAGGCTAAGGTGGATCTTAAGCAGAGCATTTGCTGGTGCACTGACTTTTATTACAATTCTGCAGTCATGTTGGTACATATTCACCTAAGTACTATACTAATAGACTTGCAAGCACACTAAATGCACACAGAAGTACATGCAGCATCACAGGGTGTCTTAGGCACATGTTGTGTGACATTGTATACATATGTGTGATATTATGTACACATATGCACGTATATAGGCATTTTTGTTATTATCTCCATGTAAACTCAACAATCTCCCTGTGCAAACATGAGAGATATTCTACCAGACTACAGCAATTTAACATTGATAAGGATGTTGCTTTCACCTACTTGACAGGCCACATCCCAAATATAGTATGACAGTCTTAAAATAAATCTATTTAGTTCAGTTGCAGAATGTTATTTACCTTGGAATCTTTAAAATGAATTGAAGAATTGTATTCAATTGCATTCAAGTTGTTTTCCTATAGAGTATAGGAATGCTCAAAAAGTCATCTTTTGGACTGTATTTTATGATCCTCATGGGTTATTATGAATTCTCACATTTTTCATTAATGGAACTATAGATGAGTTACTTCATTGCTTTGGGTGAAAACAGAGCTTGTACAATTTGATTTAGTCCGTTGTACTGATGTGTATTTTTAAACTTAAACAAGTGCTTCAGCTGTAATTATTAAAGCATTTGAGCAGATGCTGACCTGTTTTTTGCTTTACAACTGCATAATAGAGAATATTAGCCTCTGTATAATTTTTGAAATGACAATGCTTGCAATCTATTTCATCATATAACTTAAAGGTCAGTCCTGATAAACTGCTGTCTGCAAGGTTTTGAGAAAAATATAATTGTAACTCCTAACCTTCAGTACCTAGAAAATAGAAATATCTCCACAGATTTGTATTGCAAATTTCATTTTATATAATTAACCAAATCAAAGTAACAATCTGCCTTATTGAGACATCACACTGATGATTATCATAGCTGGTAACTTATTTGGTAACTTGTTAACAAATGAGCTATTCTAAATGCTATTATTACCCTTCAATTAATTGAAATATGCAATAAGAGCACAGTTCATATAAAAGAACACTATTTTTAATCTTCTAATACTACATGCATCAAGTTTCCCATCATTATATCAAAGTGCTATGCCTTTTTACTAGCAGTAAAATCAATAACCTTGATGAAAATTGATGAATGTTAAACATTTCAGAAGTTCATAGCAGTCCTTCAGTTTGTGATACCTTCATTTAGTTTATTCGGCTTATTTTCTTTTCAGAGAAAGGTGACAAACTGATGAAAACAAGACATATCATTGGATTTTAATTCAGTTCTGTCCAGAGCAAAAAACAGAAATACTAATGTAAAAAAAAAGACAGAAGAGTATTTGAAAAGTCTCTTAAAACTTTAAAGTTTTAATATCTCCAATATCATTAATTTAGTTTTGATTACCATTTTGTCAGACCTAGAAGTACTATTTTTAATTTAATATCTGTTGGTAGCAGCTGCAAAAACATTAAAGGTCCTAGAAAGCTCAGTGTAAAGAACAGACTCATAGGACATATCTATGCAATATAGTACATAGTGTATTTGAAAATGGAAGTCATAGAATCATAAAATGGTTTGGGTTGGAGGGAACATTTAAGATCATCTAGTCACAACCCCCCCTGCCATGGGCAGAGGCATTTTCCACTGCATCAGGCTCCTCAAAGCTCTATGCAACCTGATCTTCAACACTTCCAGAGTTTGAAACTTTGGTAGCCATCTATGCAAGTAGGGGCGGGGCCAAGTGCAAACGGCCACAAATTTAAAGGGCTCCAGGGATCACGGGGGACCAGCAGCACGGGGAACAGGAATAGGCAAACAGGGGCATGGCACAGCAGTGAGGGCGTGGCACAGCAGTTCGCACGGGCAGGGCAAGCAGGAAGGGCTGCCAACGCAGGCAGAAAGCCCAAGTCTTATTAGCATACTAGCTTTAGCTTCCTCAGTCATGGTGTTGACACACTGTAAAGCTCAGTCCCTTGTATCTGATGAAGTCTTTGAGGAACTAAAGGATAATTCCAAGTCAACTGACCATGTCCTTATGGGAGACCACAACTTGCCAGAAATTAACTGGGAGCATAACACAGCTGGTACAACCTGGGCCAGAAGATCCCTAAAAAAACTGGATGACAACTTTATGGAACAGGTCCTAAGGGAGAAGACTTGGAAAGATGATCTCCTGGATCTGCTGCTTGTCAACACAGACAATCTCTTGAGTAAAGTGGAGATTGGCCACAGTGACCATGAAGTGATTGAGTTTAAAATCTCTGTTGTCAGGAGGAAAAGTACCAGCAAAATCTCAACTCTGGACATAAGAAGAGCAGAATTCAGGTTGCTATTGACAATGCATTCCAGGAACCTCTTGAATTGCTTCTGTCCTGCTGTGTTGTCCTTCCAAAAAATATTGGGTTGGTTCAAGTGTCCCATGAAGACCAAGGATTGTGAAAAGGAGGCTATCCTATCTGTCTACAGAGGGCCACTTCCACTTGTCCTTCCTGGTTGGGCAGCCCCTAGCAGACCCCCACTATAACATCACCTGTTCCTGCTGTCCCTTCAATCCTGATCCATAAGCTCTCAGTTCTTCATTCATTCTTAGGCACAGCTCCAGGCACTGCAGCTGTATACTGACATAGAGAGTGACATCCTCTCCTTGTATTCCCTGTCCATCCTTCCTAAAGAGCCTGTACACTTCCATTACAACACTCTCCCTTCAGCATCTCCATCTGAGTGTAGGCATCAGTCACCCCTCAAGTAGGAGGTGGAGACCAGGAGGCAGGAGTGGCAGCCTTAGCCCTCAGACAAGCACCCACTGTTCTACCTTGAGGGTTAGGTAAGATGAGTGCCTAGGTGCTGGGCTAGGTGTGATTCAAGCCTCTGCAATCAGGCAGAGGAATGTCCCACCTTTCAGAGGCATCTGCTCCATCCCCTTTCCTTGCAAACTGGAAATAAGCTTTCCAAACAACAGGCTTTACCCTTTTCTCACAACAGGCTCTCCAGGACCACCAGGCTCTCCCCGTGCCTCCACAGCTGGTATTCAAGAAGCTTCCAGCTCCCAGCCAGGTCCCCACTTAAGGAAACCTCCCTGTAGGCCACAATCCCCTGCTCTGATCTGGGGGCCACTTATTTTTCTTAGCTCATTCTTTGGTATTTGTACAAAGGTAACAAAGTTTATAAGTCAAATGACAAACATCAATGTGGACTAGTCTTCTAGAGTTTAAGAAGATAAATTTAAGGTCATGGTTTTACATTTCGTAATATCTAAAATTACTAATAATACTGTATCAATCCCTGTTACTGGATCACCAGATAAAACTGATTTGACCTGGAATCTGGAATCATGAAATACTTCTGTCAAATGAGCCAATGCAAGTGGTTTATTCTCAGTAGAAGGTGGTAGTTGATACCTGGAAAGTTACAGTAATGTAAACGTAGGTCAATAGAAATCCTGTTAAAATAAAAACAAGTCAGGAGGTTGGTCTTGGTTTTGTTTGTTTACATTTGATTTTTTCCTGTAGGTTTTATGTGTTGTTTTGTTGTCATTTTTTTTGATTTGTTGGCTTCGTTTTGTGTTGTTTTTTTTTTTTTTTTTAAGAACATTTGAAATTCGAGTTCAGCAGCCCTTTGCAACAGCCCTGTGAGTTCCATCAGTCTGCAGTATTTCCTGTACGCATCCTGAAATGCATATTCTATCAGAGATAATTGTTAGCCTTCCCTGAAATTGCCTCATCTTGGCAGTGGATGAGCAACACTATTTCAATATTGCTCACAAGGATATCATCTCAATTATGAGAACTTGGAAGAGAAATATTTAAAACTTACAACAGTGAAAGAAAATAATGAATTTTTGGTTAATAGTTTCTTCTATGAATGTATACTATAATTTTCACAAGAAAAACAAGGTATGAACTTTAAAAGCTGTGTATAACAAGGTATTTGTAGGTGACTGAAAGCTAAGTTTAAGTGTGAGTGGGTGGTAAATAATAAACCAGTAAGGCAGTTTTGATCTATTCAGTTTTACAACAACTCTGAGCCAAATGGGGACTAATCATCAAGAAAATATAACAGTATTCTTATAATATTTGCAATTTATTTCTATTTACATAACATAACTTATTTCTCTACAATATGGCTTAAGAACACTGAATCCAAACTCGGGCAAAATTCTCCTTTTGTACCAAACCATCAATAAGATATATATTTTTTTTTAAGTCTAAAAAATTAATTTTGAAGAAATGCAGAGGGAGGTAGGTCTGTCTCAGGAAATGACTATTTTTGTTGGAAATCTGGTATTCCAAAAGGTAATACTCCAGTGCCTCATAAACAAGGACGCTTCAGGGCACTTTAGGTTGGATCCATCTCAGTAAACATCAGACAACTAAAAGTTGTCATCTAAACTAGTAATCTAGTCTTCCTTTATAGTCAGTGGAGAAAAATAAACACCTTCAGGGAGTGATTCATCTCATTGAAGATGAGCATCTAAGACAGCTTAGACGAATTGTCTGCCTACAATGTCTAGTTCTCTCAATAAAGAGAGCTTATACAACTAGCTTAGACTGAGACAATCTTTAAGACATTTGAAATTAGACAAGACAAATCCCACATTATATGCCTGTTCAGAATCAAAGAACAGAGAAGAAGAGAAAAATAACAATAGTTTAGGATTAAATTGCTCCAAGAATAAGTTAACATACTTAACAAATATTTTCACATTATCTCTTTCAGCTGCTTACTTTTAAGTACTAGACTAGTACAGAAATAGTGTTCAGAAGTACATTTTGCAGCTATTCTTAACCAAAATTTGTTGAAAGATCTTGTGATATCTACATTTCAAAGTATCTTTTCTTTTATTTACAAGAATGAAAATTATGTCTTCATATTTTTAAAGGTGGAAAGTATACATTATAGCGCGCATTTTGAGACAACAGGGCTTTTGAAACACAAATTATCAAATCATAAAACCAAAGGAAAAAATAAAAACAGTCTATCTCCTTATGAATCCACATGCTTGTACTATAGCAAAAGATAATCACAATGGCATAAAAGTTGCAGTCATAATGAACATAGAATAGGTCTTAGAAGATCAGTAAAGTAAAATCTCATTACAGTACAAAATACCATATCAGGAGGTCTGAGTCAATTAGAAAAGAAGTTTGGACTTGCTAAAGCTTAAGCAGTTGAATAGTGGAAACTGATTTGTAAAGCATCATCACAGTGGTAAATTCAGTGGCATTTCCTGTTTTTATTTAAGTGTTTTCACCTGTAGTGGGTTGACCCTGGCTGGATGCCACATACTCACTACAGCTGCTCTCTCACAGTTCTCTGCAACTGGACAGAGGGGAATAAAAAACAGCAAAGGATTCACGAGTTAAGCACTGGGAGAGGTTCACTTACTTATCATCATCATGGGCAAAACAGACTCAAAGTGGGGATATTAATTAATTACTAACAGGGTCAGAGCAAAAGAGTGAGAAGTAAAATAATCTTAAAAACACCTTCTCCCCACCCCTCCTTCCTTCTGTATTGTCCCTCCTCCTCCCCAGCAGTGCAGGGGGATGGGGAATGGGGCTTATGGTCAGTTGTTGTTTCTGTCACCGCTCAGAGAGAGGAGTCCTTCCCCTGCTCCTATGTCTCCCATGGGAGACAGTCCTTGATGAACCTCTCTGGCATGAGTCCATCCCACAGGTAACAAGTCTTACCTGGGAAAAACGTGCTCCAGCATGAGCTTCTTTCTCCATGGGCTGCAGGTCCCTGGCAGGACCCTATTCCATCTTGGGCCTCCCATGGGGGCACAGCCTCCTTCATGCATCCGCCTGCTCCAGCATGGGCTCCTCCATGGGCTGCAGGTGGGTCTCTGCACCCCGATGGTGCTCCATGGGCTGCAGGGGTACAGCAGCCCCACCATGGTCTGCACCACGGGCTGCAGGGACCTCAGCTCTGGTGCCTGGAGCATCTTCTGCACTGACCTTGGTGTGTGCATTGTTCCCATGTTCTCACTCTTCTCTGGCTGGAATTCTTTCTGTGCAATAGCTTTCTGTTCTTAAATATGTTATCACAGAGGCATTACTATCACTCTTGACTACCTTGGCCTTGGCCAGTGGCAGGAAACTTGTCCTGGAGCCGGCTGGCATTGACTCCGCCAGGCAGGGTAATCTTCTAGCAGCTTCTAACAAAACATGCTGTTTTGTGTGGTAGCCGCCCCTCTGCTACCAAAACTGAGCCATTACATCACCATAGTCTTTCACTACACAGATGACAGAATGAAAGTGAATAACTCTTTTACTCAGTTTAAATTTGTTGAATTCATATTATTTGATACTTAGGATCCCATTTATCCAATATATAGCTGACAATGGTCTATTCTGCAATGATATCTAAATATTACTTCAACACTGAAGACATAACTGATTTTTTTATTTCATGTGGCTTTGATTTTGCCAATTGAATCTCTAATTGTTTGTTAATCCAAAAAGTGAATATCTAGAAGTCAGGGAGACAATCCAATTCTACTCTATCAGTACACGGGAGGTCTATGTGTAAGAAGACATCTATATATGGTTAAATGCAGAAGGAGGTGCTTTTTACAGAAGTTAAAGTGGTAAAAACTGTATCACTGTATCACTGTAAGTGATACTGTTCCTTGAAAAATTAGAATACGTATAAATAATAGTATATATAACAGGAAAAGATACATGGAATCCAATCACACCACACTGAATCAAATTAAATAATAAAGACTAGAACATTTCAGTTGTAAGGGACCTTCAACTATCATCCAGTTTCACGGTCTCACCACTTCATAGCTGAGCAGAAGTTAATCACATTACTAAGAGCATTGTTCAAATGCCTTTTAAACACTATCACATGACTCTTTTTCATATACAGAGAGCATTTGTGAAAATATTGTAGCTGACAAATTATCCCCCATTTGTTATTTCTTTCATTATATATTATTAGCTTTTCTAGGTATCAATGTCTTCCTTAAATGACTTTTATTCCAGCTCTGTGAGATACTCCAAAATGCCAATGAGAACTAAAACCTTTTCCATCTTCTGTCAGGAGAAGACTAACTTTAAAAAACATGTGGGCATTCTAGTCTTCTGGACTTGTTGGATGGAAGAGTGTGGGCCATTTCCAGTCCAATGTGCTCCAAGCTAGACAAAATGGAATAGCCACAGTTTATTCACTTCCTTAGAAATACCAGAATATTTACTAAGAACCTTATCAACACTTCTTATTTTTGTTGCTTTTATGTTTATGATTATTTCAAGCTAGTATCTTATAACTGTGATAATTAACTGATTTGATATTGAGATTTACATTAAAAAAATTAGGAAACAACCTAGCATACCATCAATTTAAATCTATTAACTGAAGGAAAGTCAAATAGAAAAATAATTTTCAAAGTAGGACACTGGGACTTTCAAACATGAGCATGATGAAAAGGCTACCTTCTGTTATCAGCAAGCACACTACCATCTCTGTATCTATTTACAGGACAAACTTTGACCTTGACATCTCTATCATGTGTGTGAGAATTTTAGGGGTCTTCATAGTAGAGTCAGAGTAACAGCTTCATGCAAAATTAATATCAGAACATGAGAAACCCAAGCCCAGAACTATTTTACCCTGTGCTTTACAGAGGTAGAATCCAACAGGTTTACATCCATCATACTGCTGTATGCTGCACTCAAGGGTCTCCCAGTGGCCCAGAGAGTTTGTGATTACTACACAGCCTTAGTCACTAGCAGGACTGTGACTGTGCAGCCAGGTGGGCTTATGCTCAATCTTCCTTCCCTTTAGCAACCCATATGAAAAGATATCTGATCTCAATACAGGTACTTAGGATAATTTTTGCATTAAAGAGGCTTTTTTCATTATACTGTATCATTAATACCTGAAATGTTAGGAACATGCTGAAGAAGCTACAAGGAGCTAAGATCTTTTAAAAAGATCTTCTAGGATTTACAGTATTCTATCTTTTAAGAATTGGCCACACTGAAGAAACTGTATTTCAGTAATGTGTTTTGGTGTATTCTGATTGCATCTTCTATATTTTTTTACTGAAGGTGATCAACCAGGAAAACCAGAACTAACTTCATATTTATGTCTTTCAGATGTTATTTGAGGAGACAAGAAGTCAAATTATTTAAATATTTTAGAATCACCAGAAGCATGAAAAAATATTTTCTCATCAACATTGTTCAGAAAAAAACGCCACACGCAAGAAAGAAAATAGACTACTCATAATAACATAAGTGAAAATTCTCTTCTCTTATCATTAAAACAGTGCACAAAGTTTAGTTCAGGTTTTTGAATCGGCCCCAAAACTTACTCATTTCGTAACCTCTAGTAATAGACAGCAGCATTGTTTTATTTATTTTAAACAGTTGAGATTGCTTTTCCTCCTTCTGTAAAACATCTGTCTCAGACTCATTTTTACTGAGCAAGAGTAACTTGGAAATTCTTTTCCTCTTATTTACTCCAGGGATTGCAATTGTGATTCTGGGAAGGTTGTTCTGGATTACCTTTACATTCCTATTGCTTTCTCACTTTTTTTTTCTAAGCTTTCTATTAAAAAAAAATGAAAACATTAAATTTAATTAGAAATTCTGGTGCTTCATCAGTACGGTCCAAATCTTGACTCTAGATTAGAGGAATGAAATATGCATCTATCTAAATGTAACAGGATTCATATTGTTTATTTTCATATATTAACTTTTACAATGTTTTACAATGTGAATACAAAAGTTATGCAGAACAAAAGCTGAATAATAACCTTTTATATGTCCTGTGACCCATTATAAATGTTGACAGTAGGTGAATGCAACAATGGTGGTGGTGTAGACATTTGATTGATTCTGTAAATTAGATTTTGTCCTAAAGTAAGCTTTAAAAACCATATCCAAGGGAGTTCTGAGCTCTATAGTATTTGTACCATTTTACATTCAAAAAATGTATATCATATATACAAGTACAAAATTGATACTTTAGTCTTCTTTTCCAGTAAAGGGAAAAAAACAGCTAACAATCCTTCCCCCATCAAAAAATAAGCCACTTCTTCAAACAAGTGCTTTAAAGAATAGATAAGTGTCTTGCTGTGTTATAAAAGGTCAAAAATATCCTCTGCCAATTCATACAGGAAATATTAATTCCATTATGTCTGGTTAGGGAGTTCTCACCATACTTTCTTGGTTTCTGTATTTAATTTTCATTATTTGTGCTTACATGTTGTATGATCTTCAGAAAAGTCATGTTTGATAAAAACATATCCAGTTAATTTTTTCATAATTTTAAAATATATTTTTGATATTTGTTTTACTATTCATATACTGCAAGAATATGAAGAGCTTTCTTCCTTTCAGATTTTAATTTCTTAAGGGACTGAAATTCATTTGATAAAAATCTATCCATGTCAATATTTCCACAACCTCTTGCTTACTTTGCCAAAAGAGTTTGACATTAACTTAACCCAAGACTCTTAGACTGAGTTATTTACATAAATCACATATCAAAACATGGAAAACATAGGAAACATAGAGGAAACAGCTGTGAGCCCCAGAATTCACAAGACTGGAAATCTGCAAGCTCAGATAAATTTTAGAGTAAATTTTTCTCATGAGAAGATCAAGGAAATGGTAACAGTTTAACTTCAAAGTCTTGAAGTGCTACTTAAACATAGAAGCACTAAACACAAATAGAGATCTCATCTATCTCTAGATAAATTTTTGCCCTTTTTTTTTTTATATAAATGCTATAAAAATAATGGTTTCTAAAGTTTTCTAAATAAATAATTTTAATAAAGCAAACACAAAACCAGAGGAAAACAGAGCAAAATCCTCATCAAGCAAGAGAAACACACATTAAAATGAGGTGCTAAAGGTGCTAAAACCGATCATTGCCACAACGTTGTGAACTGTAAACTCACCAAAATGCCCTTCATTGCAATAGTAAATTGAATACTAAGGAAAGTTTGCTTCACCACCTTTCTGTTTTAAAAGAGCAATTGAAATACATACAGAAAGGGAAAGCTGTCAAATTAGGGTGTAGCATGTCATTAGCTCAGCCTGTCATGCAAGTCTGGATCTTCAGCACAATTCCTTGCAGGTGGAAAGAGGCAAATGCTAGAGTTGAACTCACTGTATTACAGAATACATTGAATGCTATTGGTTTCCTGAATCCATTTGTTCCCTGTTGAACTTTTTAACTTGTCTTGGGTGATCAAATTAATATTTTAATGCCCACAAAAAGATCACTGTGCACAGAGCCAATCTCCAGATATGTCACCTGATTTTCATGATCCTCTAATTTAAATCACACAGATTATGATCTTTAAGGAATGTATGTTTCATAAATAATGTGATATGAAATAAACCGTATTGGCTGCACTGTTTCCAATAACAGCCCCCCTACTGCTTGTGGTTTGTATTGGGAACTAGGAAGGCATTGATAACAAACCAGTGTTTTGGGTACCGCTGAGCAGTCTTCACAAAGCATCAAGGCTCTTTGTTGTTTCTTCAACTTCTTCCTCCCCACATCCATGTCACTCTGATTCCAAAGGCCAGGAGACTGAGAATGGTCAAGAGGCTGGGAGGGGACATAGCCAGCACAGCTGATCTGAACTAACCAAAGTAATATTCCATGCTATATGATGCGCTCATCAATAAAAGCTAAGAGAAAGGAGGAAGAGAGGGGGCATTGTTATTAAGACATTTGTCTTCCAGAGCAACAGCTAAATGTACTGAGGCCTTCCTTCCCAGGAAGTGACTGGACATTGTCTGCCAATGGGAAGTTGAGAATAAATCTTTTCCTCTTTGCTTCCATATGCAGCCTTGTTTTTTCTTTATTAAATTGCCTTTATTTTGACCTGTGAGTTTATTTTCATCTCATTTTCTTCTCCCCTGTCCTGCTGGGGAAGGAGGAATAATAGAGTGGCTTGGTGGGCATATGGCAGCCAGTGAAAGTCAACCCACCACAAAAACCCATTAAATGTTTTGTAGGAAGTATCTATTCAACAAGCAGCTTCCTATTAAAACTTCATCCAGTTTAACAGCCTTTGAAAATATAAGGAAAATTAATCTCTACTGTAAATCATTAAATTTGAATTTTACCAGTAGTGGATTTAGTCCATTGAATATAATACTTGTCTGAAGTATATAATGAACTTTCTTCATTGGAGTTTACAAGGTTTATGTTTCCTATTTATCACTCACAAATGCATGACTGTAATTTAGTGAAGAAAATCTAGTATTTACAATTTGGAAAAACTGGTTGTAGAAAGTCCAATACACTAGTTTTGAAAAAACTAGTGTTCTCCCACTTCCATTTTTTGGATCTTTTTCATTAAATGACCTGCCTGGATCCAATACACAAGATAAAGAATAATATTTTTTAATATCCTGTGTACCATATTCATTTCCTCTGCAGCACTGACTTAAATTCTGTGTCATTTCTCTGTTCCATCTAGTTGTACTGATCATCTTATAAGTTGTATACATCTGATACTCCTGTCAGATACTTTAAGTGTATTTATATGTTTATGAGTGGCTGTTTTATCTATGACTTTAAAAAAAAAATATTTAACAATAAATATTTCAAAGGAAATGTGTTTGATAAGTCAGGTTGTTTTCTGAGATATATCAGCTTAGACATATCTTGGTAGTTTTGTTTTGACCTTTTGACATTTGTTGTTTGAAGCTATTGAAGAACTGTGATCATGGGAATCATAGCATAAACTGAGGGGTTAAACTTCTGGTTACACACCTGTTTCTCCAATTCAGAAACAAATGTTTTTGTCTTTACTGACAGGATTTTATTGCATGGGTCTATATATGCATCTGAACACACAAGTATGCATTTGCTCACACACATAGAGACTTTTTCAATGTGAATGTGTAATTGTGAAGAATAATGTCAAACCTAATGTGATGCTTTTCAGTTTTATCACAAGCAAGCTAGAAAGTTTTGGAAACCTCTATCTTTATTCAGGTTCTACCTGGAGAATGTGATTCATGTATGTTAATTAGCTATAGAATAAAAGGTGGATTTTTTTTTTTTTTAAAGCTGCCAAAACAAGATCATTGCCACTTCATTATCAGTAAGATAATGAAGTTTCTACACCTAAGATAATAGTTTGAAATTAAAAAATATTTTCTGTGAAATAATAGGTACATAGTAAGTTTAGGGCTAGACTATCACTTCTGTAGCTTTGAGTTGATTCTCTAAATGTAAAATTTTAATGCATATTCCTTTTAAGATTGACTTAGAAACAAACAAACAAAAAACCCTCTGCAACAAATAGGCAAATGAATAAGCAAAACAGAATTCAAAACAGGTGCAAACCAGGTAGTTTTAGACAGAGATATTTTTTTTATCTCCAGAAAACTTTTGTCAAGAATGTTTCAAAAGCAACTTTGCTGAGCTTTGCAAGACATATTCAAATCTTTGATAAATTCTTATTAACTGAGCTTTGATAAAAACTGAGCTTTTTTTTTTTGTGGAATACATAATTAAATGTGCATGTCAGGATACATTCCTTCATTCACAGAGATATTGCTCTTTCTCACTTTTTTTTTGACACAGGCATCTATAATGGCTTTTTGAGTTTTGGTTTGTTGTTTTTTTTTTTTTTCCCAGAAGGTTACATGAATGCAGTTGAAAACAAATGAAATGTAAAACACTGAAAAAATTCATATAATAATGAGTCTATCATTAAAAGATTTGGAAAGTTTTAAAATTTTCAAATTTTACCTAAAGTTGGAGATTTAGGGCCAGAAGGAGGACCCAGGAAACTACAGGCCTGTCAGTCTGACCTCAGTGCCTGGCAAGGTCATGGAGCAGATCATCCTGGGTGCAATCACACAGCACCTACAGGATGGACAAGGGATCAGACCCAGCCAGCACGGGTTTAGGAAGGGCAGGTCCTGTCTGACCAACCTGATCTCCTTCTATGATCAGGTGACCTGCCTGGTGGATGAGGGAAAGGCTGTTGATGTAGTCTATCTGGACTTCAGCAAAGCCTTTGACACTGTCTCCCACAGCATTCTCCTAAAAAAGCTGGCAGCCCATGGCTTGGACAGGGGCACTCTGTGCTGGGTTAGGAACTGGCTGGATGGCCGGGCCCAGAGAGTGCTGGTGAACGGGGCTGCATCCGACTGGCGGCCGGTCACCAGTGGTGTTCCCCAGGGATCAGTGCTGGGACCAGTCCTGTTTAACATCTTTATTGATGATTTGGATGAGGGAATTGAGTGCATCATTAGCAAATTTGCGGATGACACCAAGCTGGGGGGGAGTGTCGATCAGCTGGAAGGCAGGAGGGCTCTGCAGAGGGACCTGAACAGACTGGAGAGTTGGGCTGATTCCAATGGGATGAGGTTCAACAAGTCCAAGTGCCGGGTCCTGCACTTTGGCCATAACAACCCCCTGCATCGCTACAGGCTGGGGACAGAGTGGCTGGAGAGCAGCCAGACAGAAAGGGACCTGGGGGTGCTGATTGACAGGAGGCTGAACATGAGCCAGCAGTGTGCCCAGGTGGCCAAGAAGGCCAATGGCATCCTGGCCTGCATCAAGAACAGTGTGGCCAGCAGGAGCAGGGAAGTGATCCTTCCCCTGTACTCAGCGCTGGTGAGGCCACACCTTGAGTATTGTGTTCAGTTCTGGGCCCCTCAGTTCAAGAAAGACATTGAGGTGCTGGAGCGGGTCCAGAGAAGAGCAACGAGGCTGGTGAAGGGACTTGAACACAAGTCCTATGAGGAGAGGCTGAGGGAGCTGGGGTTGTTTAGCTTGGAGAAGAGAAGGCTCAGGGGAGACCTCATTGCTCTCTACAACTACCTGAGAGGTAGTTGTAGCCAGGTAGGGGTTGGTCTCTTCTCCCAGGCAATCAGCAGTAGGACAAGAGGGCATGGCCTCAAGTTGTGCCAGGGGAGGTTTAGGTTAGATATTAGAAAGAAATTCTTTACAGTGAGGGTAATCAGCCATTGGAATGGGCTGCCCAGGGAAGTGGTGGATTCACCGTCCCTGGAGGTTTTTAAGATGAGGCTGGATGTGGCGCTTGGTGCCATGGTCTAGCAACTGTGATGGTAGTGGATCAAAGGTTGGACTTGATGATCTCAGAGGTCCTTTCCAACCTGTCTGATTCTATGATTCTATGATTCTATGATTATTGGTTTTCAGAGATGGATAGTTTTGAAAAACCAGGGCTGACTGTGGCTTCCTTCAGCCTTTTAAAAGAAATAATCTATGGCATTTTCGTAGAAAGCTAGAAGTCCACAGATTAGATCTTTAAACCACAAGGTGGTGTCAGCTATTAAGGGTTACTTTAAGCAGTAGCCAATTCAACTGCTCCTATGAGCTCAAGGTGTGACCCAAACTGTCTAGCTATTTTAGTCAAAAACAGCAAATCTGTAAGAATACAAAATAGGTTCAAAACAAACCTATGGTTTGTGTTGTCAAGTGAATTGCCGACTGACACTGTTCTAAATGCCTGTTACCCCTAGCAGTTCAAATGTGTGCAACATACTTACAAAGTTAGTATTAAGTTTACTTTTCTCACAATGACCTTGAAACAGTGTCCCTCTCATTTTAGTAGTTTTTCATCACACTGCGAAAACAGAAATAAGAAAAAAAAAAATCACAGTCAGCCTCTCATAAGTAGCCTCTGGTCAAAATAAATCCCATTCTACTTATTCATGCCGCTGGATTTAGACAATTCCCCCTTATCACTGAATGTGAAAAAAATTGCCCTTACATTAACACTAGATAAGTAAAGAATAGAAATTATCCAATTGCAGTATAGCATTTATGCACAGTGATATATGTTATTATTTATATTAATGTGAATACAAAGTATTTCTATTTCAGAACCATATACAGCTTCTGTAGGAAAAATAAATAAGTAATTAAACAAAAAAAACCCAAGCCTCCTAATGATATTCAAAACCTAGGCCCAGAGGTTCTGCCATCAAGAGCAGAGACATAGATGTATCACAACTAGTCCCTAAGGACTTGCTCTGCCAAGGAAATCCTTGCACATCTAACATCACTATAGCCACTCATTTGCCATCATTTCTGGGCTCAGCTCTGGGGGTTATTGCTGCAAGAAACAGCCATCAGAGGCAGGCAGATACCCTCTGGTTTGGTTCAGCCCTCAGATCGTCCCAGGGTCTGCTGACAGGGAAGGGGAACCTCATTGCATCCCTCTCCTACCAGTTTGATACCAGGGCCAGCAAGACATGCCCAAAGCCTGGAAAGGAATTTCAGGAGAGTATCTGAAGAGCAGCAGAAGGGAATTCCAGTCACTCCAGCCAGTAAGTCAGCTTCACTGGGGATCTAACTTAATGTTTCTATGAAAATGTACATAGAATGGGAAATAAATTGGAGGAGTTAGCAACATCTGTGCCTACATGGCTACGATCTCATTGACATCACAAGAGACGTGGTGCGAAGGCTTCTATGACTGGCGTGTTGGAATGAAAGGATAAAGACTCTTCAAGAAGGACAGGCAGGGGAGACAAGGAGGAAATGTCATCCTCTATGTGAATGAGCAGCTGCAGTGCAAAGATCAATGACTAGCTTGCAGAGCAAGCTGCAGAACATCTGGGGATAGAGGAGGAGGGTCAGGATTTAGAAGTAGGTCAGGGAGAGGTGACATTATAGTGAGGGGTTGCTCCACGATGCCAGCAAGGAAGGATGAGTGAATGAGGTCCTCTAACAGACAGATAGGATCAACCTCTTGCTCCTGAGACCTGGTCCTCAAGGGAGATTTCAACCACCCTCTTATATCTTAAAGAAACCACACAGAATTAAATCAGGCCAAGGACGTCAAGAACAACAACAAAAGCTTCTGTAGGTACATTGGTGGTAAAGGAAAGACTAGGGAAAATGTGGGACCTCTGCATAAGGAAACAGGAGACCTTGTTACCCAGGACATGGAGAAGGCTGAGGAGCTTAATGACTTTTTGCCTTGATCTTCATGGACAAGCACTCCAGCCACACCGGCCAAGTCACAGGAGTCAAAGCTTTGAGCAACCTGGTCTAGTGGAAGGTGTCTCTGCGCACAGCAGGGGGCCTGGAACTAGATGATCTTTAATGTTTCTTCCAATAAAACCATTCTATGATTTTGTGGTTCAGTGTAAGGTGCTGAGGCAGCACAAGCAGATGGATCTGGGGACCTGAGGCAGATGGCAAGCAGGGTGGGCAAGACAACAGCCTCGCCAGCAAGGATACCAGCCTGCAATACGTGAACAAGCCAAGTGAGAATGGTCCAGAGACCGAACTAGGACCAGATAGCTGTTGTTAGAGAAATCTGTAGTGATGAACCAGGTCCAAGGTCTACCTGGGGAGCCAGGTCAGTGAGTTTAGTCAGGACCAGCAAGAGACAGAGCCAGGCTCAACAAATCTGCCATGAAACTCAGGGGAGAACTAAATGTTGCTCTGGAGGAGAGGGAAGGGGAGGCAACCCTTTCCCTCAGTCATGTCATCACAGAGGTTTGTCTGATGCTGCTTACTGAGCTGTTTTGGATTAAAGTTGGGGGAGCACAGGCAGCTCAAGGATAGAGGCTGCAGGCACTGTTGGTGTCCCTTGGGCCAACTGTAAAAGCCACCTTAGTCTGCACCCAGCTCTGCAGCTTAAGCTTTCCTTGGGCAGTGTGATAACACTGTTCTGTTCCTTTCCCTTTCTTTAAAGCTTGAAGGGGAGAAAAATCCAAAGTGGGTTGTCAAGGACTTATTTAAAATTAATAAAGATGACCTCCATATATTGAAAACTGGGCACATATTTCTTATGTTACAAATAATAGGCAGAAACAAGTAGAGTGAGTAAAATAAATTTGATAACACTTTAAGTAGATTAGCCCAAGAAGAACATATTGTGTGCTTGCAAGAATGAGAATAAGAAGGCAGAGAGAGAGAATGGAAAATCTGCAAAACAGTTTTATGCTCAGAGCAACAGAGGCTGTACTTGGAAAATCCACATTTGTCTGTTTTCTTTAACACATTTATCTAAAGTTTTCAAGAATATTATGCATCATGAAATTGAGCTGGATTTTGTAGTATCCAGTTCATGTTTGATGATATAAGAAAAGAAGGAGAAGTTAAAAGCATTATGAAAGAAAAATGCATTGCCTCAATGTCCCTGGACAATGAGGCAGCAGCATTCCATCACTATATAACATCTAATGTATAAAAACTGTTGTAAAGGCATAGTAGGTGCTTTCTTTGCCTACACACTAACTGCAGTGCCAGCAGATGGAAAAACTCTTATTTATTTATTATGTGTGGGTTTTTTTGATCACTGGGATAAAAAAGACTCTACGGGAAATGATAATTCTGTTCTTTTCTGCATATTTCTGACATGTGGATAAATAATTAAGAAAGTGTTTTCTTTTATCAGTGTCAAAAAGTTAGGAACGTTGCAGGACTGCAGCTTTGTAAGAGATTTTTACATGAGAGTTTGTGAAAGTGCCAGACTGAAAAGTTTCTCTCCACAGGGAAGAAGTAGAAAATGACAAGTCAGTTTCTACCATTTCTCTCCAACCTTCTTCAAATCTGCCTTCAAAATAAACCCAACAATTTAAAGCTCATCTGTCACTAATCATTCAGGTTTTTCACTTTGCAGAGTCTGCTAGCCCACTTACCAGTAATTTTAAAATATTGTGTTTTTCACCATTAGCTGAATTTGGAATACCAACTAATTTTATCCCATATCTATGACAGGGGAGCAACATTTGATACGTCTAGAACTTAGTCATTATATGAATCATCAACCCTGTGGTCTTCCATTCTGTAAGTCTGAAATAAAGGCCATTTAAAGTGCAGGTATATGTCAACTTATATAATAAAGTTACCATACAGGTTCTTCCGCTCAGTAAACACCATCAGTGATAGTCAAAGTAGCTATCTGTTTCTGCTGGTTGCTTTCTGACCTCTGCCCCTTAACTTTGCAAGCTGAAAATGTCACCTTAGGAAGGGTCCCAGAATTGTTAACAGCTGTACTGCCAACAGCAGCAGTATTCTTAGATCAAAAACTCACTGCAGGTAAGGTTTTGCTAATCTCTTACTAAAGATTTGCTCTTGAAAGCTGTGTTTGCAAGATACAGTTACACCTCTTCGGTATGCTTAAAAGGAAATAGAAATCCATTCAGACTAACAACAGTTCAGTCTTACTCTTTTGCCCAGCACATGCAAAACCTTTCTACCTGTCAGGCAGACATTGGGAGACTTTAACTCTATAGTGGCTAGTGTTACCATGAGGTGTGCCCTACAGAATAGCTTAGCCAGTGATGATACCACTGAAAAATTTTGGTTATCTTATGGAGGCCAGAACACTGGACATTCCTCTTCGTGTTTGAGAAGCGGAAAGGAAGGATAATTCTCATACTGGACAAAGAAGCAGATCCTTTCATGCTTACCTGCTACCAAAAATTTCAGCTGTTGCCTAGATCAGTTGAAATTTGTTGAAAAACTTGTATTTCTATCTTCTTTCTGTCAGAAAACTTCAGACCGATTTGAATGTTTGCAACTGTCCACATTAGAAACTGCAACTGATACAACCCCTAAACACTTAAACACATTGTTTAAACACTTAAGCACATTAAAATTAAAGACACAGCTGCTTCTTGGTGTTTCTGCCCAGCACTAAGTACTTTCCCTCTTAGCTAACATAGCACTTAAAATTAATGAATCTAAACAGAGTGCAGAAGGTGCCTCTGGTTGGCTCTGTGTTTTTCACTCCAAAATGTTCTCCAGCACTGAAAGGCTAGCAGACAGTTCTGCAGCACCATAACTTGCTTGTGTAGTGTTGTTTATGCTCATCAATCCTCACAGCTCCATTGGCCTTCAGGTTAAGCAGGCAAGGTTATGATTTCTACTGGTTTTAATTTCTAAGAGTTACGTTTTAGCTTCTTGTTTTTAGCTGGATTGCTTGTTCTCCTGATGAAAAGCTGATTTAACAAGCACAGTAAATATCAGATAGTATTGGAGAACCAATTCACAACAGAAATATATATGTTGTTCAGATATACCCTGGAAAAGAGTTTCTTGCCCAAAATTTGCAAAGTTAGAGAACTATTTCCTTTACCTTAATGCTAAAGGCTATGAGTGCCAAATCAAGGTAATAGCCCTGCAGCAATGTCTGAAAGAGCAGCACAGAGTCAGACATGAGTCATCATTTAGCAAAGACTTGTGGTAAAATAAACTGTGGGATCCTCTAACTACCAGGAACTCCCTTTGCTAATGGAAAAGGATCAAGTTAGAAAATAGCCAGGAGGACCAGACTATTTTGTTTTCCTTTAAAAGGTTGTTATGTCTTAAGGGTTAAATGTGCACAACTGATTAAACAAACATTATTTCTCCCTATATGACGTGTCCTTTGGGGTCACTCACTAAAAACTCCTTTCATGTGACATTAGGATAAAACACACATAAGGACACCCCCCACCAACCACTCAAATAAATGTCATATGGTATTGGTTATATTTTTTTTTCCTTTTCTAATAAATAAAATGTTTGTATTTGAAGAGGTTTTCCTTTTCTAGATGAGTTATCTCCTGCTTGTTTATTCTGAAGTAATAGTATCTGTTATTAATACAAAGAAGAGGATTATCAATAGTATCAAATCTAACTTTTCTCTTAAGATAACTAAGGTTTCTAGTCTGTTGCTGTCAAATCCAGAATTGACACAGGATATTTTGTTTTTAAATGTCAACAGATAATAGTGGCAACTTCAACACATTTCCCAAAGTTCACTTAAAATGTCCAAAGTCTTAAAGGAGCACACCACAAAATGTCAAGGAAACTAAACTAGTTGTGGTTTGGTTTTTTATCAGACACTAGTGGTGTCCCATTTGATTAATTTTTTCTGCATTTCCATAAATAATAACATCCAATGGATTGCACAGCTCAAAGGAAAAAACTAGAGGCTGTTTTTCTGAGTGTTATTTATCTACCTCCCTTCTGAAAGAAATGTTATTTATTTTGTTCTTTTCTTCATCATTTCTTACTCTGCCTAAAAATACATTCTGCCTCCTGAAAACATATATTTCCCTATGTTTACTGGTACCTTTGGACTCTTATAACACTGTATATACTGCCTTGGAACATCTCTGCTGTTCCAGGATGCAGCGCTTGCTTGCACTCTTTTCCTTCCCTAGATCTCTGATTTCATCTGACCACATAGTGCTCTATGTCTAGTTTAAAAAAACCTGATTCATTAAAAAAAAAAAATTAAATTTTGTTTACAGCTAGCAAAAAAATTGTTTGATTTGAGATTTTNGCTGAGGATTATGTTGACCAGTTTTGTCAGGCTGACATACATAATAAAGAAGACAGGAGAATTTCAGAAAGAAACTCCCTTTACTGCTGTCAAAACCCCCAAAACCTAAAACCAACCAACGAACCAACCTACCTCACCTCCCCAAAGAAAACCCAAAACCAAACCATCAGCACATTTGCACAAGTATTTTGATTTTTTTGTTTTGTTTGCAAATCAGCATTTTTCAGTACAAACTGTCTTTCATATGAAAACTGTATTAAGTCAACTAAACAACAAATAAGGGCTATACACTCAGTTCCATCATCAAAACAGATTTTTTTTGACAAATGTGATTCAGTAGGACATTTCTTTTTCAACTTCACTATATTCTGTTCTGTCGAGCATTTAGCATAATATAATACTTAACCTTGTGATGAAATTGCAGACTAGAAAACACATGGAAAACACTTAGAAAACGCTTAGAAAACACATGGATCAAACAAACGCTGGTGCTTCAGAAAGGCTTTATAAATTAAGAGTCCCAATGACATCTATAGCAGTCTGCACATAAAGATGCCTTTCACAGGTATTTGTACATATGAGAATATTTGAGAATCTCAAGTAGTTTGAGCTTGTCCATTTTAACTTTGTGTTTTCAAAAGTTTTTGAAAATCCTTTTTTTAGGACTGATTAAAAAGAATTCATCAGTTAAAAATATAATGACAGAGTAAAAAATATTTGTGAAAAATATTTATGGGAAGCATTTACAAATATGATATTTTTCTATTAGTTTCAGCAAACCCTTTCTTTTGCTTTCCTTTTTCTTTCATCTTTTTATTTCCTTTTTTCCATCCAAGAACAAAGGTGAAAGCATGATGAACCCAACATTTAAACAATTAAACGTAGTGAGTTTTTTCCCCTCAGTTTTTTATTTTCTGCTAAAAATCAGATGGTAAGAAAGAGTTCATCTGGTCTGAGCCCTTCGTAAGGTAATACTTACATTTTTCTGCATTGTTCAGTAATTATCCTAAAAAGAGAGACACAGTCAATATTTATTTAATTCACTAAGTGCACTGGAAGGATCAGCATTGCTCAGTGTGACACAAAACTGTTCCCACTGGCTTATGCCTAATGGTTCTTCACAACTTCAAATGGTATTTCTTAGATTGCAGAAAAATGGTAAATGAAATAAAACTTATATTGAAATAGAAGTGCAACTAAATTAATGATGAAACAAAGTGTGTTGAAAATT
Organism: Pachyramphus minor; assembly: GCA_013397135.1. Classification (NCBI taxonomy): domain Eukaryota; kingdom Metazoa; phylum Chordata; class Aves; order Passeriformes; family Tyrannidae; genus Pachyramphus; species Pachyramphus minor. The sequence continues at coordinate 163,650 of VYXB01001669.1, forward strand.
TGGGTTGTTGAAACTGATTCAAGAACAATCATTTTTTGCTTCTATAAAAGTACAAAAAAAGGTAAAAAAGAAAATCTCAAAGGCCAAGCAGAAAAGCAGGTATGTATTCCCTTTGGTATTCTGTTGCCAAATTATTCATGATGTCAGATACCTCCTATACACCTATAAACATTAAATTATGAAGAAGAAAGAAAGAAAGCAATAAGCATAGATAGAAGCTGCATAAGAATCATTTGAGGCAGTAGAAAGAAGAGATGGTTCAAGCAAACAAGCTTGGAAGGAAAGCTGCAGTGTAAGCACTCGGACTCCATGAGTGTGAGCACATGTTCTTAGTTATGGTTGTATAACTCTAGTTAAAGAATAAAAAAATGCAGTATAGTATGACCATAGTATGACCAAATATGACCATGAAAAAGATTTAGAAAATTATACACATATGGAAAACACTATTTCATTTTCATATATTTATAAACAGGCTCTGTTCATTCAGTCATAATTTATAGGAAGAGACACTTCTGACTTTGAAACTGTAACTTCTCCCATTTCTTTTGTTAGTATCTAACAAATCTTCAGTTAAAGAGATGCTACCAAGTCTCTTTGCTGTAGACAAACTTGTATAAAAGACAAATTTCTGTTGAACTTTTAGTCAATTATTTATTCACTTATACTTGAAAAGCCTCCAATAAAACACAGCTTCACTCAGATGAAGTATCTGACTGTCATGTTTTTAATTTTTTATTCTTTACAGCAATGAGATCTATCTTATTATTATGATTTTTTTTTTCATGCAGGCAGAATTTTTTTCCCTGGTAACACAGATGACTAATGGATTGTTCAAGAAAAAGGTGTCTGAAATGTCCACAACATATAAATTCTAGAAATATTTAAAAAGGGAATCTCATTACAGTCCTGATCTGTTAATATCTCACTCTGCATATGACATTATGTTTAGGAAAGCTGGTTATATGTGTATTTTCAATTGAAAACACTGCCCTAGCAGCTTGGTTTTTGCTTAGAACAAGATTTAGTTTGACCCACTGCAAGTGTGAAATTGAAATCTGAAGCAGGCTGAATTATATATTTTCATTGAAGTTTACAGTTCATCTTGCAGAAGCATCTTTGTGCTAGTTGTGAGCACATTTTGTGGGCCTCTGGAGCAGAGAGAAAAGAAAGAGTTGACAAAATGATTTGCTACTGTAAAGGAACTATTTCTTCTTTTCAGAACTATTACCCATGCTACAGGATAATGATTTATCTGAATGCATCTATTGATTTGTCAGGTATAGATAATTTTTATTTGTTTTAAGTGGGTTGCCTGACCTGGAATAGAAGGAGGCAAGAAAAGCTTTAGTTGGAATAAATAAATAAATATTTCTACTCATATTTTCTAATTAAGTTATGAACTTCCCAACTCTGTCTTTCTATTCATTTACCTGTAATAATATTTCTGAAGAGATCAATTATTTTTTACTGATCAGTGTACAAAGCAGAACTATATGGGAGGTCATAGTAAGGAGCTTTGTTGTAGTAGCATGAAGGCTGCCAAGACTGGAGTAACACAAGATTATCATAAGTGTGCTGATTTTGCCTGGGGAAGAGCTAATTTTCTTCACAGTGGCTATCATGGGGGCTGTATTTTGCATTTGTGCTGAACACAGGGTTGATAATACAGAGAGGTTTTTGTTATTGTTGAGAAAGGCTTACACAGAGCCAAGGCCTTTTCTGATTTTCATACTGCCACACTGTTGAGGAGGTTGGGGGTGCCTGAGAGGTTGAGAGCAGACACACGTGGGACAGGTGACCCCAACAGACCAAAGGGATATTCCAGACCATATGACATCATGCTCAATATATAAACCTGAGGGGGAAAACAGGAGATGTTTGGAGTGATGGCATTTGTCTTCCCAAGTAACTGTTGTGCATGAAGAGGTCCTACCTTCCTGGAGATGCCTGAACATCTGCCTGCCAATGGGAAGCATAGAATTAATTCCTTGTTTTGCTTTGCTTGCATGCCTGGCATTTGCTTTACCTGTTAAGCTATTATTATCTCAATCTGCAAGTTTTCTGGCTTTTACCTTCTGTTTCTCTCCCTGAGTCGGCTGGTGGGGGAGGGACCAAGCAGCTGCATTACATATGGTGCTGACTGGTGTAAAGACACGACAATGAGGGAAAGGCAAAAGTACAGCTTCGAAGGTTTGGCCAAAAAAGACATCAGCATCCCTATGACTAGTAGCTTTATAAATATTTTGTGACAGCTGTCACTATGTGCTCAGCTTTAAAAGTTTCTATAGGTTGACTCAAGCATCTTTTTTATCATATCATCAAATATCTCCATAATTCTTGCATAATAAGATAGAAAAGCAATGCCTACTAAACTTTTACGAAAGTACAACTTTGCTCTCTCTTGTAGCAAACATTCCACTGAAGTAGTGAAGGACTGAGCTGACAGTAACACAAGACAGCCTTATGTGAGGAAAAAGTTAACTTTTGTGGTTTTTTATGTTAACTGCATTGTTATTCTTACTTTCTCTGTAATAATTACATCTGGTTTATTAATTACTAGAATTTTAAGATTTCAGTTATACAAATAATCAATTCTTGGTTATTACTGTATATTAAGCATGCTTTCTCTTTATCCATAAACAAGACTGAGTGTAACAAAATCCAGAGTATATGTTGAACTGTGATACAAAAAATACTGGTATCTTTGAAGTGGTGATCTATGGTTTTATGATTTCAGTTAAGTATCGCTTATGCTGTCTGCAGTTGTACTATCTAGAGAATGGGAAAATGGAATGCAATGCCTTGTTGAAGTCAGCTGAGTGAAAATGTTATGCCTTTCTCTTTTTTTTTTTTATTTTTAATTTTTTTAAATCAACTTTGTTTTTTTGATTGTTACAATGTTTTTAATAGAGGTAATTAATTTTATTCCATTATTTATGTGTCAAACTTATTGCCTTATTGCTTTGATTTAAAGGAGAAATTTCTTTTGGTTGAGATGAGCTGGGTCAGAGCAAAACATTAATAGTCTGATTTCACAGAAAGCAGAAGAGGGGTATTCTGTGAGTTACAAAGTAGTATGGACACTCACATACCTTTTGCTTCTGAGCAACAGCTCTCTTAAGAAGACGCCTCTGAAGGTGTCTGCCTGGCTTGTTTCTTCTGTGTTCTGTGCTGTGAAGTGACCGCTGTCCCCTTGCATGTCACTGCTGGAGTGTTTGAATAACCACCATCCTCATCTCTCAGGAGCCAGTGACTGTACAGCCATGTTAGTAATCACAGTATGCCAGGGCTGCTCAGTGTTAGAGCCAAATTTACTGTCACCAAAACAGAGAAGTTATTACTATTCCCATCTCTAGATCTTCTCAAGAGTCTCCTAATGATTTATGACAGACAAGGGCTCCTGAGCTCCTATCAGGAGCTGTGCTATAAATACATGGACAATTAAATGGGGCCTGAAGAAGAAGAGAAACGGGTTAGGAGGATTTCAAAGATTTGGAATTACCTTAGAGATCCAAGAAAGACTGTTATTTTGGACAACTCTAACTAGACTGTTTTCAGGTTCAAAGGGATGAAAATAATGGAGAGAAGAACCTTATCTGCCTGACTGACTAAAGCCTAGGAATTCTATACAGTGAGGTATTATTGTAATGATGATCTTGGAAAGGGAAAGAAGTAGGTATACTAAATATCTTGAATTTAGATTATGCTGTAAGACACTTTACAAAAAGAAAGAAGAAAAAACCCAAACAAATCTGAGAAATTTTCTTATAAGAATATTATTAAAAACTACATTTACTTAATAAATATATTAATATGGGTACATGTATAAAATCATAATGGCCTTGTTCTCATTCAGTTTCTGCCAAAATACCTAGATCCTTGAGCGTCAATGGATATTGAAGTTTCCAGACATGACCAAGAGGCATATAAACATTGCTGTTCAAAGAGAGTCAGAAACTATTAGTCTATGTCTTGTTTTGCATCAAATATTAATGCTTCAGATGTTTTGGCTCTTAAAAACTTTGGGTTTGATTTATTTAGAAATAAATAATATATATCAAAATCTTGGAAGAAAATTAAATTCTGGTCATGCTATTTATTAAAATTTTAGTGACTACAAATTCAGCAAGTTTGTAGAGTTATTTTCCTTGAGAAATTCTAATTCCTGCTGAGCTTGTGATGTAGGGAACACAAGTGAATTTGGAACAGCAGTAGGATTTTAAAGAGCAGTATAGCAAATCTTTAACAAATGTTATTCTCGAAATATGGTGACTTCAGCTTCAGGGAGGCTAGAGTGTTGTCGGAATTTCATCAATGATTCCATTTAGGCTATGAAATGGGGCAATGAAAACTTCATGAGATATAACACAAGAGAGATTTTATGCCAAAAAAGCTGGAAGAAATTCCTGAATCACCTGCTGGGGTGTACTACACAAATCAATATGTTTTTACATAACTGTCCCCAACACTGAAAATTTTAGAAAAGTATCCAGGCTTGAGAAGATTTGAAAAGATGCTGAATCCACTATTTCTTTTTGTAGATATTCTAAAATATAATTGTCAACATTGTCAAAAGTGCAAACACTAATTTTGAATTTGTCTGTGTCAACAACTGGAAGTGTTGGTTCCTGTAGTAGTTTTGTTTTCTAAATAAACACTGATTCATGCCAGTGTAAAGACAATGTGAAAAAATGAATGAGTATATCCTAAGGGAAAGATGATTATAATTCATTAGTACTCAGAACTGCTGATTAGTATTTCATGGGTATCACTCATACTACAGAAATTAAGAAAGTCATAACCAGTATCAGATATAATGGTCAAAAAACCCAGGACTATTATTATTATTATTATTAGTAGTAGTATTTTAAACATTACATTTTCTCATGTTACTTGGGACTGCTCAGAGATATTTTTTTTACTTTTATTTTATAGGCACAATCAGATAAAAATATGGCTGTACAATGTTTACATGCAGAAAAAAGTGAAAACCAAACCACGATGACAAATAATAACTAAAAACCCCCACCAAAACCAGAAAGATTTTGCAGCAGATTTCCACCTCTTGCTGTGACTCAGACAAATGTTTGTTTGTTTGTTTTCAAAA